>CM053787.1:513605606-514205606 GCA_028749045.1 Cupressus sempervirens | reverse complement strand
GTATTTTCATTGGGTACAGTACTGGTGTGAAAGGATACAAGCTTTGGGATCCCGTGACTAGTAAGGTGTTGTATAGAAAAAATGTTATTTTTAGAGAGCTAACATCTTCTCCTATTGTGCTAGAACCAGATGAAAAAGAAAAGAAAAAAGATGTTGTTCAGTTGCCTCCTACCCCTGAGAAGACTGAACAGAGAGACCATGTTGGGTCTAATGATGAGGAGAGCTCTAGCAGCTCTGACAGTTCAGAAGAAGAGGAAGAACAACCTCAACCTTAGCCCTTGAGGAGATCCACGAGAGAAAGAAAGCAACCAGAAAGGTTTGGTTATTCTATTTTAGATTCTAGTTGTGCTTTTGCTTTGATTACTAACACTGATGAGCCTAGATATGTGAAAGAGGCTTTGGGCATGGAAGATGCAGGTTCTTGGATTGAGGCTATGGATGATGAGATGGCTTCATTAGAGAAAAAAAAAACTTGGGACCTTGTACCTTTGCCTAAAGGGAGAAAATCTGTTGGCTGTAAATGGGTGTTCAAGAAGAAATTCTATGCAGATGGCAGTGTTGAAAGTTACAAAGCTAGATTGGTTGCAAAGGGGTATTCATAGGTAGAGGGAATAGATTATGGTGAAATATTCTCTCCTGTTGCAAAGTTGACATCCATTAGATTTCTGTTATCTCTTGCTGCATCATATGATTTAGAGATAGAACAGATGGATGTGAAGACGACTTTCCTTAATGGTGATTTGAAGGAAGAGATTTATATGTCACAGCATGAGCACTACATTGTTAAAGGTAAAGAATCCTTTGTTTGTAGATTGAAAAAATCTCTATATGGTTTGAAGCAATCTCCTAGGATGTGGTACCTTAAGTTTGATGCCTTTGTGTTGTCAATTGGATTTGCAAGATCGAAATCAGATCATTGTGTTTATTTCAGAGTTGAAAATTATCGCCTTCTTATTGTTGTATTATATGTTGATGATATGTTGCTGTTTGGGAAGGGTAAGGGTATGATTTTTGATTTTAAATCTCAGTTGTCAGTACAGTTTGAGATAAAATATCTTGGGGCAGCTAGGTACATCTTGGGTATGGAAATCAGCAGAGACAGGTCTAACAAAAAACTTTGGTTGAGTCAAAGTAAGTATGCGAAGTCTGTGTTGGACAGGTTCAGCATGGTAGATTGTAGACCACTATGTGTTCCTATTTCTGTGGGAACAAAGTTATCTGTAGATGATTGTCCAAAATCTCCTAGTGAGGTGGAGGACATGAGTAGAGTACCTTATGCTAGTGCATTTAGTAGTCTTATGTATGCTATGGTCTGTACTAGACCAAACATTGCCCAAGCAGTGGGAGTCCTGAGTCAATTTATGGCTAATCCTGGACGGATACATTGGGATGTAGTTAAGTGAGTATTCAGATATTTGAGGGGTACATCATATTACTCCATATGTTATCATGGTAACTCTTCTAGATCTCCACATTTAGTTTGTATTCATGGGTTTGTGGATTCAGATTGGGTAGGTGATATTGATCGCAAGAGATCCACCAGTGGTTATGTGTTCACTATGTTTGGTGGTGCCATCAGTTGGATGAGTAAGCAACAACCTGTGGTTGCTTTGTCCACTACAGAAGTTGAGTACATGGCTGCTACTCATGCTTGTAAGGAAGCCATTTGGCTTAAGAGTTTGTGTTCTGATGTTGGTGTTGATGCAGAACAGATTACTATTTGGTGTGACAGTCAGAGTGTTATTTGCCTTACGAAGAATCCAACTTTCCATGCCAGAACGAAGCACCTTGATGTGCAGTTTCACTTTGTGAGAGATATGGTGGAAGATGGAAAGGTAAATTTGGAGAAGGTAGATACTGTGAAGAATGTTGCAGATGCATTAACAAAACTAGTGGGCACTGAGAAGTTCAAATGGTGTTTGGAGTTGATGGACCTTTCGGCCTATAGTGGTTAGTTCCTGTTATGTTCATGTTGCTCTTACAAGGTGTTCGACAAGTGGGAGAATGTTAGGAATAAGGTGTCTCAACCTTGTATAATTCCTATTCTTATTATTATTTGTTTTGTAAAATGTATTTTTTGCAAATAATATGTAAATGTGAGTGTACATGTCTAGTTGGCATGTTGATCACTTACATGTGTCGGCATCTTGAAGTGTGTGAAGGAGATCATGGCTGAAATGGTTATGACGGATTCCTATGACGCATAAGAGCTATTTAAGGAATAAGCTATGATAGGTGTAAGAGCATCTTATGATATGAGGCCTATTTGGGCACCCAAGAATAAGTGGTTGGTGTGTGTAAGAGAATATGCCAAAAATAGGTTGGTATGACGGATTCCCTTACACTTCTCTTGTGACCGCTATTTTTAGCGGATTCTATGACAAGCTGTCATTGCCTATTCAAGGGATGGACACCTTTTTCTTGATATTGGATGTACATGTGGCATTGTGCATGTTTCTTGGTGGTTGAGCCATGAAAAATGCCCAACTCCTTTGTGGGCATTTTTTTGGGTCTTAAGATGTTCATAAAATGAGTATTGCATGTTGTATGCAATAGTGTGATAGATGAAAGTTTGCAAGTACTGAGGTGCTGCTGGAGTCTTCTATTGTTGATGTTGAACTTGCATTGCAAGTGTATTGTAATCTTGTGTTGAAGATAATGCATTGTGCAGGTTTTGGAGGGGTGGGGTTGTTTTACCGAAAGGTTTTTCCCCACCGAAAAATCTTTGTGTTGTGTGTTTCTTTCTTTGTCTATTTTCTGTATGCATGGTTGGCTGCTATATTGTTGTTTACATGATATTGAATCTATAAGTGTAGAAGATTTTAAAAGGATTTGCACCATACTTTCCTTATGAGATTAGTGTAGGAAGCTGTTTCCGCACCTGAGTTTCCTTACATATTTATCATCAACGTTTCAAATCACACTACATGATCCATCATCAAGATGAGAAAGTGCAAGATAGTAAGATAAGCAGACTGGACCTTACTCAAGAAATATAAGAAGAGAAGGGGGAAGCTTGCAAATCAATGCACATAAAATACAAAAATAATTTTTTTCATCTATCAAACTCTATATCTATCAAATTTTAAAATATTTAAATTTGTGGTGCAGGTTCTGTTGTGATAGAGGGAACATATTTGAAGCAAGACAAAATAGTCCAACATGGAATACACTTTGTTGATTATCAACTTGACAACAAGGTTTTACAATACAACCACCTCGTCATTGCTATCGAGCTTTTTCTACATCCAATCAAATTTCAGTGTGTATGTTGCAAGTGGAGACTAGACAATGAAGATCATGAGAAGATATTACATGTTATAAGTGTACATCATGGTTGAACTTACCTTTGGGATTTATTTTATAATAATTTGAATTAATTTAAAGTTGTTAGTTTACTGTACAGGGTCATAACTCTTAGCTTATTAGTTTATTAATGTGTTTTTAAATGTATACATTTTAATAATATTAATTACCATGGATGAATTTAGTAATAACAACTTGATATAAATAGGCAATACAGGTTAGTTGGAACTTACACAATCATTAGATAGACGTGTATCAAAGATAATTTAATATGTAAGAATTCTTAAATATCAACTTCTTTTACAACTATTTAATTTCATCTTGAATTAAATATGTTTTTAATTGTACGATCATACTCTTAGTTATCATTAATTTATTAAAAAACTATATAAATTAATAATATTAATTACCATGGATGAATTTAATAATAACTTTATCTACATAGGCTTGATCTATGTAAGTTAGTTGGAACTTACACAATCATTAGATAGATATGTATCAAAGATAATTTAATATGTTATCTAAATTCTTTTATCAACTTCTTTTCAAACTATTGAATTTCATCTTGAATTAAATGTGTTTTTAAAATTGTACGATCATACTCTTAGTTATCATTAGTTTATTTAAAAACTATATATTAATGTTAATTTATTGTAGGGTCATACTCTTAGTTTATTAGTTTATTAATGTGTTTTTAAATATTATATTTTGTAAAAGTTTTTTAAAATAATGTATTGGCTTACCTAGTTAGCATATTTTTATCCACATACAACTACTATTTATCTTTAGCCCTACTAATTGATAATTTAACAAATATGTATCCTTCTAACTTCCTACATATTGATTTAAAATTTTTGATTATTTTGATTATTTTATAATGATCACGATAAAATCTAAAGTTTAAAATCTATAATCTAATTGATGGAGAATGTTCTACTAAAAAAAAATTACACATGCATGTACATCTCAAGAATAAACATCTACATCTAATATCTAGATACTGAAATGCATACATATGCAAATTGTAAGTCTTGAATAAACATGTATACATGTAGAAAAATATAAAAAGTCATATACATGTGACCATCCAACTACTGAAGTACTAAATAGTCAAATAAATAGTGAAACATATATGTATCCCATCGAGGTACTAAAATACACATGTGTATGTAAGTCTCTAGAATTTATACAAAGTCTCCAATATATAAATGCATCAATATATATATATATATATATATATATATATATATATATATATATATATATATATATGACTACTAAAGGGACCCCTCAAGACGCATACGAACAAAACAACCCTCTGATCAAGTCTCCTGTACATCTTGTGGTTGAGGCACATCAATCAAGCCCTGCAAACACACACACACATTTGTGTGTGTACATTCAAACTAAATACAAGTGCATATATCTAGTTTGAAACATAAATAAATTTACAAACTATTTAAAACTTGTACCTGAGCACTACTAGGTGCCTCAATAGAATCATCTCTCTGATGTACATGCCCTAACGCAACACTAGATGTAATCATGTGCTCAACGACCTATGCCTGCATGATTTATTATAGTTCTTAAATTAAATATCTATCTGAGGTAAAAATTTTAATTTCATATTATTTGAATTTAAAAATAAATTATATATATGTACCTGGGTCTCTAGAAGTGGAGGATGATCAACAAACTCCATCATAGCATCTATCAATGCACCTCTACTATTTGAAACATTAGTGCATCCTAATACTCTATCATCATCTCCTGAAACTCTGACACCTACTAAACCACCCTCAGCACCACAATCTCCAACTGCTAGTAATGATAAGTGAAGTAGACTATGTAACTGGCTGGGTAATGGTGTGGAATCAGTGTCAGGTCGGAACAACATGTCCATGTATGATGAAAATCCCATGCTCGAACTAGTATCAATCTCAAATAGCCCTCATAACTACTCACCAAAATCATCAAGGCCCTCAACTATGATCCTAACATCTCCAACTGGTATGCTTGAGTGATCTGTAGAGTGTTGTGAGCCTGGTGCATAATGCTATGAGCTATGTTGTGTGGCGACTGTCACTGGTGTGGTCTGTGCTTGTGGAACTACGGGGCTTTGATGGTGTCTAATGTCATCCATCACTAAGTGAACTGGCATCCCCTGTGTATCAGAAATATAATTGATACTTTGCAAAAGATCCTCCAAAAAATATAGTGCTAAATCCATATGTGTGTGTTGTTCAGAAAGAGCACAAACATCGCCTGGTACTAGTAGTCCAACAACTCTATATGCCTCATCAGAGGAGGCTCCTAAAGTGCTACTGGATGCCTCTAAAGATGGTCGACCTAGATTACTCCATCGAGTGTGAATATAATGACCAAGAGAATCAGATGTGATACTAGCAGTTGCAAATGCAATGTGTCCAATACTATCAATTGCTCCCCTCTGGGAAGCAATGACAACTCTATCTGCAATAGGTGCTAGTGTTGGAGTCGCTGGAGGAAGTCTTTGTCCAACAAACTATCTCACTTCTGGAGGTGGCAGACACTGTCCACTGTGATACTAGTCATGATATGTGATTCGACCACAACCATGTCCACAATAATCTAGAATGTCTAAGTAGTTGACATTAAGCCCCATGTAGAACTCAACGTACAACTGCCATGCAAAATAAAGAGGTATCTGGTCATTATTAGGATAATGACCATGTGTGGCTAAAAAACAAGGATAGATCATACTAGCAATAACAAGATCTCTGCATCGTGCAACTCAATAGCCTCTCACCTTACCTTGTGTACCCTCATATGATGGAAAGAGATATCGTTTGATGACATCTTTGGGGGCCATCCTCTTGACTTCATCAAAAGATGTTGGTCTTGAAATCTTAGCTCAAAGCTCCCTAGATATGGCAGTTAATATGTCAAGGGTAAATGAATTGTGAGCTCTAAATCTAGTAGTAAGATTCTATAAAGTCCTACATATGGTAGCACATATGTCTCAATATAGACTATCATCGGAGGACAATATAGATTGCTATAATCTAGCAACCTCATGCTCTAAAAATGCAAATAATGCACCGATATCAATGCATGGAGGTGGCACAATAGGACCTCCAGTAGGAGCTGTAGGTGCAGGACCTCCAACAGGAGCTACACCAGGAGCCACGCTAGGACCTACACCACCTAGAGTTGTACCAGGAGTTGCAACATGAGCCCCACCAGGAGTCGTATAATGAGCCATAGCACGAGCCCCACCACAAGCCACAACATGAACCCCACCACAAGCAACACAAAAAACTACACGAGGAGCTGCAATAGGAACTGCATCAGGTGCCGCAATAGGAACCACATCAAGAGTTGCAGTAGGAGCCATAGTAGGAGCCGCAATAGGAGGAGTCACAACATGAGCCTCATCAGTGCCCTCAGGATGATGAGCAAGCTGATCATGTGAAGTCATATCTTTACAATGATGGAGCTAATTTATATAAACTTTGTAAATTGTATATAATACATAAATATTTAACATGTACACATGTCTCTCTAAGTCTAGTACACACAATTTTTTACTTAAATTAAAAGATATATGTAATCATGTACATCACATGTCTAGATAATCTGTAACATACATATCAATAAAATTTATATGATCATATGTATGAGAGTTAGAGTTAAAGGGAATTTGAGTTTTCAATACTTTAGGAATTAAAGATTCTAGTATCTAGGTTTGACTTAAAGGTTCACTTGAGTTAGATTAGGGTAATGATTATGGTTTCATTTAGATTAAAGGGTTTGATTAAGGTTTGATTTCTAGGGTTAAACAATTAGATTAGGGTTCAATGAGTTAGATTACGGTTTGATTAGGATTTCATTTAGATTAAAAAAGGTTTGAGTTTTTAGTTCTGGATTACATTAGAGTTAGAGTTAAAGAAATTAGGGTTTGAGTTTTCAATTAGGATTGTTTAACATTAGATCTAGTTTGAGAACCTTATAAAAATTTGGATTTGAGCTTTCAGTTAGGATTAGATAAAGGGTTTGATTACGGTTCAAATGGTTTAGATTAAAGGGTTTTTTGAAAGTTAAAGATTATCTCATGATTCTAGGGTTTGATAAATTGGGATATCTAAGGGTTTGGTTAGGGTTTGATTTATTGGGAACTTACATAGTTAGATTAGGGTTTGATTAGGATTTCATCCTAGGGTTTGAGTTAGGGTAACTTGATTTAGATTAGAGTTTGAGTTCTAGATTAAAGGGTTTGGTTGAGGCTACAATTGAACATTAAACTTACTTGGTTTGAGTTAGGGTTTGATTTAAAGGGAACTTTCAATTTAGACTAAAGGATTTGAGTTAAAGATTAGAGTTTGGTTAGCGTTTGATTTAAAAGAAATTAGGGTTTGAGTTTTTAGTTGGGAAATTAGATCTAAGGGTTTGATTACGTGGTTTAATTTCTAGATTAGGGTTTGAGTTAAAGATTAGGGTACATACATGTGATTAGGGTTTGATTTAAATTATGGTTTGGTTAGGGTTTGATTTATAGGGTTACATGGTTAGATTCTAGGGTTACATGGTTAGATTCTAGGGTTTGTGTTAGATTAGGGTTTGATTCTAGGATTTCATTTAGATTAGGGTTTGAATTAGATTAGGGTTTGAGTTTTCATTTAGGATTAGATTAAAGGGTTTCAATTTTTAGTTATGATTAGATTACAACGTTTGAGTTAAGGTTTGGTTAGGGTTTGATTTCTAGCGTTACCTTCTAGATTAGGGTTTGAGTTAGATTAGGTTTTGGTTACAGTTTGATTTCTAGACTTACGATCTTAGATTAGGGTTTTTAGTTAGATTAGGGTTTGAGTTAGAGATCTAAGGGTTTTCATTAAATTTAGTTAGGATTAGATTAGGGTTACGGTTCTACCTAGGATTACATTAGCTCATTTCAGTTATGAAACTCTAGGGTTAGATTAGGGTTAAAGAGTTTTCAAGTTAGGGTTACAAATTAGGGTTAGAGTTTGAGTTAGGGTTAGGGTTATGGTTAGTGTTATTTTTAGGGTTATAGTTAGTGTTCTAGGGTTATGGAGATCTAACTCGTTCTAACATTTTTAAATTTTCTACTTGTTAATTTTATTTTTCTAATTTTTTTTAATATTTCAAGTTAAAATTTTTTTCTAATATTTTGTAATTATTTTTCAAATATTTTATAATGTTTTTCTAATATAAAATATTTTTTTTATAATATCTTCTAATTTTATATACTAATTTATTTTCTTTAATGTTAAATACTAATATTTCCTAATGTTATAATACTAATTTATTTTTCTAATATTGTAGATTAACATTTTTTTAATAAATCACTTAGTAATGTTTTCCTAATAATTCTACACTATGGTTTTTAAATATTAATATAATGTTTATCTAATATTTTCTAATTTTCAAGACTAATATTTTTAAAAATATTTTCTAATATTTTTTCTAATATTTTTCTAATATTTTCTCATAGTTTTCTAATATTTTTCAAACTAATATTTTTAAATATATTTTCTAATGCTTTTTTAATATTTAAAAATGTAATTTTTTTCTAATGTTTTTCTAATAAAACTAATATTTTTTTAAATTTGTTTTTTCTACTGTTTTTATAATAAAATTAATATTTAAAAAAAAAAATTGTTTCTAATTAAACTAATGTTTTTCTAATAAAACTAATTTTTTTTAAATTTTATTTTTTAATATTCTACACTATTTTAAAAATATTTTATAATGTTTTTCTAATATTTTCTAATTTTCAACACTAGCATTTTTAAAAATATTTTCTAATGTTTTTTCTAATATTTTCTCATAGTTTTCTAATATTTTCCAAACTAATATTTTTAAATATATTTTCTAATGTTTTTCTAATATTTAAATGTAATGTTTTCTCTAATGTTCTGATATAACATTTAAAAAAATATTTTCTAATGTTTTTCTAATATTCTAAACTATTGTTTTTCTAATATTTATCTAATTTAACACTAAACTTTTTCTAAATTTGTTTTCTAATGCTATATTAATATTTTTCTAATATATAACTAACATATACAAAATTAATTATAAATGTTAAACTAACAGAATTAAGTAACATAAATAAACAATAAAAATATTAATTAACATGAAAATATGCTTTGAATACATAAAAAAACATTTAAATAATAACATATAAACATACTCAAAATAGCGCAACGACGAGAATTTGGGGGAGAATGACAGCGCATGATGCGGGAGGCTAACCAATGAAACACGTTCACTTCAACGTCCAAATCGTAATCACACCGTAAAAATGAACAATAAAATGGAGAAAACGATGTATTGAAAGCAAAATTCATTGTAAAATATGTTCGTGTGAACATATTAATGAGGTATGTTCACACGAACATACCTCATATATATTAAATGTGTTTGCATGAACATTTATTATAATTATGTTCGCGTGAACATAACTAGAATATTCGTGTGAACATATGTTAAATCCGATATGTAGATTTTGCCATTTTTTTCAATTTCCTTCATCCCACAAAAGTGGAACCCATTATTGTGGGTTCACCCACCACCATTAGCATTCCCATTAGAAGGCCAATTACTTTCAGCAATAACAATAGGAATGTATGAGTGACCTATGTCTTTCATGACATAAATGAGAGCATCCACACTTGCATCAAACAAATTCTTGTAACCCACTTCATTGGGGGTCTCCTCTTAGAAGAGGGCATAAGGGAGAGGAATGTCTTTGGGATCAGAGGCATATGCAAAATAGGGACACATCTGCCATAAAGGAAAACTTTGTTTGTGAAAGGAAGTCCAAGATGGAGTGCATGATTGAGGTTATTCTAGGGCTGCAGGTTCCTGAAGGAGGGTAAGAATTGTTAAGGGTAGACATGGGTATTGTTGTAGAGACCTTGATTTGGTTGTGTAAGTTGATGGCTTCAAGTGCATTGTAGATGTTTTTCATGGTAGGGAAGAGGTTGGATGTGTAGGGTGTATCCGGTAGTATCTCATTCCCTACTGAGATGTAATTTATGAGGGTTTTGGGGTATTAGGGCTGAGTGTTGTCTGCAACCCATTACCTTTTAGTGGCTTGGCTTGATGCAATGTTAGGGAGCTCCTCATTTGGGAGTCCCACTATTACTTGTATGCCTTTTTTTTGGAATGCATTGAAAATCTTATGATCAACATCATATCTTCTCACTTTGCCAATTCTTTTGGAGGTGTACATGCCTATCACTTCCTTTGGTGATGGTAAGTTGTCACCCAAACTTCCATAGCATAGTCCTATGGAATCTCCTGCAGCTACTGCATCTACAAGAATACATAAGAACTAGTTAGCCACGAGAGTGAATGAAATGGCAGCTATGGGTGCAAGGTTAGGGAAATACTAGTCTCCCATGGCTGAAGAATAGCTAGGCCCAAGCCACTCTCACTATTTTAACCTAGAGGGGGAATCAAACCTGAGACCATGAGGATGATCCACAACTTCAAACCTATTAGTCAATCATAACCTTTATTGGTGAGTCTTGGAATCATCTTTATTTTTTAATGAAACCTTCAGGAATTATATCCAAATGTCTACAACCACATAAATTCCCTTATATGGTATTGTAAAGCCAAATCATACATTTATTAATGTAGTTCAATGCTAACTTGTAAAGCTATTAGCATTTCACAATTTTTTAAATTATATTAACTCACTATGATTTCCCCCTTACCTTTGGGAATTCTTCTTACTAGAGGTAATTGATAACCCTCATGACTAGGTGATCTGGAAATTTAAGAATTATGAATTGCAATGGCTAAATCAACATAATAATTGATCATCATTCTGTGAAGAAAATGGAAAGGTTTATAAAACAAATTCAGTCAATCAAGACACATCATTCATTATTCTTTTCTAACTATCCCAATCTGATAATAAATGATGATATGTAATGTAAAATATTGATTTCTATCTTTATGACTACTAATGATAAAAAAAAAAAAAAAAGTTTCAAAAACTCAACCATATTTGATTGGAAACTTCAATTGATTGAATCAAACCAACACATATTCATTAACATTTGTAGATATTCACCTTAGAATTAATGTTTATGAAACCAAAACCAAAATTAATCATGTAGAGATCCTCACCATAAAAATTTAAGTCCATGCAAATGAAGAGTATGAACATCATAGAAGAAAGATAATGGATTGAATTCATGTCCCTGAAATTTACATAACATCTCTTCATCTTGAAGATAAATTTTGATTAGAGTAGATGACTCCTTGAATTTAAGGAAGAATCCTTTCTATGTCATACATAAACTCAAGAAGATTTTTATATTGTCGATTTCAGTGCTCTTTATTGTCCTTATATAGTGAATGACATGGATGGTTTGATAGAATTTGATGGGGAGAGGCTTTGGAGTGTGAAATGGGTCTAGCCACTCAAGAATATTCTTGTGATTTGTACATTACACATGAGAAGGATGGTGAGATTGAAAAACACTACATTGACTATGTTTCCACATTAAAATTTGTGAAATAATGCACTTATATTATTATTGGTATATGTCTACTCTTAGAAAATCAGGAATTCAAGAGCTCACTATTTTGGATATTTATAATAAAGACTCAATATTCACAAGATTTTTATTTAGTGTTTTGTTTTATCATAAGAATGTAGTATTTATTATGATAGTGAGGATTGTGTTGATCTTTGATGATATATAAATTAGGAGTAGATGTATTGTATTCAATTTTATTAACAATCATTTGTTTTAATTTTTACTAATTCTTTTATAAAATCTAAAATTCTTAGAGAATAAAATTAGCTTTCATTAAAAATATTCATATTCATGTGGATATGTGTGAAAAAATATAACAAAAAAAGGTTCCAGACTTGCAAAAGTGCAAACCTAATTAATGACCTCTAACAAAATTGAAATCCTGTTGCATTTTTCAGCTCCATCTGATGTCGTATGCATATGAATTGGGATTTCATATCTAACTATGGCCTCCTTTTGCATTGCCTGAAACCAAGAGATTGACAGAGTTAGCTATCATGCAATCATAGGTTAATGTTGAGCTTCACTTGGTTTTGAGAATAGTTTAAATATTCTCTACTAATCAGGTATAACGACATGAAGGTGGAAGCTCATTTGCTTCCCCCCAATTCCCCCTCCAACATCTAAATTCTCTATTGTTGGAGTTGATGAAATCCAACTCTGAAGATGCCCAAGATCACTTTTATATAAAAACCTGTCAAAGAGAAGCCAAGGAAGGAAGAGCGAGGAGCTAGGGAAAAACCCTAAACAGACATGAGAGACAACAAGTAAACACAAGAAAATATGTATTTACAATAAGAATGCGCTGTTGTTGATGAAAATACAATGAGAGAGCCCGAATATAAAGAGCTCCAAAAATCTCCTAAAATAAGCTAGAAGATGCTAGGAGATAAGTGTGACAACTAAGCATACATCCACATAAGGTGGAAAGTCCTCGAACAAGGTGAGAGGATATGTATGACTTAGGAGAGAACAAACTCCCGTATTGTCAACAACTTATAACTAACTCCTAGACTACAACTAATAAATAAAATGCATTTACCTAAGTAAGCTTAAGTAAATAGAATAAATAATTAATTATTAATTATTTACTCTAACACCCCCCCTTAAGTGCAACTTAGGGAAATGCCTTACGCTCACAAAACTAAGATGAAATGCAGAATGTGTCCTGGCAACGATGCCATGTTAGGTACCCATGTACAAATATAAATAATGCAACCTCTAAAAATGCGGAAAGAGAGAAAACCACGTGAGAAAAACCCTCCCCCAAAAAGAGGTAAGAACCTAGTGAAGAACTGAAGAAGCCTCCAACTAGGGAAATGTCCCCTAAAATAGGAACAAGGAGTGATCATGAAGAGCATCAATGAAGCATGAAGAAGCCACAAATATACCATCAAGAAGAAAACTGCTGATTTGAAGAACCTCCATGGAAGAAGAAGGCGTGAACCGAGCGTGTCTATATGGTAGATGATCCATCTCACCGAAATGCATAGGTAGCCAGCCACTGCAATCACCTTTTATATAGGATCAACCATTGAATACATAGCTCACAATATCGAACAAAGGATGCATTAGAACAAAAACATAACCCCCCCTTAATGCAGACGGGGTGAGATGACAGACAACTGAAAAGGTGGGCCAAAGTCTCCTGCAAACGAACCAAGAATGACGAGAGAGGAAGAGGTACAAACACCTATAAATACATGGTCAAACTGACTTTGCATGGGGCTAATGTCATGGAAGGGACACTCACTTGAAAAAGGAAGATGATACAAACATGGCAACTACTATCCACCCATGGTGCTTTATAAAAATAGTGCATGTACAACTGACTCAAAAACAATGTTCATGACCCCCGAAATGCAAGAGTGGTAGTTTATCTTAGTGCGATACATAAAAGTGCTTCAAAATGATAGCTACAATGATCAAACTAAAAACAAGCTGCAAAAAAATATAGTGCAACCCAAAACAAAGGAAACCATGCCAAGAAAATGATCCTCAAGCTTAAAACACTCAAGATATCCACCATATAGCAAAAATGCCAAAAATATGATAGAAAGAGCATGGGCCAAAATCTAAGGAAAAGGACTACATTTTTGAAAAGGCAACAAAACTAGCTTTCAAAAAATATAAAGTTTTCAAAAAATTGACATGGGATGCAAAAGATATGCATGCCAAAGTCTAAAGCACAACTTCAGACTTCAACTAAAAAAATGGGCAGTAAAAATGCATCAAAACCTAAAAATACCTGCACCAATGTCTCTGTCTCGGAACCAACTTTTTGATGCTTCTTTTAGATCAGAAAAATACCTCTGTATGCTCAAGTTATGGCCAAAAAATTGAAAGTAGGTAAAAAAATGACCTAAGAGATGTGCAAGCAAGGTGGATGATGCAGGTGACATCATGCTGATGTTAGCAAAACACTGCATTAAAATTGACGACTAAACGATCGTCATAGCACAAAAAAAATGCCACGTGGTAGCCACATCGCAGTAGCTGACGTGGCAAGGTCCACATGGTAGGGTGCCACGTGGCACCTAGGCCACGTGTCACCCCCACAACATGCTAACTAGGCACAAAATGTCCATGCGAGGTTTGTGCTATCGGTGACTATACACAGGCTGTCAAAAACATCACATGTCAATCGTTGATTGGTTGCAGGCCTGCCAACTGTACATGATGGAGGATGAGTTGTTGGAGGAGCGCAGAGCCCGGGGCAGAGCAGAGGTGCTATGGCAAAAAGACTCAAGCAGAGCACAGGGCGACGTTGCCTGTTGCTGCGGGCTGCACACAGGTGGCACGGCGATGGCCTTCCTCCGCTCTAATACCATGTTGGAGTTGATGAAATCCAACTCTGAAGATGCCCAAGATCGCCTACATGCAAAAACCTGTCAAAGAGAAGCCAAGGAAGGAAGAGTGAGGAGCTAGGGAAAAACCCTAAACATACATGCGAGACAACAAGTAAACACAAGAAAATATGTATTTATAATAAGAATGTGTTGTTGTTGATGAAAATACAATGAGCGAGCCCGAATATAAAGAGCTCTAGGAATCTCCTAGAACAAGCTAAAAGACGCTAGGAGATAAGTGTGACAACTAAGCATACATCCACATAAGGTGGAAAGTCCTCAAACAAGGTGAGAGGATAAGTATGACTTAGGAGAGAACAAACTCCCATATTGTCAACAACTTATAACTAACTCCTAGACTACAACTAATAAATAAAATGCATTTACCTAAGTAAGCTTAAGTAAATAGAATAAATAATTAATAATTAATTATTTACTCTAACATCTATTAACATCTAAAAATCATTCATTCTATTAGTACAATGCAACATTCATGAATTATCACATGATAACATTCATTAATACATAAGTTTCATTAGAACATTCACAATAACATTAAAAATAAGATTCATTAGAACATTCACATGAACATTCAATAGAACATAATCAAAACATCTAGACATAAACATCAGTCATTATAGAATAAGTTACATAAATGAGAATCATTTTATTTTCGTCTTTTTTTTAAACCTTCCCTATATTGTTGCAGAGGCATATCCATGTCATCATCGACATTTCTTCTCACTCGTGGATGTGATCTCATTATCCTTTGTTGCTTGGCTTCCTTTGACCAGTTAAAAATAGTGTTCTTCTTAAGCATTTATGTCAATGGCTTCAATAGGTTAGCGATATCTGGGATAAAGCATCTAACAAAGTTAATTCTCCCATTGAAACTTTGTAATCTCTTCTTATGATGTACCAAAGGCAATTCTAGGATGGCTGCAACCCTCTCAGGATCAATGGTGATGCCTTTTTTAGATACAACATACCCCAATAACTTCCTCTCATGGACAAAAAACACACACTTCTTTGGATTAAGAGATGTGCCAAATTCTCTACATCTCTCTAAGATTTTCCTTAAATGTTCAATATGATCCACAACATGCTTGGAGAAAATAGTGATGTCATCCAAATAAATCAACACAAATTTATATATCAGATTATTGAAAGCCATCTCCATGGCTTTTTGGAAAGTTTCTCCATTATTAGACAAGCCAAGAGGTATCCTTTTATAAGCCATACTACCCTACTTGGTGGTGAAGGCATTCTTGAATTGGTCTTCCTTTTTAACTAGAACTTGATTATAGCTAGAATATCCATCGAGGAGTGAAAACCTCTCTAAACCTAAAACCAACTGGAGCATCTACTCCATAGATGGTAAAGGATGAAAATCCTTCAATGACACCATATTTAGGTCTCTAAAGTTAACACATAACCTTAGCTCTCCATTCTTTTTCCTGATAGGAACCGGATTTGACACCCAGCTGGTGTGTTTGATGGGAAATATTATCTTGCTCTCAATGAGTTTAAAAAATTCCTTTTGGATTAAGGGTTCTAACTTTGGGTTAACAGGTCTTTGCTTCTACCTTATAGGCTTGGAATT
Organism: Cupressus sempervirens; assembly: GCA_028749045.1. NCBI lineage: Eukaryota > Viridiplantae > Streptophyta > Pinopsida > Cupressales > Cupressaceae > Cupressus > Cupressus sempervirens. Next base: position 514,189,287 of record CM053787.1, on the reverse strand, counting down.
GGGCTCCAATTCAATAGTATATTGAGCAAGGCGTGGATCAAACCCCTAAAGATCAACATATCCCCAAGTAAAAACATCATTATATTCTTGGAAAAGCTAGACATAAGATTTCCTTTCTTTAGCAAGAATTTGCCAAAATTTAATTTCTTCCTTCTGCAATCTCTAGATCTTCATAATGATCCTACTGAACTACCAAGTTGGTCTTATTCTTCTTGAATTGGTCATCGATGTTAAAGATGTACTCTAGAGTGACTAACCCCTTGGGTAGTTTATTAGAACTTAGTTGTATAATCTGATCACCATACTACCCTTTCACTTTTTGTTGACTAAATGTTGAATGCAGGTCTTCCTCAAGTAGAAATTTTAAAATTTTCTCATCTTTATCAAAGAATTTCCAATTAACACCATTTTTAGGTATGGAGGGCCTGACCATATCTTAGATACATTTTTGTACATCTTCTTTGCTAATTTTGTGAACTATATCAAATTGTTCCCCTACAACAACTAACCTATCAACATGCTGATTCAATTTTCTAGGGATAGAAACTATATTAAAAGCATCAAAATCTTCAATTAGGTCCCAAACTCTTTGTTTATAGCCTTTTAATTTATCATTTTTGGTCATGTGCTACCCTCTCACTTGGTTGACAACTAACTCACTATCCCCATATACTTTTTTCCATTTGACAACTCTCATCCCGATCCATTCTAATCGTTGAATTAGTTCCTCATATTTAGTTGTATTGTTTGTGCATGTAAAACTAAACCAAAAGGCTACATAATACTTATCTTCATTGGGTGAGACCAACATTGCTTCCCCACCTGAACCATTCTTGCTCCTAGAGCCATCAAAGTATAACTCCCAAACTTGATTTTGCTACTCATCAAGATCAATAGTATCCTTGACAAGTTTTGGCATTACTAGCCCAACCTCTTGGAAGACATAATTCCCTAGACCAACATCTGTAACATCTTCAATGCTAATGTCATTGCTCTTATTTCTTAGGGAGCTTTCTGTTGCCCACTCATCTAGTAAGACATTGGGGATATTATCAACTTGAGTATTTGTATCTTGGATGACAAGGTCTTCCTCTTGGTTAAGTGCAATACAATTAGGATTCATCACACTGGGTGTGTAAGATTCAATGTGGTTTTTGGCCAAAAATTCAGAACTCATTATCACTTTGGGTTCATATCTAGTCCTAAATAGCATGTAAGACCAATCTTTTGATAGATAGCCTCCTATCTTGGTTATGAATTCTCTTGACAAGCAAAGGGAAAAATATGGGGGCAACTCTATCACAAAGATATCTTGGGGAATAAAAAAAGTAGGACATGCATGGAGTGTTAGGCTTGCATTCTTTATGATACCTAAGGTGTTAACACATGAACCATTTGATTGGACTGCACCTTTCTCCAAGGGTTCATATTTTAAACCTACTTGGTATGCTATTTTATTAGGCATGATAGAGCTTATGGCCCCACTATTCACCATACAATTATGAACTAAATTATTTCCAATTATCAATGAAACATAAAATGGTGGAGGCTTAACATCCTTATCTTCGATTTGATTTTTTTTCTTGTTGTCGTCTTGGGTAGTAGCTCCTTGATTTGTAAATATAGCCTTTAAAGGCTCATAACAACTTGATTTGAAATATCTGCTGCCAAGGCTTCCTTTAACAAGTCAACTTGTTCTAGAATAGCTAGATAATCCCACATAGACATGGTGATACTCATCCTTTTCATGTTCTTAACAACTTTAAATGACATAGTAACATGGACCTTTGCTTGGATTTTAGGGATAATAGGATGTACTTGTTGATATGACTGCTCTTGTTCTTTGTTTCTCATTCTGTCCTTGGAATGAGGATGGTTTCTCAGCTAACATGTCCTTACTTATCCCTACATTATGGTCTAGGGCTCTCCTATTTTCTCTAGTGCAAACACTACTTGTGATATTATCTCTATTCACACCACAATGTTCTTCCACTTGCCAGTTCATGTATGTAGTATCCATAGGAGGAACCTTTGGTTGTTTCTCAACATCAACATCAGATGTAGGTTGTGAACTAGAAGCACCTTGAACCATTAAGGTTTATTCATCATTCCATTGGAGCATGTAGCCTGATTATGGTGCTGATTACAAGGGTAACACCACTCATATTATGCTTCTAAGTTATTTTGAGTAGGGACCATGTCTCTGGTAGTATTTGGAGGAGGGAGAATATTCAAAGGACTTGGATTATAAATCCTAAAAGGTCTTTGATTGTAGCTTTTCCTATTAGGTTGGTATTGACTTTGAAACTATTGTTGAGCAGGTTGATTTGAGACCTAGTTTAGAGGTTGGGATGGCTTCCTAGCTTGATAGCTTCCTTTCTTAATATTCACCACCTCATCGGTAAGACTTTGCATGAGGCTTTCTATTCTTTTTTGGCTATCTCTTAGCTCCTATAGTTTTGATGAAGGACCTATAGTTGCTATTTCTTGGCTTGGAATAGCTAGTATTGGATGTAGAGGTGGTACAACTGGGGGTGTATTGGGTTGGATATCTAGATATATAGGAATTGGAGGCCTAGGGGAAATCTTACTCACTTAAATAAGACTATTCTCAACTCCTATGGCTATGTCATAACCTTGTAGTAATAAGTAACCTCCCATAGATTGTATCATAACATAGATATCACTATTCAAGATTCGTAAATAGTACAAAAAAGCATACTCTTCTAAAGGCCTTACCTGAATTGGTATCTTGCTCCATGTTCTTTGAAATTTGTAGTTGAAGTCCATCATCTACTCATGAGGAGTTTTTTTGATGGTCATGAGTTGCTTAACTAAAGATAGAAAGTATGACTTGTCTTCAAAGTGTTTTGTTAGGACATCTCCCAATGCATCCCATGAAGTGATTGAGTCCACAATAAGACTTTGAAACCATTGTAGAGCTTTCCCTTTGAATAAGGTTGCAAGCAACTTCATAGCAACATCCTCTTTTCTGATATGATGCACATTACATAGTGTAGAAACATCCCTAATATGATTAAATGCTTTCATCTGGCCCTCTCTAGTGAAGTCTGGTAAAAATTTCAGGGAAACTAGGGGAATATCATGATGCTGAGCAAAAGTAGACTCCCTTGGTTGAAAGGAATAAGAGAAAACTATCTTGCCATTGGTGCTTGAAATATTACTCTAATTGGGACATTGACTTGCCTCACAAAAATAGCAAGACTTGATGGTAGAGGGGTAGATTAGGCACTTCTCGTTTGAATGAGGGTATCTTGGATTATTTTAGTTGTTCTACTTCTCCTCCTAGGTGGGGATAGTTCTCTATATTCAAAACTTGTAGAGATGCTTCTTGTCTACACTTTTCTCATAAATCATGTGCACTTGTCTCTTTCCATAGTTAGAGTCTACAAATGTGTATATTATATGTCTTGCATAGGTTGATTTACTATTGTACACACCAAAAGCAAAAAGAATTAATGAGCAAAGGTAGAAAATGCTTTTCTCTCAGTTCGACTGGGTGTGCTAGAATTATTATTTCTAATAGTTATGCCTAGACTAGATTCTAACTCAGTCAACTTTGAGTAACATGGAAAAAATCCTAGGCAGTGGGGAGTACCTAAGTTAGGAGTGAATCTCTTGGTTATAGGATAGCTCCTCTTGATGTTACACTGATTTACTTCTTCAAACATGAAAATAAGCTTTAGAGGGAAAGGGGATAGAAATATTTCTTGGAAAGTAAATACTGAAAAAGTAAAGTGGGGTGATACACCAGATGGTAGGATGAAGGTATTGATGGACGAACTCAATGAAACACTTCTAGACAACTAATAAGAACTCAATATTGCAAAGAACCATTCACATGTAAATATTTCACAAGAAGGCTACAATAAAGACAAGATGTTAAAGGGAATGCTAACATTCATAATGTCACAACTTGAAAAAGTAGAGTATCTTGACTTGTAACCTATATGAATACCTCAAACCTTTCTGAAACTGAGACACAACCCAGGGATTCGAAGATTAAATCTCAAAAATCTATATCAAATCAACTGTTGAAGCAATAAGGAGACATAATAAGGGTTCTAAGACTGTTCCTTCATTCAGATTTTAAAGGTCATTGAACAACATTCACCTAGATTGACTATAAATTAAAGTGATTTTCCAAGAAAAGCATGAAGGACTCCTAAGAGATCTTGATAATGTTATCTTCCATAAGACTTCCAAAATGCCAACCCATTCTCCACATTTTGGGAATCCTTAAATAGACCAAGATTGCAACAAGCTTCAAATGGGAGGGGCACATGTCAAAAATTACTAGAAGAGTACAAATATTTTAGAGAATTACATTCACCATTAAGTTTAATATCTTCCCACTATGGGCAACACTAGGAGAATAATCATGAAAAAAGCCAAGTGCTACATGCTACAGGATTACCTTAACTACCCTTTACTTCTTGTGGCATTCAAAGATCAAATCCACAACCACCCTGTTGACACAACATTAAAAATTGCAACTGACTCTATAATGAATCATATTTATTGGTGATCATCTCATGGGATCAATCATATATGAGCTCCATCCTCTTTATACTCAACTATGAATCAGATAGTCACAAATTGGGCTGCATCGACCACCAACTCACTCCTTTAATTGATGCCAACTCGTGAGTTGCACTATACCTTGTATCGATATATTATCACCACCCTAGAGTCATAATATATGACCACCAAGTCACACCCATGTGTCAGTACTCAATAGGTTGGATCCTCCACATTTTGTGTATTTATATCGATATATCATTGTGCTGACTAGGTTGACCCACAATATAACGATAAATGATCTCATGATCAGGAGACAAACCTGTCTCTTTTTGAAATGGTGCCATGTATCAGCCATTGATTTGCTTACCTCTATTGGCCTACTAACTAGGTCCACTAGGACACGCGTCACCTCCTCACTTTGTCGCTATAAATAAAGAACATGCTACTCACAAAATAAGATTACAATAAATAAAGTTTTTTGTAACCATAAGACACTACTACATTTGCCCTTATTTTTCAACCAAAATTTTTGACCATCAACTAAAAAAATTTAGGTTGGTCAGAATGTAGAAGGCAAAAATTTCTTCTTTTTACATGAAGCCCCATGTTGGTCAAAATTTCAACCAACACGGGGTTTAGATGTTAGATGTTAAAAACAAAAACATTTTCCCGCGCACATTTTAGAGTTAGGGGTTTGAATGACCTAGGTTTTCCTACATCTGTAGCGGCACTCATGGTGGTGAATGAGATCTCTACATCCATTTTCTCCACTGCATCTTCCATTGGTCTTTATCTTCACATTTTACGCCACATATAAATGCGGTTGAGTGGTTTCAATGCTCCTTTGGGGTGAAAAAACATCGTTCTTTATAAAATTTAAGAAAAAGTCTTTAAGAATTAGTCGATAAACTTCCTTCCACCTAGCTCTCAGTTTTCTGGCTGGTTGACAACTCCAAAGACCTCATATGAATCTGAGATATTTACTGCAAATGGTAAGCATGATTTCCTAAAATGGGTCTTTCTTAGATTTGCAATTTTCGCTCATTTTCATTCTGTGTTGACATTCATCTTTTCTGCAAGTGAAAATCCCATCTTCTTTGAAAACCCTCCTCGAAAGCCCGTCAGTTAAATTTCTTTTGTACTAGAACTTTGATTTTTCAAATTGGATGGTGAGAAAGTGACATCTACAAACAGATACATGTCAAAAAAATTCCTTTGACACCCATGAGCTCTACCTTTTTCCCCAACGCATACAATCTCTGAAGACTTTTGAGGTAAGCCCCTTCACATTTTGTTTCAATTTGTTTAATTTGAATCTTGGCATGGTACAATCAAGCAAGCTAACTGATAAAATCTTACCCCTCAAATTGGTTAGTTTACTGACAAACCAATCCACTTATTCCCTACTTTTTTGTTGCATGTGCATTTCACATCCACATAGATTACCCCCAGTGAGGCTTTGGATTCATTAAGGAAGAACTATTAAAATTTTATATGTGAGAATGCACAACTTACGTCCATTGCTGTTGAACCTAAATGGAAACTATATGAAATTCAAGAAAAAAACTGGTCAGCATTGTGAAAGAAATTTTCTAATAAAAAATGCATCAGTTTTACTCTTTTTAAACCATATGTTTTACTTATTTTCAATTTTGTGGATGGTTTATATGTACCTTGCAGGGGGTGCAGTGCCAGCACTAGCGCAGCTGGCCATTTCATCCTATCATGCAGCCTTATTGCGTTCTCATTCTTCAATATCACAGGTTACAATGTGCATGAATGAGTTGCACAAAGTCACAACTCCCCTCCCTCATTCACGTGATTCACAATCCATGCCACATGTGTCAATAGATAAAAATGGCTAAGTTCTATTTCGAAATTACTGCTGTTAGAATGCAAGAAGCCTTTTCTAATGTAAATTATATGTAAAATGTAGTTAGCATGCTAATGATGAGCTACAATGGTTTACATAGTGATGTCAATCTCATCTTGCTCGCTGCATATGAATTCCTACTCATAGCTAGAATCGTAATTCCAGTGTTATTTTTACTGTTTATTTAATGTTAATTGTGGTTGAAAGAGAAATTTCTACTATTATAAGATCTACAAGTCCCGCATTGATATGTTATTATAACAAGGTGTGTAGTCCACCTTAGAAATGATTGCAAAGTAACAGAGACAATGTACAGAGACAACTTTTATTGATGATATTTTTTGTCTCATGTGCATTTGACATCCACATAGATTACCCCTAGTGAGGCTTTGGATTCATTAAGGAAGAACTATTAAAATTTTATATGTGAGAATGCACAACTTACGTCCATTGTTGTTGAACCTAAATGGAAACTATATGAAATTTGAGACTATATATTGTTTGAAAATCGAGATTTCTTTGGAAGATTTTCAATGTTTCAATGTTCATTGCAGGGAACTTCCTAGTGAACATTTAGGCTCTCTACTACCCACTATTCAATCATATTTCTTAGTGATTTGCAAGTTATGTAGATTAGCTATTGCATGTTAATGATTTTTGATGATTGGAATATGTGTAATCTTGCATTCATTCAATGAATCTTCTATTATAAGAGAGATCATAGAGGAAGCAGTGATGACAATCAAGGTAGGCAAAACAGATAACAATTATTCATGAATTAGTAGCAGCATTAGGGATAACATATATTTGATCTTGTATTCATTCAATGAATCTTATATTATAAGAGTTATCATAGAGGAAGTAGTGATGACAATCAAGGTAGGCAAAACAGATAACAATTACTTGCGAATTAGTAGCAGCATTAGGGATAACAAATATTTGATGAGATATTTAGAACACCAATCTGTCTCTGAGAAATATTTATCATTGTAAATTTCTTCACAAATAAGAAACTAGTTGTTAGATTGTTGGTCATTTAGAATTACTATTGAGTAGTGAGTTCATCTGAGATTCCTCATTGTGTCACCAATGGATGGTAAATATGTCCATCTTGGGAATATCTTAGTCCAAATGGATTTGAAGTAGTGGACATTTGTGCAGCTGGTTAAATACACAATCTCCTAGTTCATCAAAAAATTTCAATAGTAAATAATACATTGGAGTGGAGAAAATGATATTGCTTGTTTTCTCCAAGGTATTAAAGCTTCAACGTTCACAAAACTATAATAGGTCTATCCATTTTTTTGAACTTCATCTATTGAATTTAACCTCAAAATGATTTCTAACTACACTATGACTAGACTTCCATCTATGCCTCCCATAGACTTGAAATGAAAGTTGGCTTGAAATCTTATTCTGATACTTTTATTGAACACAGACATTGTGGCATGAGCTGCAACTTAGGTTATATGTTTATTCCAAGCTTTTGAAATGGTTTTCTGTATTATAATTGGATAGACCTTACTATGCCTACTCAAGTACTTTGTACAAATACTGTAGGCAATAGCTGGTTGTTGTATCTGTCATTGTATACGCAGCTTCTCTTGTTTACTCTCTCATGTAAATCTATTAGCTTGATTATTTTTGTCACCAAATGGGCAACAGTTGTAGATATTTTTGTTACTTTAGGTTTGATTGGATGATGAACATTATTTTTTGCAAGCTACTAAAAATTGTTGATTTTCTTTAACAGCTAAATCTTTGTTACAAGGCATCTGATTATTGACCTGCTACAGAGATACTGCAGACTCAATCTGTGTGATTGAACTTGACATCTATTAAAGGAAGTTGAAGTTGAGTAAAAGGAAGTGGAAGTCGAAAGCATCTGCGATGGTTGTGTCAATGAAAAATGTTGATCCTGCTTTTCAAGGTGTGGGTCAAAAAGTGTATCCTTTTAAAAACTAACAATTGGATGCTTCTCTTATACAAAAGCTATGGATCAAATTCCTTGATGTTTTCTTTTGTAGCAACAATTTTTTTGCTACATGCTTGTAAGGAACATAGATTTTACTCTGTAGTTTATATAGAAACAAACCATGTAAAGGATTCATCTTCTATCTAACATGTAAAGCATGGGTAATTTTTTTCCTTTGTTTACTTAACATATTGTTTACAGTGGTATGGATATTTGGCGCATTGAAAATTTTCAACCTGTTCCTTTACCAAAATCTGAATATGGTAAATTTTATACTGGAGATTCATATATTGTTTTGCAGGTATGTATCAAGTACATTATCATATCATGTCTTATTTATAGTATTAATTATTTCTTTCTTTTTTTCGACAATCAACTAAGTTGTGCCCTATCTGGTATTTTTGCATAGGAGAAAGGATAGGGAACTTTATATTCAAATTGTTGAGCCATCCTAGTTCTTTGGCCATGGCTATGCGAGTGTAATGAAATACCATTTTGATTATTTTAAAAATATTTGCATAAAGAAACTGATAATAATAGAAGGGATATTGTATGCATTGTAATGTAGAATCTTCTGTAGCATGCATTTATCCCTGCTATGCAACAGTTACTAAATGGTCACTTGGATATGAAGTATATTTCATTAGTCTCATATTTTTTTGACCTCATTTCCTGATGAATATGATACACAGTATACTTTTCTGGAGTATAACTACCTTTTAGGTCCTCAGAATTTCCCTGTTAAAAGTATTAAATAGATGTCAATGTTTCCTGAAATATGATGACCTTTTTGCAAATGATGATGAGACTTTGGATGACCTTAGATTTTCTTCATTTTCCCAGTACAGACATCAAGGGAGAATCCTCACCAGAAGAGAAAGGATCTACCACCTCTAGCTACAGCTGCTCTGAACACTTTCCTTGATTAGCTGAGAAAACAACAAGCATTTTAGTGAGATCTGCTTTATCAAGCTCTGAGGATCTAGTTTCTTACTGAATGACTTCTGTAAGCCTAAAGATATTTTTTACTTGTCTCTTTCTACATACCACTCAGCATGCTCTTTATCCTTTCTAGCATTAATTGCTATTTCCTTGCAAGATTCCTCAACTGCTTGACCTTTCTCTATGTGGTACTCTTTTGGACTATTCGGCTCAAATAGAACTACCAATCAGCCGATGCTACATCTCTACATTCTTCCAACAAGTGGCCCTTCATCAATGTTTTTGATTCTCATATGTTCTTTTGCTAAATGACCCACATCAAAGCACATTTAGCATGGAAATGCTAGATTTTGATAGTCCAGTGGTTATTTCCATAATGCTTGCCTTACCCTTAATGTTATTTCTGTCATTGTCTAATTTTCTGCACATTGAGGTCAAAAAATGTCTATGCAACATGGGGGATATAGAAATATGTTTCCTCGGCTATCTATCAATGTTTTTCAGTGTTGAAATACCATAAGCAAAGATGAGAATTGGTTATTCTTACCCACGTAGGAGAAACCCAAAAATATTCTATTATTGGTTTGTTCTTGGTACCGGGGTTTCACAATGAGAGTTGTCATGTCCTAAATCCAAGTATCTTTTTCAAGTCTCGTAATTTTTTATCCTCTACTACAAAATAACAAACAACTGCAAAATACCGTAGAGCATAAAGATATATACCACATAGGGACTTCAAGAAATGTTAAGCAGATAGACATTATCCAATCATTAAGTTTTGGAAGGCTAGGCCAGAGAAAGTTGAATCTGCAAATCAAAAGCATCTTGGTGTAATGCTCTAGAACTGTAACTTCATCAACCAATAGCAATGCAGGTAGCTCTTTTGGTGCTTTTATTCTCCCTACCCCCATACTATCCTTTTCAATAAACGTAGCCTTACTTTTAAATATTGATGCTGAAGGTTCTCCTTTTGCCTCGACCGCTGCAGCATAGGATTCCTTCCCACCTTTTTCATTTTGTTAATATCATACTTTTTAACTCCTCATTTTTGCTTGGGGTGCATGATGCCACTTTAACACCTGTGCCTTTCCTAGCCTTTGTTGTTCATTTTCCTTCTCAAACTTTTTCCCTGCTGAAAGCTCCAATGGATTTTCTATAGTTTTCTTGTTATAATCCTTACTAAATTATCAGAATGCTCTGAATTTCCCTTCTAAGAATTGAAGTTCTAGGATCAAAGGACGAGTGCTGATAAACCAAACAGTGATACTGAATCCAGTGTTTGCATCTACAGATTTCACTTATCAAGATGACAAAACTACCATTATAAACATGAAATATCAGAACTATATATCCAAAGTATTGTTGGAACCTTTATAGAATAGTAATATAGTTTTCGATGGTAACTAGTAATAGTAAACATTTATAGAATACTCACTGTAGGTACCGAGTGACACTGAGAGGTTAATGGATGTTGATGTACTTGTTCGTTGTCATGCCTGAGATGAATGTCGAGTACCCAGTATGGTTGCAATCCACAAAAAAATTTAAAGGTGATATCTCACGCCTATAGATGGTTGGAGTTTCATTTCCCAATCTACGGCTAACCATATATGCTCAACACTCCAAGAAATCTCTATTGCTGATGGTTGATTGTATGTGGCTCCTATATCCTAAAATTTGGATGAAAGCAATCTACGTGGCTGGTAATACAACCTCTTAGCTCCTTATTCCAGTGGTCTCCTGTGCAGTATTGACCATGTGAAAGTGTGAAATGATATCAGTCTAACATGAAATGTTCAGAGCAGGGGTGTTGTCCTGCCTAAGAATAAGAAGGGGCTAGGTCCTTAAAGGGTCGCAAGTTTACCTCAGTAAGAAAATTCATTGGTGATTGTCCAGAATGTCCCCCTCCATACCCATGATGGCTCCAAAAGGGACTCGACACATCCAACGCTTGGTGGTAGGGACGTTACAAGCAACTCAACAAGCACCCGACTACATGTTCGTTATGAACCAATGTAACTGAAGGAGAGAAGTAATAACACTTTAACTATCACGAGGTGGTGAGAGAGAAGATGCCATGCCACACAAAAGACCAGGGCAAAGCTCGAGCTGGAAGGCATAAATTAAAATGAGGTGGAAAATAGGATAGTTAACTTGTCATGCATCTTCCACGTCCGAGACACCCCTAGCAACTCACTTAAGCCTATCAGGGTGATAGAATAGGCTTAGCAACAAGTAGGAGTTTTAATTGCTAGAAGAGGACATGACATTGCTGCCAAGCAACACTTTGCACTTCATCTGCTGCCAACTCTTAAAAATAGGTTTACTTTTTCTCAAGTCCTTGTTAGTAACAAGTAGAGATGGCAATTAATTGGAAGGATTGTGATGTGATAACATTGAAGAGAAAATTTCAACATTCATGGATAAATCTAAAATGGGTGAAACTGAAAAGTTATATTTCCAGTTTCTTCTTATCTACCTTATGCATAAATATTAATTCTTTCCTTTATCTTAAAGTGTAGAGGAAGCTAATAATGCCTCAATATTCACATAAGCTAGTTTCTTTTAATTGTTTTGAATTATATTTTATATTACCAATCAATGTAAACCGATATTATTTTTAATGTATTTCATTTTCAAAATTCCCAACTCAAATTTCTTCAAGATTTTTATTTTGGAGATGGGCGTGATAGTGGGAACAAAATGTTCAATCCAATATATTTGAGCTATAAAAAAAGAGTGGTATTAAAAATAGATAGCAAGTATATAAGGTAAAAAGAGGAATATTTAAACAGTAATGTTGTACTAAGAGTGGTTATAAAAAATCAATATAAAGAGATAAGAAATGAAATTTTGGCTATCATTTGAGATTATGATTATGCATGTACTATAGGATAAGTTTACTAAGTTAATCCTGTGTGCTTTAAACATCAAAGCACAAATAGATTTTGATATTTAAAACTAAACAACAAAAATGTTTAAACATTGAAACAGCCTCAACAAGTTTGTAACTAGCTGCTATTACAATTGGTGTGATGGTTATGGACATTGATCTATAATGTAGAAGGATATTCCATGACATATTTTGTAAATTGCATATTCATTAATAGGAATTGAAGTACCATGACATTGAATTAATCATTTGAGACCAAATAAGAGTGGAAGGCCTAAATATTAGCTCTAGAGAGCCTGAACTCTTTGAGAAAACTTAAGATCAGTGAGTGCTCTTTGCCAACTCGTCAACTATCTTTGATTTAAATACAATCTTACCCTATTGGTTGAATGTCAAGAGTAAATGAAATCAACTACAAGAAATAAACTCTAGGATGCACAAGTTAGGGTGACAAGTGCGCCAGAGAGGAGAGTTAGCTAGCTATATCGTATTTTGGTGGACTATTTCAACAGGTAGGATTAGGTGGGTCAAGTGAAATCGCTTGATGAGGTAGTGGTGACAACCAAAAATTGCCAATCTATGTTATCAGGTTCATTGGAACCCCTCCTCCCCCTACTAGAATGGGTCGGCTTTGGGTTTGGGCCTAATCACTGTTCTCCTATGATAGGCAAACTTGGGTGAACCAAATTTATTTTGGTCCAATTTGCCATTCATGGGCTTGAAACGTTGGTTCATTTTTTGTTGATGGCAAGGGCTACATGAGAGTTAAACCTTTGATAACAGGGGGGAAATAGCTGCACTGAGAAGATTTAATCACAAAGGTGAGTGGATCTTTTATTTTTTTAAGTTTTGAATTTTTCTTTTGAAGATTTCTTAAGATTTTTGAATATTTTTAAAATTTATTTGGTGACTTCTATATATATCTTTAAATCTTTTTAATGCATGATAAGGGGTTATAATGCTGATTTTATTTTATTTTTAATTTAAAGTTGCAAGGTTATTAATTATTATTTATTTTAGGTTAATACATAATGGTAGTTCTTGTTAGTTTTTCTGCCTCAAGTGCAGAGTTCAATTAATCTGATGCATTGTCACATCTTTGGCGACATACTTAATGATTGAACAAATTCTTGGTGCTGGGAGTTATTGTTAGTTTTGTAGCCAATGTGAAAACAAGTGCTCATACTCTCAAGTGAAATCTCATCACACTATTCTTGCATAGGAATAAGACTTTGTTCTAGGCCAAATAAAAGGTCTTGTCAAAGCATCACATATTGGCTTATGTTAAAGAGTAGGAGGATCTCAGTATGATAAATAATAGATCAAAGAAAAGAGCATATCCTCATGTGAAGAAAACTTTGGACAAACCTCTTAGTGGCTTATCACAACCTATTGGCCTACTTTCTTTCATGCCATTGACACTATCTTTTGAAGGAGGGGAGAATGTTTTGTGTAAACTAGGCCCATTGGAAAAGGCCTTCAAGAATGAAGCAAGGAAGTTGTAGATGAGAGCGATGCTTATTGCATTTATGGCAATGGACTTCCTTTCGACCTCATTTGATCACCATATTGCTGGGGGATATGGTGATAGACAGTCATTACCAATTCACCTTTTGATTATTTTAGTCTTGTATATGAAAAGGTGTGAACCACCTTTTTGGGAAATGAGAGATCTTTAATAGGCACATTATTGAGAGCAATGAAGGAAACATGGCTCAAAGTAGGTATGTCCATTTTTGATAGATTGGAAGATTACAAACATTGATCATTGATCAATGTAATTGTAGTGCCTCCTAAATGGTGAAGTTTTTGAAGGCCATGAATTGTGAGGATTGCCAAAATATTGAGAATGCATTGTAATGGTGGGCCTTGAATATGTTACCCAAGTCACAATGGACAACACTTAGAATTATAGGGCAGTTTTTTTTGTAGTGGAGTGTACATTTTTTGGACACCCAGTGCAATCCACTCAATTTCTACCTCTTTGCTGTGACTGAAATCTAAACCATGTTCTATTCATCCCTAAAATTAATTCACACAACTTATTTTGAATCTTCATGAAAATAGTTTCAGTTAGTGTTTACAACTACCATAGAGAAAACAAAGTCCAGTGTGTAAATAATGTAAAAAAGGTTTATGGTCATAGGATTGTGAAAATATTGACCATAAACTTGATAAAATGATGAAATTGTAGGGAATTGTATGGTGAGCAATTAGGTGTAGAAAATAACTCATGTAGGGTCACCTGATAGACTGATTACATTATGAAATCTGCTTATGATACTGTATCATAACCTAAAATCTAATCATGGACCACACAGGGCCATTATATGAATGTGTCCTATAACATAATCCTGGAGCTACAACATATGGACTACATTCTCTTAGCCTAGTAGTGGACCATACAGGTCACAATAGACAACAACTGTGCTCCAAAATCCTACAACTACGTCATAACTCAGCATACATAGAACAATATGTGTATATTTTGCTATGCTTATCATATACAATTCAATTATAAACAACAAGTTATATATAGTTTGGAGGAAATTTTGCTGAAAGAGATCTTAGTTTGTGCTAAACTAGATAGATTGGTTTACTTCAGACAACTAGATCCAACTTTGAGAAAAGTGATTCATATTGAGATGAGATTAATTGCTATCTGAAAGCATTATATCCTTTTCTATAGGGTTGTTTACCCAACTTTTAATCATTATTTCTAATGATGGAATGATTCTAAGGTACAAGGTGAAGAAATCTGGTCATCATGATTGGTAAACAATTCCTAAATTCCTAAATTATACTATCTTGGATACATGATTCACATTGGTGGAATGCCATTCTTTCCTATTGTCAATTATTTTACCATAAAAAGGAATATTTGTGCTTTCTCTATAGTGGATATTGTCTTAGTGCTACTGTATTATGCTCAACAATTTATGAACAAAGAGATTTAGGATTTTTCTGATACCAATTATTCTGGATATATGATGTATATTTTGATCTTTATTTTTGGAATGTCATAATTTCTCACGGTTATTACTTTATTTCATACCAAGGATTAATGCCCTGTTCTCTCTACAGTGGACACATGCTACTCTGTACAACTTGGTATGCTTGCATTAGGGTTAATGTCATACAAATGATAGTGACATAACAAGAGATTCAGAGATTTACTTATTAGTGTACTGATAAATTTGACAAACATTAACCATTCCTTTGTGATATTTTTTAATTAGCATGTAACATGATTGAAACATTTTCGATTGATGACCATTAAATTTAATTTGCAATCAGAATAATATGTCCAATGCAGTCAAGGATATTTTTTTTTATGAGCCCAGCCTTAGTTGGTGACCACTGACAATTGTAAAGTGTTGTCCAAGATTTGTTAGCCTGATTTTGTGTGAATGGTAGGATTTATGTAGAAGGTTGTGACTCTTACTTCTTTGTTAGTGTGCCTTAATACATTTAGCCTTGATGTCATGATATGGTCAGGAAGAACTCTCCTACAAGTCAATTCATCACCACTTAGAATTTTGTGCACTTTTATACAAGACTTGTTATGTAAAGTTTTACATTATGCAGAATTGGAATTAGTCCATTTTAAGGGATGTATCATTTAGGTAATCTTGTTTATTGTTCTATGCCTATTCGATTATTTTCCATTAACAGAGGTCTCTTTTGTCGATATATGGTCACTGCTATTCAAATTAATGGGACCATATCTTCCAAATGACCAGTTCAAATGTTGTTCATGTTCAACAGCCTTCATGTGATATGATATTTTAAGACATATTTGCCCCTAATTTAATTGAATTCTTATGATGTCTGACTCAGCTTGCTGAAGCAAACACTCCCCAGTGGTAGCGTCTCCCCAACATTGATTGTGGATCTTGGAAAGTGATTTGAGATGACTTCTTATTTCAGGTATTATTACTTTTATTATTAATATAGAAAATAAATATAGCTTTTGTTTTCAACTTTTTGATACTTGCATACTTTTTTTCATTGCACTGTAACTTGATTATTATTTTTTCAATAAAATGAGAGCTAAATGGGTCCCTCCTATATTTATAAAAAGCAAGACATTACTTGGCACCAAACAACGTTGAGTGCTGGATATATACATAGAAAACTTTGGAGATTATGTCCACATCTGCTACCTTATTCTACTAAACATAGGGGGTGTGTGTGTGTGTGTCCATATATATATATATGAGAGGCTACTAACAAGAGCTTTGTAGTGAATACACCTTGCAGTAATTTCCAAATCATTATTAGGTGAATAAGCTTCTAAATATATATAGAATGGAAGCTATGCACTAATCATTCAGTGGGCCTAGAGTTCAATACCTGGAACCCTTGCATTGACTACCTGGGTAGGAGCAACAGTAGATGAAGTGCCTAGAACTACACCCTGTTGCTGCTCCATCATGCCTGAGTATCCCTATTTTTGTTACAGTGACTTATACCATTTACAATTTTACATGCTTCTTTTTCTTCCTTCCCTCTTACCAGTTCTCCGCTTCACATAAAGTTCTCATCTTAAATCATTTGTACTACCCCACCAAGGAACACTCAGAACATAGGGTCAAACATGCATGAAAAACTATTTTATTTTTGACAGCCATAAAACCAATGACATTAGTGCATAACAATAACGATATAGAAAAAGATATAAGGAACAAACAACAAACACCAAGAGATCAATCAAATGCAAAAGTCTTACAAGCACTTTCATTGGTTCCCAAACCTCTAGAACCACTCAAATTATGATACAAATCTTTCAAGACTACGGATATCAAGTACGAGCTGGCTTGCATTCTTAGTTTAATGTAAAATTTTCTACAATCTTCTTCCACAAAAAAATTGTTAATGAAGAAGAATTTATTATAGCATAACATGTATAATTTTGGGGGTGTGCCGGTCAAAGATAAATATCATATTAGATGATACAATTACAACAGTAGTCTTCTCTGCCAACATAACAACAATAGTCTTCTCTGCCCAAGCTAATACATATTCATTTCCTTTTCTATTCATAATATTCATATGAATTATATCTGATGTGCTTGCTGCTGGATGACATTGTATTGTGCATTGGATGACAAATTGAGAACTATCACGTCTCAGGATGAAAATGTGTTTCTTGGATGTGTGTCTTGAGTTTTAGTAGTCAAATCTTTTTTCACAATTAGAGATACTGCATATTTATCAATAAGCACAATGATTCTATAATGTTTGGATGAGTCTTCATTGGATTTTGTTGGTTGAATGTTTGAGTGAGTTTTTAAACATTTAAAGAGGCTAATTGTTTTTCAGATGAATTATTGTACATGTGATATTAAAACTTTAAAAACATGACAGAAATAGGCTTTTTATTTTTTACTTTAAAACTCTTCCATGGACTGGAAGTCTGTTTAATTCCTCAACACTTCACTGTGGATGAGTTTTCATTAGATTTTATAGCGGATTGGATGTTTTTTGTGAGTTTTTTAACATTTTATGTTGGAAATTGTGTTTGTCAATTGAATTATTGGATTTTGTTATTGAAACTTCAAAAACATTTAAGAAACAGGCTTCTTTAATTTTTTAATGTGGACTAGAAGTCTGTTTGATTCCTCAACATTTAAGACAAGATTGAGTTCGTAAGGCACCTAAAAAAATTGCAGATTCTTTTATTATTGGAAGTTGAAACCTAAACACTCGTGTGGAACAACTGCTTCTTTTCAATGATTTACTTGACAGTATGGATTATTTCTATTAAGAATGGTACTCTTTTAAGTTTATTTAGCGAATGGGTTATGAATTTATAACATTTCAAGATGAAAGCGTGTTTAGTGAATGCTTGTTTTGGATTTTTCTTAGCAAGAGTGTAAAAGATTTTGGAAGCCCACTTGTTTAGTAGTTATAATGTATTGGTTGAGAGTACAAACAATTTTTGCAAGCAATTAGAATGGACAACAGTATTTTTTTTGTCTAAAGAAGCAATCTTCTGAAATGGATTCTGATCCTCAGCATTGGATACATTTTTGTTAAAATCTGTTCTGTTTCTAGTAGAGATGTTACACTGAAGGAAAGAGCTTACTCTTGTCCTATGTTTTGTCCAAAACTTTGTGAATGATTCATAGAGACGTGTAAAAATCATAAGCTTTTATTTCCTTCACTTCTGAGAGAAAAATGAAGACAAATTAATTAGATAAATGATTCCTCAGCTTACCTCCTCAAAGCAAAAAGCAAGCACAGACAAATCTAGAGCTTATGTTAAATAGGCGAATGCAATCCATGTTAATCAATTAGATGATATTCAAGAAGTAAGCTTGTAATTGAACAAGTAGGCAAGCAAAGAAAGCAAACAATCAAGCTAGTCTTCCATTGAGATTCTTTCAGGTCAACTTTTGGTGTTTAGTAATTTGTTGACAAGCACTCCAACAAGGTTGATTCTTTGTGTTAGTAAATGTGTTTGAGATATACATTGTTTGTGCATCTACAATTAGATTTTAGATTCTGGATGAACTACTTTACTATTTTTTTTTCATATAAAACATAATATCTAGATTCAAGATTATTTAGAATAGTTAGTGATGGAATGACTTAGGAGGCTGTTGAGAGAAGAGTTAATCAAATTAGGAGCATGATTGAGGTATGCCTTCTTGTCTGTGTGTGTGTGTTCTTCGGGCCTTAACATGGACTATCAGTCTTATGCTTTGTAATTAGAGAACTTTAGTTTTATTCTTTATGTTATTTCTCCTTTGTCTGCACCTAGTATCTCATCATGGTTAACACTCTATCTTTTTTTTTATCATATCAATATATTGGCGAAGAATAACTCATTAGAGAATTGTGCTATTGTCAACCTAGCTTGTAGAATGTATTTGACTTAACTTGCACATAGAATATATCTCTATGTGCAAGTTAAGTTTTATTGTAGTGTCAAGGGAACAACTGCATATCTTTGGCTTGAAGTGTTAGATGGATAGAAGAGCATTGAATCACTGGCCTTGCATCAAACTCGAGAATCAGTATGGGGAAAAGATGTCATCTATTTCAGAGATTGATCAAAGGTAGTATTTTATGATGAATTTTAATGTTTCTTTTGCATATGGTACCCATGTGGTGATACATAACATAATTAATTGTACTTGGCACAAATACAAATGTCAATTTCACTGCCATTTCCATCAACAATATATTTGTTGTGCTCGCAATCAATGTCCCTTACTAATGTTTTTCATCCTAATTGTATAAACTTGTATAAGTCTTTTCTTGTGAACCATATTGAATTAAAGGATGCTTTTCCTTGAATAGGGCTATTATGATGGGACTAATGCTTCATGCAAAAGGTCGACATTTAATTGAAAAGTCACAATATGAAGAGGCTCTTGAAATACTTTCCATGGGAGAGGTATCTAGTGCATAGACAAGTATTTCCAATGAACATAGATGTTGCATGGACAAGCATTTCTAGTAAACATAGATGTTGTAGTTGGCGTCCCTTGCCAATTTGGCTTGCCCTCTCAATGTGATCATAGCATCTAATGTAATAGTAATAAGTTATAATTGAACTAAAAAGTTATTTATATGCTTGTGACAGATGAATAATTCAATCACAATAACCATGATTGAAGTTTCCCGTTGTAGTCTAGGAAAATTTGCACTAACCTAATTTGGCATTGTTTGAAGGTTCATAGATGGGGAAGTCATGGATGTACGAACTTTTCGCAGTGACTTTATTCATCTAGGTCACAACATTGGAATCTTTTTATATGATGATTTATTGTCAATCATGTCCATTTGCTACCAAACAATTCATATTCTACAAATTTGAGATGTTGGAACTTTTGTGGATGTGCAAGCCATCGAAGCATACTACAGGAAGGATGAGGAACTTATTCTCAACAGTCAGACTTAGGCAAGTGATACAAATTGCAAAATCTTAACATATGGTTGTTCAAATTCTGTATCTCCTAAATAATTTCCTTTTAGCATATAACTTGTTGTGCATAGTTGCCAAGTTCACTTATTGTATTGGGCATATCAATGAAGAAGCATATTAGTTATTGTCGTTGTTTATGATAGTTTGATTAGTTACTGTCGATGTTTTTCAGGCATTCTATAAAATAGTTCACATGCCTTGCATATGATATGACATTTTGCATGCATCCTGCACTCTCTCATCCGGCTGATGATGGATTACGGAGAGTGATCTGAAACCATGATGCTAAAAAACACACACAATCAAATCCAAAACGAACTTGCGTTACAAATGGATTGTGGAAATCGGATATTGTTGATTTTGCATGCATGTCTACCAGGACAATCACAACTTAAACATATCAATAGATATGTTTAAGTTGTGATTGTCCTGGTAGACATGCATGCAAAATCAACAATATCCGATTTCCACAATCCATTTGTAACGCAAGTTCGTTTTGGATTTGATTGTGTGTGTTTTTTAGCATCATGGTTTCAGATCACTCTCTGTAATCCATCATCAGCCGGATGAGAGAGTGCAGGATGCATGCAAAATGTCATATCATACACAAGGCATGTGAACTGTTTTATAGAATGCCTAAAAAAAAATTTACACCCAGGCGTTGGTAGAAATTTCTACCTTCATTGGTCAAAATTTTTGACCTTCATTGGTCGAAATTTCTACCTTTATTGGTTGAAATTTTTACCTTCATCAAGGTCAAAAATTTTGACCTTCATTGGTCAAAATTTCTACCTTTATTGGTCAAAATTTTTTCCTTCATTGGTCAAAATTTTGACCAATTCCTGGCAGAACTTGCACCATGCCTATGGAAGTTTTTCGACCAACGTATTGGTCAAAATTTTGACCAACCAAAAGGTTGGTCGAAATTTTGATCAAAAAATTTTCGACCGATGCGTTGGTCGAATTTGGTCGAAGTTTGGTCGAAAATTGGGTAAAAATTTTGACCAATAATGGTTGAAAAATGGTCTCAAATGTACTAGTGAGACATGCAGATTTAGAATATTAAAACCTAGGGGCATAGTGATAAAACATGGTCAACATTTTATGCGTCCCCTAATTACATGGGCATTTAATGAGTTAAAAATATTTCATTCTCACCATCCTAAGAAATATGATTGGTCAACCTACCCATTTTGTGCATGGTGATAAAAATATGTAACAGTAACTAAAATTGATCACGATTTATTATTTATTTGTAACTTATAACTATAGGTGACTAAATAAGTGACTAATTTGGTCATTAGGTAAAATTACAAGATTAACCAAACAAAAGTAACTAAATAAACTACCAAATAAATGACTAAATAAGTGTAGACACCTAAAATTGTCCAAACCCATTTTCTGACCAATTAGATAAATATTTATTTAATTACCTTATCATTTAATTAAATAAATTTACATTTATTTAATTATATTCCCCTTTCCTTGATTTAAATAAACTAAGGTTTATTTAAATCCTAACCTATTCCCACTTGCATCTAATCCCTTTCACTTTAATTAAGTATGTCATTTACCTAATTAATTCCCTCCTAATCCCACTAGGAATTAAATATTGCATTTAATCCTATTTGAGCACATGGCTCCTACATTTAATCCTCACCTAACCTCACTAGCCTACCTAACCCATCTTGCTAAACCTACCCACTTCCTAATCATGCTTTCTTTTCCTAATCATCCTAGTTAATCACCTCTTGATCCTAAGTGTGTTCTCAAACATGTGTGAGGAATCCTCACACATGTGTGAGAGATGTTCACACTTTCCTTATCCCTCATATCATGCATGCCTCTTACAACCTTGTCCCCCTTCACATGTGATCCAAGGTGTCTCACACATGTGTGAGAAACCTTGAGCCTCCAACCCTCTTACACATGTCATTGACCCATCACTTCCAAAGGTGTCTCACACATGTGTGAGGAAACATGATCTTACACACTTCTGACACCTCATTGATCATGTCACCATCAAAGGTTGCTCACACATGTGTGAACATATTGCCCCCTTTGAATGGTCAAAACCCTAATCCATGTGGAGTCTACTTGTCCTCCACCTCATTGACACCTCATTGATCCTGAGAGATCCTAGCCATCCATCTTGCATTCAATCTTAGCCGTCCATTGCATCCATTTTCCTATAAAAGGAGAGCTCTCTCCTCATTTTCAAAAAATAAATGAAGCACCTGCTACTTCATTGTTATGCTACTGGATTTGTGAGCAACCACATCCCATGAGCAATGAAATCATCTACACTTGATGGTTTCATGAGGTTTGCATAGTGCTATTTTGTTGTTCATTTACATGTCTTTCTTTCATATTTTGAAGTTTTGCATGATAATGTAGGAATGTGCATTAGTTGTTTAGTGTTATTCCTTTATTACATTTTTATGCAACACAATAAGTGACTAAAAAATTAGTCACTAATAATTATTCACCTAAATAAAAACTACTAAATAAGTAGTCACCAATGACTAGTCACCTCAAAGGAAAATGATTGAATACAAATAGACCTTAAAAGGTAAAGGATTCTTGGTCCTAAAAAAAGCCTCTTCCCTTTCATGGAAGACATAGTCACATTCACAATATACTCCTTAATGTTGAGATTATACCCATACGCCTTAACCATCACATCCTTCTAGCATTAAAACCATAGAACTTATATTTCATGTAGGGTATAATCCCACCTCTACTAAACATTAAATAAATCATGTTATTTTTCTTTACCTATTCAACTTTCATTTACAATAACATAGTAGATATAACGTAATTGAATGTTTGATGTAAATTATCAATATATCTATTTATAAGTACATACGCGCCTTTAAATTAAGGTGTAAAAATAAGATAGATTATAAGGTCTCTCATAGTCCTTTAGTCCTCAGAGGTGTTGAAATCATATACCAATTAATTTAATTTAATATAAATAATACTATCACGAAGCTTGAGAAATGATAGGTCCATCTTCATCAATGTCTTCATTGTGAAAAAATGATAACACCAAGAGCCATATCTAAATCCATAGTCTATTAAAAATCACAAGGTACATACAATTTTTAAAAATATATAATTATTATATACATATATTGGTATATACATACAATTAAATAATTTCATATAATTATTATATTAAAAATTGCAACATACATTCAATATTGTTATTAAATAATTTTATATAATAATTATATACATACAATAACCCTTATTTAAAAAGAGGTCCAAAATTTAACAATTAAAATTATTATTTATAAAAACTATCTCTAAAAATTAAGTGTCATAGAGATTAAGAATAAGTAAATGTAAAGAAACATTTTTTCCAAAATGGTAACTAAAAATTAGAATAAAATGACATTTCTCAAATAATTAAAAAACATAAACACCCATAATAAAGATACATTTTTGAAAAAATAATTAAAAGTAAAAATAAAATTACATTTATTTAACTAATAAAAATACTAAGAACTCATCATAACAATACATTTAAAAAAAATAAATAAATAGTGATATTGCTATTAGGATTTAACTGTGTTATTTTGAGTCAAACTCATTAACCCATGTTTCATGAGTAGTGATTCAACATGAATCCATCTCTAATGATAATAAATTGAATACTTTGCACTCATTGGATCTAGGTGATGCTTATAGGGGTGAAGCACTGGGACTTCCTAGGAGGTCACCCATCCTAGTACTACTCCAGCCTGAGTGCACTTAACTACAGAGTTTCCTCCATGGTTAAACCCAAAGCTTGCAACCCCATTTGAAAAACCTTCACCAAGTATTGTGCCTTATGAACAATTCATAAGAAAGCCCCTTAAGCTCATCAATTGATAAGTAGGAGATAATTTCCACAGCAACTCAAATTGTGATATTGCTATTAGGATTTAACTTTGTGATTTTGAGTCAAACTCATTGACCCATGTTTCATGAGTAGTGATTCAACATGAATCCATCTCTCATGAGAATAAATAGAAAACTTAGCACTCATTGGATCTAGGTGATGCTTATAGGGGTGAAGCACTGCGACTTCCTGGGAGGTCACCCATCCTAGTACTACTCCAGCCTGAGCGTGCTTAACTACGAAGTTTCCTCCATGGTTAAACCCAAAGCTTGCAACCCCATTTGCAAAACCTTCACCAAGTGTTGTGCCTTATGAACCATGCTTAAGGGGATATGAGACTAGAAGAAGAATAGGGAAAATGAGTGGGAAGATTGGTGTGAATGAGTGTGGAAGAAGAATTGGGAGAAAAATTCATCCACGAAGATCATTTAACACTAGAATCAGAGTGGGGAGATAGGGTTTTTAATTTTTCAAGTAGAAATAAAGACTACGGATGTGTTGCAATTGATGGAAGACTAATCATATATTTCAATGGTATGTTTACTTATGTGAGTGTGTTCTAGGGTTTGATCTAAAGTAGTGGAATGGTTTTTTTTAGGTTTGAATAATGGGTTTGGTTTGGTTTGGTTTCTGTTGAGTGCAGCTGGAAGTCGAGTCCATATCTTTAGTCTTTGGATTCAAACTTCATCCATGGTGCAAATTTTGTAACCACTAGATTCATCATTAAGTCTTAGAATAGTAGATTCAATAATTTTTACACATAACAGACTATGAATTATGACATATTGATATAGGGGACAAATTTTGTCCAAAATGGTAGATTTTTATCTCTATATCACTTGTTGCAACAGAGTATAGATTTTTGCTTTGTAGTTGATTTAAAAGAAAATAGTTAACAATCATGAATCCCATGCTACCCACCTCAATTAGTCTTAAACAAGTTGTGATAAGAAGTTAGAGACATTTAAACAATGCTCTATTTAGACTGTACATTCATTGAACAACACTAACATCAAAGACTAATTAACAAACAATTATCCAAATGCTATTTTCTATAAGCTGAGACAATTTTTTTCTTTTGATTTGTTTCATATTTTTTTCAAAACAATAAAGAAAAGTATCATTGAGCATGGTTCATTTTTATGTTTAAGTCATCATGATTCATAAATAGTGCAATGGCTTCTATTATATGCCTTAGAAAAGAGGTGTGGAAACACACATTAAGATTTGGATAGAGATTAATGGGGGGTTTGTTGAATTAGGTTATATCACTACATCAGAATTGAAGCACCATTTTCTATATAGTTCTAAATATTTTTCTATATTTAAACTATTATACACATTCTAAAAGGATTTAGGGCTCAATTTTGACAAACCTAGCCCCCAAAATCCTAAAACCTAGTTTTCAAAATGATAATACATTATTATTATTTATAGTTCTTCCCCTAGTGTATCCATGGTTCCCAAACCCTATTCTAAACCTTCCATTATGGGAGAAGTTGAGGGAATTCTATAAATGATTGGGGAATTTTTCTTTGAGTGTGTCAAAGGCCTTTTCTTTAAAGTTCTAAAGTTATTTTACCAAGCCTATTTAAGTGAATTTCCCACAATCATGACATTCCATAAAAACTATATTTTTTCTACAAAGTGAATTAACCTTTCACCAGGTTTTTGGTTTCAGTAGTACCATGCTAGGTCATTAATATTTTCATGATAGATTTAGTGATAGTGACAAAGTGATAGCTAGAAGAAACATTCATAAAAATCCACAAGACCATTATTGAGAAAAGCATGCTCCACTAGAAAGAAATCTTAGCTCACTCAATAAAAATGACCAAGAATTGGTAGAGAAATTTAAATTACTAGAGCTTGAGAGAAAATAGGCCTAGGCATTACTTGAGAAAGGGATGAAAAGGAACATATATTAACTACTCGTGAGGAGAATTGAAAATCATATTCAAAAAAATGCATGTCAAGGGAATTTATAAATACTTAGCAATGAACATAAATGATATTTAGATATTTTAGTTAGCGGTGATCAATAAAAGTTATGTTGAAAAGTGCCACCAATTCAACAAAGCTCATTAAAACATTTTGGGTAGAGTAAGAAATAATTTCCACTTAAAAACTTATCTAAGAATCTCACCCATGGCCAAGATAAATGATCACTGCAATATATAGAGAAAAAAATGAAGATTAGTATGAAGCTTCTATTCTAGAAAACTTATATTATGGTAGGTAAAGCTTAACTATCCTAGCATATTTTTTTTATGGTAAAACTTAGTTGTAATTTACATATGTATCATTGTTGAGGCAGGGAAGAAATGATAATATAGTTGTATTATGTTTCTCTTTAATAGTCTACTTTTCTTTTCTCTAGGCCATCAAATCACATAATGTAACAAGATATCAAGGACATAACAACATAAGATTTAACATTTAGTGAAGCATCAAATATAGAAATATCTAATTGGCATATTCTCTAAACTAGTGTCAAGTCAATTAATTATTATTGGATAGTATTGGTAATGTGTTGTATCCTTACTTGTACCTCTGAGATATCATTTGGTGAAGTGTAACTATTATAATAGAAATCAATAAAGTTTTGTGTTGACAATCTTGGATAAACTAAGAACTACCCATTAGAATGAAAGGTTTGGAATTCACCTGCAATAAGAATAGCCCCTTGGGAATTCCATAATACTATTTTTAATCCTTCCACAAAATGTGATCTTAGGAGAGTTGATTAATAATTGAAAATATTTTATTGTGACAACTGTGATTAGACATTGAATTGTGGAGACCTTAGGTCTGACTTTGGAAGGTAGGAAACATACTAAGTTCTCAAAGAGGTTAAAATGTGAATGATGTAGAGGATCTAAAAATACAACATTCTCTTAGGATCATATTGACCCAGTCAAGAAATAACATATGATGTATAATATATCATAGCCATTATCAACTTTCTCAATAAACATCTTCACAATTCAATCAATCTTTGATATGGAACCATGATAGGTTCCTCAATCATATTGAAAATAACATACCATGTATGTCATCAAATCAAGTATTCAATCAACAATCTTTAAAGCTCATTCATTGAAATGAAATTCCCACCAAGGTCATTCTTCAATCACTCAATACTAGGAAATTCTCCTTTATTAACATTAAACATTTTAGTTCAACTTTCATTAAGTCTCTAGGCCTATTAGGATTTATCTTTATATCCAAGAACAAAATCAATAACACATTATAGGCACAATTTTTTTAAAAAACTTTAGAATGAATATATCATGATATATTATGACATGAATAACACATTGAGCATGAAATAATTTAGTGCCAACCACTAACAAATTCTTGAAAACTAACTCAAATTAACATCACCTTCTTACAAACTTTCAACTTTGTACCAAGGAGTAGATGTTAGTGAATTCTAGAATAATTAGGAGCAGTAGTCTATAGTTGAAACATGTAGTGTTAGGACTCCTCATTATGTCATTGCACAAGCTATTTAAGATAGATAAACATAGCCCAAATAAGTATTGATCCCTAATTAGCTAAGTTTTAAGTAGTCACCATAATATTGAATTTGGAATGTCATGCATGAAGGCTATGTCACATCGCTTGAGTGTAGAGTAGGATGTATCTTCTTGAATGTCTATTATTTTCAATAAACTTAGAAGATTGAACAACATCAAATCTTTAATTATCCAGGACCAGTCCTTATCCTGCACATCATCCACTAGAGCAAGAGGAGGAAATGAAGGCATTAATTGTAGGATAAACTTCCTACCACTCTATAGGCATGGAGATGGCATTGATCCCCTCTTTGAGATCCCTTTCTGACAGTTTTTGTGTGGAGGAGGAACCCTCTTTTGATTATGTTACTTTTCCTTCAAACCCCCTCATGGGTGAACAATAATTTTTTAGGATATCTGGAGTATCATCTTTAGCAAAACCAGATACATCATGTGAGTACATGTCAATATTTGATCCATCTACTAGGTTTTTCCCAACATTATAAATTGATTTATAAAGTGTGGGTGCACTGGGGTTTCATGTGCACTTACAAGAGTCTTCCAATGGATATCAGACCAAGCTAATTTGTAGTAGTATAATTCACATATGTTATATTACAATGACAATATTAGGAACAACATATACTCTCTATTCTATAACAAATATCATTACATATACACCTAGTAGTTGGTATATATATTCAATCAAAATAAATAAGATTGCACTCGTATTAGAAATATCATTATCATTTACTCTTGATTGATATAATTCAACACTAAGATAAGAGGGGATATCATATACCTAAAAGCTTCATGTAAATTCTTGATCAGTATAATTCTCACAACTAGATTGATCATGTTTTTAAGGTGATTGTATATTAAGTTAATCATTGCCAATAAAGATAACTCTAGTTATACAAGACTTTATTTTCTTCTTAGGACTACTCTGATTATACTCTTCCCCAATACCAAATTTAAGTTTTTAGGAAATACCCTATAACACTGACCTCTTCTTGTCATGTGGACTTGACTTCATATATTCATTTTTTAAAGGTTTCCTACATTGCAATGTCTTTATGCCAACAGTTAGGGATTAGAAAGATGTAGTAGATTTTGTGGCTTGAATGTGTGTGTTTCTAGAAGAATGCACCTCTTGTTGATCAATTCTAGTATTTTTCACAATTGGCGCAAGAATTCCAAGAGCCATGCTTGTATTTTTGATAGAAAACTATTCCCACTTGACCTTACAAGAAGTACAAACCTTGTCGAACATTGGCAATAGCCTTCTTCACTCTAGATGTAGTTAGCATTCCCTACATGCTTGTAACTCCCTTTGAAATTTTTAGCAGTTTAATTCCATAATTTAATAACATCCAAGAGGCAATTCTATTTAAATGCAAATAATTCCTAGTTGGCATACCCACTAACATAGAAGAATGTCCATTATTTCTAACTAAGTTGTTAGACTTGTTTGGGTTATCCTCAAATGTTTTGTAAAAGAATGATGAAAAATGATGCAGAGGAGCTATAGGACCCAAGGTTTAACAAAAAAAATTCTTCCAAAGTAAATTCCTCAAACAACTATCTTGAAATTTTTTCTATATATGCAATTTGAACTTTAATTGGATTGATCCTTATCTCACTTTTGTTATCTATATAATTATCTGCACCATGCAATTAATATCGGTAAAGATTAGAAATCCTTAAACTTTGTACATATGTTTTTGCTAAGATCTATAACTCATAATATCCCTGCAAGTAATTTTTCAAGCACATTAATAATATTGGAATATAAATCATTTGCACATGGTCTAAGAGCTTAGTATTGCATTTCAATTCCTTCTAGAGCTCTGTTGGATCCACTCAAAGTAATGCTACTGTTATGGTGGCCTCTTTGGAGATTTTATTATTGCAACATATGATCAACATGTTCACTTCTTTCTTTAAGTATGATATTTCAAAAAAGCACATCCCCACTTCCTATTTTTGAATTTCTCTCTCATTTCACAAATTTCTAAAACTTCCATTCCATATTACTCCACAATGTTCAAAAGGATTTTTAAAATTTTTTATTACATCAATCTCCACAATCTTGAAAAGGGTATCTTTATTTTTTTGAGACTTTAGAAGGTCTAGAAAGCACTACAACATATATGAGGGGACACTTGGTCTTGGTGACTACCATGGACCAACTAGGTTTTCAAACCATGGAAACTCAATAGTGCTTACAAGATCTCCACAATAGATCTTAGTAGCTTCTTGATTTGACTATGTTAATACTTTATATTATCAACATTTCAAATCATGATTTATTTTCTAGTTCTCCTTTTGATAATAGATCATAGAACATGATCGGAAACATTGATGACAAAATGTTTTACCCTCAGTTAGTGGTGTAGAGGCACCTTGAAACATAGAGCCCTCAACTTTCATTTTTGTTGTGTCATGATCCAAGAGAGGTTTTGTAAGTAGAAATAAGGGTCATTGGACCCAGGTGTGATAGCTAGGGTGTAGGAAGTAAAAATATCTTTAGAAGAGTCATAAATGGCCTAAACACAAGATATACCTTACTATAGGGTTATGAGTAACCTAAGGGATGCATCATTAGCTTAGGGAAGGGTCCCTAGCATGGAATTTCTAAGGGAAAGCTTAAATGACAAGTTAGAGGTGTTACAAAGAGCAAGCAAGACAAATTGCAAAAGTTGATATATTGCAATTTTGCAATTTTTGCAAGAATGTTGATTTAGCAAGAAAAATGTTAATTTCTCTTAAAAAACAAGGAGAAGGCCGATACAAGCCCTAATAGGAAAGGGAAAGACCTATTAAGACATATATATACCTTCCAAACCCTAAAAGGGACATAAGGAATTGTCATTTGTATGAACAAGTGTTGTAGCATGACATTTCGAAGGCAAAAATACTGATTTTCTAAGTTTTAAGATGTTTTTGACATTGTTCTTGGTTGTTGTATCTAATGGAATCATTGATAGGGTTAATTAGAATTTTTTTTCTTTAGGAAGTTTTCTTTGAAAGTTTTTTTGTTTCATAGTTATAAAAATCTTTCTCTTTTAGACAGTTTGTTGTCCTGTTTTCAACAACTTGTAGGAATAATGGTGTGACTCACTATCCCACTATTGGAATTGTATGACCTCTTGGGGATAGTGAGTACACTCAATTTATTATATTGTGTCAAAATTGGGGCCCTTCAAAATATTGACAAGCATTTTTAAGCTCTTGCCCTAGGCAAGCTAAAGCATGCTTGACTAAGGAATAATGTTGTTACAGAGCTTGTTTCTTGCAAGATTGTAGAGATTTTTGCAAAATTATTTTGGAGTTTGAAATAGGAGTGAGAGGAGGTTCCTTGGGTTGAAGGAAAAGCTTCCACCAATCCATTTAGCCATCAAAGAAGCACCAATAGTAATTTTCCCTTATAAACCCTCAAAAACTCTCCATTTAAGCACTGGCACTGTGCGACCATTCCAGGGCATAAAACCTAGAAAATATTAAATCCATCACAAAATTAATAGAGGTCCATGAAGACACCTTGGAAGGTTTAGTGGAAGAAAAGTTAGCAAATCCCTATTTTGTAGGTGAAAGAGGGCTAATTGGGGCTCTTGTAGCCTTGTTTTGGGGAAAAAGGGTGAAATCGAGTAGAAACTTAACCATAGTAAGATGTTTTAAGATGCCAAAGGAATAAATTGCAGGTGTTGAGACTCCTTCCATGATTCTGCAAGTGTTGAGAAAAATGGTCAAAAAAGACCTAGTTTTGTTGAAAACTTTGAATGCTCTTCATCCAATATAAGAGCTTGATAGACAACAAGAAGTGGGAATTGTTCAAGATAGTGGAGTAAGGTTTTGGATTGGGGAATCTTAGCTTGAAAGAGGTCCTATAGGTCCATGTGGTTGTCTAGCAAGACACCCTACATCTCAAAGGTAGACAAAAAGTATGAATCAATGATTGGTTCATCCCTACTTCTCCCTATCAGTTAGATATAACATAATGAGTGCTATATATCCCATGAGTTCAAATGGTGCATAATGGCTCTAAATGGAAATGAAAAAGATTAAATATGTCATTTTAGAACTAGGTACAAGTTAACGATAACTTATGGGTATGTGCAGGATCATGGTGTGCCAAAAAGTGGCAATGTGAAAAAAATAGAGTTTGAACACGTCTAAAAGCGCTTCAAAATCCGCTCTGACTTTTTTTCACCTATTCAGGTACGAAACCTGGAAAGTAAGGCCCAAGCCTTATCGGATATTTGATTTGAGATCGGATATCTGATATGAGATCGGATATTGGATCTCATATCGGATATCGGATCTCATATCAGATATCCGATATGAGATCCGATATCCGATATTGACGGCATAAAAATTGGAGGAAAAGGGCACAAAAATTAGAGGGAAAAACAAATTTGTAAGTGATATAACTAATTTGAGTTATGAAATATGCAAAGATATAATATATAACCTATAAATATATAATATAATAACATAACTATTATATATAAAATAATATATAATCTATATATTATATATATATATATAACGTAATGTAAAGATATAATATATAATATATTAGTATATAATAATATATTATGTTATTATTATTATTATTATTATCTATAAGTATAATATATATTATTATTTTTACTATATTTTTATTAAATATAATAACGTAATATATTATATATGTTATTAATACATATTATTATTATTATCATATATAAATTATAATCTATAATATATTATTATTATTATCATAGGTAAATTATAATATATAATATATAATGTTATTATTATTATAATCTATAAATTATATATATATATATATATATATATATATATATATAATTGTTATACTATATTATTATTATTTTTACTATATTATTTCTAGTGGAGTCATTTATATGGGTCAAAAGGGCTCACAAGATGACCTATGACCCCTTTCGACACATTCCATGATGACATATGTCCCTAAGGGATCCTACGACCCCTAGGGACATATTAGAATAGTTTATATGGGTCAAAAGGGATCACGGGATGACCTATGAACCCTTTCGACATATTACAAGACAACATTTGTCCCTAGGGGTCCTAGGACACTTAGGGACATATTAAAATCATTGATATGGGTCGAAGGGGGTCATAGGGTGACCAATGACCACCTTCGACACATTCCACGATGACATATGTCCTTAGAGGTCCTAAGACCCCTAGGGACATATTAGAATCATTCATATGGGTCGAAGGGGATCATAGGGTGACATATGACCCCCTTTGACACATTCCATGATGACATATGTCCCTAAGGGTCCTAAGACCCCTAGTGACATATTAGAATCTTTCATATGGTTTGAAGGGGGTCATAGGGTGAACTATGACCCCCTTCGACAAATTACATGATGACATATGTCCCTAGGGGTCCTAGGACACTTAGGGACATATTAGAATGCTTCATATGGGTTAAACGGGGTCATATGTTGACCTATGACCCCATTTGACCCATTAAATAATGACATATGTCTCTAGGGGTCCTAGGACCCCTAGGGACATATTAGAATCATTCTTATCGGTCAAAGGGGCTCATAAGGTGAAATATGACCCCTTTCGACCCATTAGATGACGACATATGTCCCTAGGGGTCCTAGGACCCCTAGGGACATATTAGAATCATTCTTATGGGTCAAAGGGGGCCATAGGTTGACTTATGATCCTATTCGACACATTACATGATGACATATGTCCCTAGGGGTCCTAGGACACCTAGGGACATATTAAAATGCTTAATATGGGTCAAACGGTGTCATAGGTTGACCTATGATCCCTTTCGACTCATTAAATGATGACATATATAGCTAGGGGTCCTAGGACCCCTAAAGACATATTACAATCATTCTTATGGGTCAAAGGGGGTCATAGGTTGACCTATAACCCCCTCTGACCCACTACATGATGAAATATGTCCCTAGGGGTCCTAGGAACCCTAGGGACATATTAGAATGTTTCATATGGGTCAAAAAGGGTCATAGGTTGACCTATGACCCCCTTTGAACCCTTAAATGACAACATATATTAGAATATTAGAATCTTTGACCCATTACATGACGATATATGTCCCCAGGGGTCCTAAGATCTCTAGGGATATATTAGAATCATTCATATGGGTTAAAGGGGGTTGTAGATTGACCTATGACCTCGTTCGACCCATTACATGATGACATATGTCTCCAGGGGTCCTAAGATCCCTTGGGACATATTAGAATCGTTCAAATGGGTCAAAGGGGGTCATAGATTTAACAATGACCCCTTTTGACCCACTAAATGATGACATATGTCCCTACCGGTCCTAGGACCCCTAGGGACATATTAGAATTGTTCTTATGGATCAACAGACATCATAGGTTGACCTATGACCCCCTTCAACCCATTAAATGACGATATTTGTCCCTAGGGGTGCTAGGACCCCTAAGGACATATTAGAATCGTTCTTATGGGTCAAAGGGGGTCATAGGTTGACCTATCACCCCTTCGACCCATTACATGACAAAATATGTCCCTACCCCTAGGGACATATTAGAATCTTTCTAATCGGTCAAAGGAGGTCATAAGGTGACCTATGACCCCCTTCGACCCATTACCTGACGACATATGTCCATAGGGGTCCTAGGACCCCTAGGGAAATATTAGAATGCTTCATATGGGTCAAAGCGGGTCATAGGTTGACATATGACCCCCTTCAACCCATCAAATGACGACATATCTCCCTAGGGGTCCTAGGACCCCTAGGGACATATTAGAATCATTTTTATGGCTAAAAGGGGGTCACAAGTTAACTTCTGACCCAATTCGACATATTACATGATGACATATGTACCTAGGAGTCCTAGGACCCCTAGGGACATATTAGAATCTTTCATATCAGTCTAAGGGGGTCATAGGTTGACCTATGACCCCCTTCGACGCATTATATGACGATATATGTCCCTAGGGGTCCTAGGACCCGTAGGGACATATTAGAATCATTTATATGGATAAAAGAGGGTCAAAGGTTGACCTATGACCCGCTTCGACCTATTAAATGATGACATATGTTCTTAGGGGTCTTAGGACCCCTAGGGACATATTAGAATCGTTCGTATGGGTCAAAGGGAGTCATAGGTTGACCTATGACCGCCTTTGACACATTACATAATGACATATGTCCCTAGGGGTCCTAGGACCCTTAGGGATATATTAGAATGCTTCATATGGGTCAAACGGATTCATATGATGACCTATGACCCCCTTTTACCCATTAAATGACAAGATATGTCCCTAGGGGTCCTAGGACCCCTAGGGTCATATTAGAATTGTTCTTATGGGTCAAAGGGGGTCATAGGGTGACCTATGACCCCCTTCGAACCATTACATGATGACATATGTCCTTAGGGATCCTAGAACCCCTACGGACATATTAGAATGCTTCATATGGGTCAAAAGGGTTCATAGGTTGACCTATGACCCCCTTCGACCCATTAAATGATGACATATGTCCCTAGGTGTCCTATGATACCTAAGGACATATTAGAATGCTTCATATGGGTCAAAGGGTGTCATAGGTTGACCTATGACCCCCTTCGACCCATTAAATGATGACATATATCCTTAGGGGTCCTAGGACCCCTAAGGACATATTATAATCATTCTTATGGGTCAAAGGGGGTCATAGGTTGACCTATGACCCCCTTCGACCTATTACATGATGATATATGTCCCTAGGGGTCTTAGGAACCCTAGGGACATATTAGAATTGTTCTTATGGGTCAAAGGGGGTTATAGGGTGATGTATGACCTCATTTGACCCATTAAATGATGACATATGTCCTTAGGTGTCTTAGGACTCCTAGAGACATATTAGAATCGTTCTTATGAGTCAAAGGGGGTCATAGGTTGACATATGACCCCCTTCGACCCATTAAATGATGACATATATCCCTAGGGGTCCTAGGACCCCTAAGAACATATTAGAATCATTCTTATGGGTCAAAGGGGGTTATAGGTTGAGCTATGATCCCCTTCGACCCATTACATGACAACATATGTCCCTAGGGGTCCTAAGACCCCAAGAGACATATTAGAATCCTTTTAATAGGTCAAAAGGGGTCATAGGTTCGACCCATTACATAATGACATATGTCCATAGGGGTCCTAGGACCCCTAGGGACATATTAGAATGCTTCAAATGGGTCAAAGGGGTCCATAGGTTGATTTATGACCTCCTTCAACCCATTAAATGATGACATAGGACCCCTAGGGATATATTAGAATCATTCTTATGGCTCAAAGGGGGTCATATGTTAACCTATGACACCCTTCGACATATTACATGATGACATATTTCCATAGGGGTCCTAAGACCCCTAAGAACATATTAGAATCATTCATATGGGTCTAAGGGGGTCATAGGTTGACCTATGACCCCCTTTGACCTATTACATGATGACAAATGTCCCTAGGGGTCCTAGGACCTATAGAGACATATTAGAATCATTCTTATGGGTCAAAAGAGGTCATAGGTTGACTTATGAGCCACTTCGACACATTACATGACGACATATGTCCCTAGGGGTCCTAGGACACCTAAGCAGGGTAAACTTTAAGAAAGCCGCCTCCAAATAAAGAAATAAAATATTGGCGAATCTCTCATTATCTTAAAAAAACAAAATTATTTCTATTGGCGAATCTCTCAATTTTTAATTCTAAATATGATTAATATTGGCGATTATTTTTGAATCATAATTTTTTTTGTACAAAATATTGATGAATCTCAATAATAATAGGAAGTTCATTAATCACCATGGAATATTACAAATCAAAATTGAACATTTTTTTACTTGGTGGAATATTATGAGAATCATTACATATACTTTAAATCAATAGTGAAAAATAAATATTGGTGATATATCCCTAAAGTAACTAATAATTATGATAATTACTGGTAAGTTCAATTTAATTTCTCCAATAATATATTATATTTAGGTAACTCAAATCTATTCATATAACAAATATTGTGGCGAACATTTGAGTTTAAATTTTTGAATAAAATAAATTATTGAGCGATTTTAAATTTTCTATAACCCAATTTTATAAAACTATGGCGATTTAAGTTGTATCAAATCTTAAATTATTAGCCAAATTACTAGCCAAAAAATTCTAAAATTAGCCAATTTACGAATATTAGCGACTAAATTATACCTTACACCTAAGGACATATTAGAATGCTTCATATGGGTCAAAGGGTGTCATAGGTTGACCTATGACCCCCTTCGACCCATTAAATGGTGACATATATAGCTAGGGGTCCTAGGACCCCTAGGGACATATTACAATCATTCTTATGGGTCAAAGGGGGTGATAGGTTGACCTATAACCCCCTCCGACCCATTACATGATGGCATATGTCCCTAGGGGTCCTAAGACCCCTAAGGACAAATTAGAATGCTTCATATGGGTCAAAGGGGGTCATACTTTGACCTATGACCCCCTTCAACCCATTAAATGACAACATATATCCCTAGGGGTCCTAGGACCCTTAGGGACATATTAAAATCTTCGACCCATTACATTACGACATATGTCCCCAAGGTTTTTAGGATCCTTCGGGACATATTAGAATCATTCATATGGGTTAAAAAGGGTCATAGGTTGACTTATGACCCCGTTCACCCATTACATGATGACATATGTCTCTAGAAGTCCTAAAATCCCTAGGGACATATTAGAATCGTATATATGGGTCAAAGGGGTAAGTCCCTAGGGGTCCTAGGGACTTATTGGAATCGTTCTTATGGGTCAAAGGGGGTCATAACTTGACCTATGACCCCCTTAAACACATTACATGATGACATATGTCCCTAGGGGTCCTAGAACCCCTAGGGACATATTAGAATAGTTCTTATGGGTCAAAGGGGCTAATAAGGTGACCTATGACCCCCTTCGACCTATTACATGATAACATATGTCCTAGGGATATATTAGAATCATTCTTATAGGTGTAAGGGTGTCATAGGTTGACTTATGACCCACTTCGACACATTACATGATGACATATGTCCCTAGGAGTCCTAAGACCCTTAGGGACATATTAGAATGCTTCATATGGGTCAAAGGTAGTCATAGGTTGACCTATGACCCCCTTCAACCCATTAAATGATGACATATGTACCTAGCGGTCCTAGGACCCCTAGGGACATATTAGAATTGTTCTTATGGGTCAAAGGGGGTCATAGGTTGTCCTATGACCCCCTTTGACCCTTTAAATAATGACATATGTTCCTAGGGGTCCTAGGACCCCTAGAGACATATTAGAATCATTCTAATGGGTTCAAGGGGGTCATAGGTTGAACTATGACCCCTATGACCCCCTTCGATAGATTACATGAACCTTAGGTGTCTTAGGACCCCTAGGGACATATTAGAATTGTTCATATTGGTCAAATGGGGTCATAGTTTTACCTATGACTCCCTTTGACCAATTACATGATGACATATGTCCCTAGGGGTCCTAGGATCCCTAGGGACATATAAGAATCGTTCATATGGGTCAAAGTGGCTCATAGGTTGATTTATGACCCCCTTAGACCCATAAGAATGATTCTAATATCTACTTAGGGGTCCTAAGACCCCTAAGAACATATGTCATCATTTAATAGGTCGAAGGAGATCATAGGTACCCCTATGGGCCCCTTTGACCCATAAAAATGATTCTAATATGTCCCTAGAGTTCCTAGGACCCCTTAGGGACATATGTCGTCATGTAATGGGTCGAAGGGGGTCATAGGTCAACCTATGACCCCTTTAGACCCATAAGAACGATTCTTATATGTCCCTAGGGGTCTTAGGAACCCTAGGGACATATGTCATCATGTAATTGGTCGAAGGAGGTGATAGGTTAACCTATGACCGCCTTTGACCCACATTAAAAATTCTAATATGTCCTTAGGAATCCTAGGAACTCTAGCTATATATGTCATCATTTAAGGGGTCGAAGGAGGTCATAGGTCAACTTATGACACCGTTTGACCCATATGAAGCATTCTAATATGTCCTCAGGTGTCCTAGGACCCCTAGAGATATATGTCGTTATGTAATGTGTCGAAGAGGGTCATAAGTCAACCTCTCACCCCCTTTGACCCATAAGAACAATTCTAATATGTCCCTAGGGGTCCTAGGACCCCTAGGGACATATGTTATCATCTAATTGGTCGAAGAGGGTCATAGGTCACCCTATGAGCCCCTTTGACCCATAAGAATGATTCTAATATGTCCTTAGGGGTCCTAGGACCCCTAGCGACATATGTGGTCATGTAATTGGTTGCCTATGACCCCCTTTGACCCATAAGAACGATTCTAATATGTCCCTAGGGGTCCTAGGACCCCTAGGAACCTATGTCATCATTTAATGGGTTGAAGGGGATCATAGGTCAACCTATGACCCCCTTTGACCTATAAAAATGATTGTAATATGTCCCTAGGTGTCCTAAGACCCCTAAGTACATATGTCATCATTTAATGGGTCAAAGGGTATCATAGGTAAACCTATGACACCCTTTGATCCATATGATGCATTCTTATATGTTCCTAGGGGTCCTAGGACCCCTAGGGACATATTTCATCATGTAATGTGTCGAAGTGGGTCAATTGTCAACCTATGACCCCTTTTGACCCATAAGAACGATTCTAATATGTCTCTAGGATTTCAAGGACCCCTAGGGACATATGTCATCATGTAATGTGTCGAAGCGGGTCATAGGTCAACCTCTGACCACCTTTGACCCATAAGAATGATTTTAATATGTCCCTAAGGGTCCTAGGACCTCTAGGGACATATGTCATTATGTAATGGGTCAAAGGTGATCATAAGTCAACCTATGAACCCTTTCGACTCATATGAATGATTCTAATATGTCTCTAGGGGTGCTAGGACCCCTACGGACATATGTCGTCATGTAATAGGTCGAATGGGGTCATAGGTCAACCTATGATGCCCTTTGACCAATATGAATGATTCTAATATGTCCCTAGGGGTCCTAGGACCCCTAAGGACATATGTCATCATTTAATGGGTCCCTATGACCCCCTTTGACCCATAAGAATGATTTTAATATGTCTCTAGGGGTCCTAGGACCCCTTTGGACTATATGTCGTCATGTAATGCATCAAACGGGGTCATAGATCAACCTATCAACCCCTTTGACCTATAAGAAGCATTCTAATATGTCCTTAAGGGGTCGTATGACTCTTAGGGACATATGTCATCATGTAATGGGTCAAAGGGGGTGATAGGTCAACCTATGACCCCCTTAGACCTATAAGAACGATTCTAATATGTCCTTAGGGTTTCGAGGACCCTTAGGGACATATGTCATCATGTAATGGTTCGAAGTAGGTCATAGGTCAACCTATGACCACCTTTGACCCATAAGAATGATTTTAATATTTTTCTAGGGGTCCTGGGACCCCTAGGGACATATGTCATCATGTAATGTGTCGAAGGGGGTCATAAGTCAACCTATGACCCCCTTTGTCCCATAAGAACGATTCTCATATGTCCCTAGGGGTCGTAGGACCCCTAAGGACAAATGTTGTCATTTAATGGGTCAAAGGGGATCATAGGTCAATATATGACCCCCTTTGATCTATATGAATGATTCTAATATGTCCCTAAGGGTCTTAGGACCCATAGGGACATATGTCATCATGTAATGTGTCGAAGGCGGTTGTAGATCAACCTATGACACCCTTTGACCCATAAGAATGATTCTCATATGTCCTTAGGGGTCCTAGGGACACATGTCGTCATGTAATGGGTCAAAGGGACCTATGACCCCCTTTGACCCATATGAACAATTCTAATATGTCCCTAGGGGTCCTAGGACCCCTAAGAACATATGTCATCATTTAATGGGTCAAAGGGGGTCATAGGTCAACTTATGACCTCCTTTGACTCAAATAAACAATTCTAATATGTCCCTAGGGGTCCTAGGAGCCCTAGTGACATATGTCATCATTTAATAGGTTGAATGGGGTCATATGTCAACCTATGACCCCCTGTTACCCCATGTGTCAAAGGGGGTCATAAGTTGACCTATGACCCCATTTGACCCATAAGAATGATTCTAATATGTTCCTAGGGGTCTTAGGACCCCTAGGGACATATGTTGTCATGTAATGGGTTGAAGGGTGTCATAGGTCACCCTATGACTCCCTTTGACCCAAAAGAATGATTATAATATGTCCCCAGGGGTCCTAGGAGCCCTAGAGACATATGTCGTCATGTAAAGGGTCAAAGGGGTCATAGGTCAACTTATGACTCCCTTTGACCCATAAGAACGATTCTAATATGTCCCTAGGGTTCCTAGGACCCCTTTGAATATATGTCATTATGTAATTTGTCGAAGGGGGTCATAGGTCAACCTATGACCCCCTTTGACCCATAAGAAGCATTCTAATATGTCCCTAGGAGTCCTAGGACCCCTAGAGACATATGTCATCATGTAATGGGTCAAAGGGGTTCATAGGTCAGCCTATGGCCCCCTTTGACCCATACGAACAATTCTAATATGTCCTTAGGTGTTCTATGACTCATAGGAACATATGTCATCATGTAATGGGTCAAAGGGTGTCATAGGTTGACCTATGACCCCTTTTGACCCATAATAATGATTATAATACTTCCCTAGGGGTCCTAGGACCCCTAGGGACATATGTTGTTATGTAATGGGTTGAAGGGTGTCATGGGTCACCCTATGACCACCTTTGACCCATAAAAATGATTCTAATATTTCCCTAAGGGTCTTAGGACCCCTAGGGACATATGTCATCATGTAATGCATTGAAAGGGTCATGGGTCAACCTATGATCCCCTTTGACTCATAAGAACAATTATCATATATCCCTAGGGGTCATAGGGACATATGTCATCATGTAATGGGTCAAAGGGGGTCATAGGTCAACCTATGACCCCCTTTGACCCATATGAACAATTCTAATATGTCTCTAGCGGTCCTAGGACCCTTAGGGACATATGTCATCATTTAATGGGTCGATGGGAATCATAGGTCAACCTATAACCCCTTCGATCCATATGAACAATTCTAATATGTCTCTAGGGGACCTAGGACCCCTAGGGACATATGTCGTCATGTAATGTGTCAAAGGGGGTCATAGGTCAACCTATGACCCCCTTTGACCCATAAGAATGATTCTCATATGTTCTTAGGGGACCTCAAGACATATGTCATCATGTAATGGGTCAAAGGGGGTCACAGGTCAACCTATGACCCCCTTTGACCCATATGAACAATTTTAATATGTCCCTAGGTGTCTTAGGACTCCTAGGGACATATGTCAACATTAAATAGGTCAAAGGGGGTCATAGGTCAACCTATGACCCCCTTTGATCCATATGAACAATTCTAATATGTCCCTAGGGGTCCTAAGACTCCTAGGGACATATGTCATCATTTAATGGGTCGAAGGGGTTCATAGGTCAACCTATGATCTCCTTTGATCCATATGAACAATTCTAATATGTTCCTATGGGTCTTAGGACCCTTAGGGACATATGTCATCGTTTAATGGGTCGAAGGAGGTTCTAGGTCACCCTATGACTGCCTTTGACCCATATGAACGATTCTAATATGTCCCTAGGGGTCCTAGGACCCCTAGGGACAAATGTCTTCATGTAATGGGTCGAAGGGCCTTTGACCCATATGAATGATTCTAATATGTACCTAGGGGTCCCAAGACCCCTAGGGACATATGTCATCATGTAATGTGTCAAAGGGGGTCATAGGTCAACCTATGACCCCATTCGACCCATAAGAATGATTCTAATATGTCCTTAGGTGTCCTAGGACCTCTAGGGACATATGCCATTATGTAATGGGTCGAAGGGGATCATAAGTCAACCTATTAGCCCCTTCGACCCATATGAATGATTCCAATATGTCCCTAGGAGTGCTAAGACCCCTAGGGACATATGTCATCATGTAATGGGTCAAAGGGGGTCATAGGTCAACCTATGACCCCCTTTGACCCATAAGAACGATTCTAATATGTCCCTATGGGTCCTAGACCCCTAGGGACATATGTCATCATTTAATAGGTTGAATGGGGTCATAGGTCAACCTATGACCCCCTTTGACTTATATATATTAATAATATACATATATATTAATAACGTACATATTAATATAATAATATATATTAATAACATATATATATATATATATAATATTTAATAAAAATATTATGTTATTATATATATTAATAACATACTTATATATATATTACGTTATTATATTTAGTAAAGATAATAATAATATAAATTATATTTATAGATTATAATGAGAATAACATAATATATTATTATATATTAATATATTATATGTTATATCTTTACATTACGTTATTATATATATATAATATTTATTATAATACATATTTACATAGTAATATAACAAAAATAATTTATAAATCATAAGCTATAAGTCTTAAATCTGGTTTTCCCTCCAAAATGGGTTGGGATTTCAAATTTTCCACCAAAATTCACCTAGCCATATCGGATATCCGATTTCAAATCGAATATCTGATTTGAAATCCGATATCCAATTTCAAATCCGATATCCGATTAGGCTTGGTATTTACCAAGCCTACCCGATCAAGCCAAAAGACGTGTTTGAAGAGAATTTTAGTGATACTTAGACTTCGGATAGTCGTCTAACAATGTTATTTTCATTGAAATTGAATGAAACGAAAAGGGTTTTTTAATATCACTCTCAAGATTCTATCAATATAATTTCTGTCAAATTCTGAGATCAATAAGTATTTATTAGTTAATTATCAATGAAGATTATTGTAAAGTGTTGATTGACATACTGATTGAAAAACAGCTATAATTTTCAAACGGTATAACATTTTTTAAATCTAAAAGTTGTGTCACATTCTATGCTTCACCTAGTATAAG
Source organism: Cupressus sempervirens (assembly GCA_028749045.1). NCBI lineage: Eukaryota > Viridiplantae > Streptophyta > Pinopsida > Cupressales > Cupressaceae > Cupressus > Cupressus sempervirens. The sequence goes on along the minus strand of CM053787.1, from coordinate 514,145,695 downwards.
AAAAAAAAAAATTAATTTGGTAAAATTTTCTATTAGTTAAGGTGGTCAGACACGAGACTTTTTTTTTTTTGAAAAAGTTTTGGTAAAAAATTCATATTTAATTATTTATTTGGAATAAAAATACCAAAAAATATGCGTCACATCCGGGCATGAGTCTACTTCTCATATCTATAATTATATTAAAAAAATATTATCATTTGATTTTGATTAAGGTGGTCAGACATACACCTACTTTTTATTTTTGCCCTGAAATTTTTGTAGTACTGCATTAAAATTCAAACTTTTGACCAATCAATTATTTTTTTCTCCTGATAAGGCCTAGTAGTTTAGAAACTACATTCAATTTCCTACAGATTATTTTCTTACAACTTTTTGATATAAAGTCCATAACCACTTTAAAATTATGTGTCAAGTTGACATAACCCTAATTTTCTGATTTTTCACGGCCACTTAAGGCCATAGTTTGGTACACCATGATCCTACACATATCCTTATCCTTGAAGTGCTTAAATAAACTACTTCAATCAGTTGTAGGTGGAATTTACCTAATGTAAATTGACCGAGTGTTGGGACTAAGAGGATTTTGGGTGCTATGTGGGCCTCTTGTAAACTATGAAAGCTATTTTCATGGATGGAATTTGACAATAGAAGAGAAGAAAGAGAATTATGATTCCCTACAAAATATTTTGCTCAGTATGTGTTCAAACTACATAGTGCAAAGGGTGATATTGTTGTGTGGTAGAAGCCAATAGATAATAATTTCTATTGGTGAATAGTTTGAAAGTGTAGATTCCACATGGTGAATGTATTATAAATTTAAAATGGAAAATGTCTGGTATAAATCCATCTTGAATGCATTTTATTTGAAGGTTTAGTAAATAAAAGAAAAGTATTGTTAATTGTCATTGAGTTAATCCTATCTCAGTCACATATATTATTGTTGTTGAATTTTTTTCCATGTGGTAATGAATTATGTATAGTCCCAAATATATTTGAAAGTGTAATGGGATGTGTTAACTTTGTTTTTTTTTAAAAAATTAGCATTGGCCATGTGTAATAGCAAAATATTGAATTGATTTGAATTGTGACCAAGATTGAAAATGCTAAACTATTTACTTTTTAAAACAATAAGGGTTAATAAGTGCTATATCCATGAGATGGATCTTCTATAACCATAATTATTGCTTTCCACTATTATTAATGAATGCTAGGAAGTAAATGGAGCTCATCTCTACAACTACTTTCCATTTTTTATAACCTTAATAATCTAGTTATTGTTGGAAATATATGAGGAGTAATTGAGAGGGGAGGGGTGAATCGGTTACCACTAAAATAAATCTCATATCACTTAGATGTTAGTACAAAACAAATTTGTGAAAACTTAACTCTGCTAATGCTTAGTAAACACACAGAAAAATGTTGTAACTCGGTAAACACTGAAATAGCTCGGTAAATGAATAACATGAAACTTTAAGATATCATCTATGATTAATGTTACTTTAACTTAGTTGCAAACATATAAGAGAAATAGCATGAACACACTTTACACCAAGATTTAACATGGAAACCCAATTTGAGAAAAACCACCAATTGCGACTAGTTATTGATTTTCACTCTTCTAAAGTGAGCCTTGTTAGAAGCCAACCCTATTAACAGTTACAAAAAACACTATTAGGCGACCCTGTTAGAGGATTTAATCACCCTATTAGGAGTGGCCTTGTTAGAGGTCTTTGGACAATTCAATAGAAATGCCACCTTGTTAGAGGATTTATAAATAGTTGTTAAGCCAACTCTATTAAGAGAGTTAGATCACTACTACAATGGTTAGAGAGTAACAATGAGATGACCTAATTTTAGATGCAACTGAATTTTTAATTACAGATCTCAATTCTAGCTTGTATACTTGATCCTTCTTGATTGAATGTATCTTTTTAGCTTCACAGGGATATTTTTCTTATCCTTCTAATTTGCTTCCTCTTAGCATCATTAAATCTTCAGTTATCTTACATGCATTACATTCTTCTAATTCTTAACTTGACCTTATATTTATATCTTTCATATTGTCACTTTTTCTAGAATATAACTCAGAATAACTAATATTCATCTCCTCAGTCGGCTAGAACCAACATACAATTCAATTGAACTCAATATGCCGAAACAAGAAAACCCTTCATTAGCCAACCCTGCTTGGTAGACACTAACTCAGAAAGGATTTTCTTGTGTTAACCAAGTGAACTCGGTTACTACTGTATATTTGCAAAAAAAATTTGGTAATTGAGTGAGCTTGGTTAACATTGGTTCCATCCAGCTTTTCCTTCATTAAGCGAGTGAGCTTGGTTAACACTCAACTTTCACAAACTTTCCTTCGATGCCCGAGTGAACTCGGTAGATACTGTCTTTTGAACTACAAAAATAATGGAATGCTCAATAGACATAGAAAACTATCTTCAATGCCTAAATGAGCTCGAAATACACTAACTGGAAATGCTACGACATTTTGCATAACATCAAAGATAATACACAATTAATCAATTGCATTCAACAATCTCCCTTTTTGGCATTGATGGCAAGAAAACATGTTATAGTGAGATGAAATTTTTAGAGCAAGAATAAAGTAAGGAACATATCCTTAGTTTCATTCATATTCTCATTCATGTGAACTCCCTCTATTAGTTTGAACTCTTTCTACCTTCAATTTCTCCCTCTATCAAAAAACTTCTATTTGCCTGAACTTCTTTTGACCAAGTCCATTCTCCCTTTTTGACATCTCTTTCTCTTTACAAGATTTCTTTGAGATATGACATAAAAATTCTCCCTCTTTGACATCTCATGCCAAAGAAAATAATAATTGAATATCAATGTACCTCAAGTACTAATTCATTTGCAATATGCCCTTGTGAATACTACACCAATTGATTGATCTTCAACATGCTCTAGTTGATGCATCACTAAACTTCATTTAGTAAGCTTTAGATAGGGGAATGACTCCTAGCTTACCTCTTAGATACAAAAATGCATCCTTAGGTAATGTCTTGGTGAATATGTCTACAATTTTTTCTTTAGTATTTACATACTCCAATATGAATTGTTTATCTTGTACTAATTCTCTCAAAAAGTTACATTTTATAGCAATGTGTTTTGTTTTGGTATGCATCACTAGATTCTTTAATATATTAATTGCACTAATGTTATCATAGTATATAACCACTGGATCCTTGATTTATATCTTCATACCTGCCAATAGTTGTTTGAACCAAACAATATTAGAACAATTTACTATTTCTGCCACATATTCTACCTCTATTGTGGACTAAGAGATACAATTATATTTCTTCCTTGTCCAAGACACTAGTCTTTTATCAAGGAAGAATGCTCCACCACTAGTGATTTTTCTGTCATCGATACTTCCTTCCCAATCAGCATCTGTGAATACTTTTAAGTCCAAATTGCCTCCTATTTTGTACCATAAACCATAGTCTTTAGTATCCTTAAGATATCTCATGATTCTTTTGATTGCCATCATGTGATTTTCTTTGAAATTTTTTCAGAATCTTGCCATCATACCAACTGCTAATGCAATATTAGGCCTTGTATGCACTACATACTACAATTTTACAATCATTGATTTGTATGTGGTCTAATCTACTCCTTTGGAATCATCATTTTTGGAAATCTTATGTCCAGTAGACATAGGGGTTCCAACTAGTCTTGACTCTTCCATTCCAAATTTCTTTAGTATCTCCTTGATATATTTAGATTGAGTAATGTAGATACCATCTTTCTTCTGCTGGATCTACAACCCAACAAAGAATTTTATCTCTCCAAACATAGACATCTCAAGTTCTTTACTCATTTATTCTAAAAATACCTTGCACAAGTCGTCATTTCCTATGAATAAAGTGTCATCCACGAATATTTTTGCCAACACAATCTTCTTATTTAGTCCTTCTTTGATATACAAACTACTGTTATCATCTGCTCTTTGAAAACCAATTTATACCAAGTAGTTATGAAGTCTTTCATACCAAGCTCTGGGAGCTTGCTTGAGACCATATAATGCTTTGTGTAATTTTCAGACCATATCTCTTTTGCTAGGATCTACAAAACCTTTAGGTTGTTCTATGTAGACTTCCTCATCAAAAATTTCATTCAAGAATGCAGATTTTACATCCATTTGATAAACTTTAAATTCTTTATGAGCTGCATATGCTAGTAAAGTTCTAACACCTTCTAATCTTGCAACAAGAGTAAAAGTTTCACCATAATCAATACCTTCTTCTTGAGAATAACCTTTGCACACAAACCTTTTTTTGTTTCTGAAAACTTCTCCATATTCATTTAGCTTGTTACTGAATACCCACTTTGTGCTAACTACATTTTTATCCTTCGGTCTCAGAACAAGAGTCCAAGTTTTGTTCTTCTCTATCTGTTCTATTTCTTCATTCATTTTTTTAATCCAACTTTCATTACCCAAAGCATCTTAGCATTTATAGGTTCAAATTTAGCAAGTAAACATTACCTTTCAATTTGTTTCTTGTCATTGTTCAATCTAATTTGTCTCCAATGATCTGGTCAGGTGCATAATGCCTTCTCACATATCTTGCTAGCATAGGTACTTTGGATTTGGAGTTTGTTTCACTAATTGCATCATGAACTTTAGTATTATGCTTAGGTCTTACTATTTGTGACTCGGGTCCATCAGACTCAGTTTGCTCTTGTAGTAGCTCGGTAGCTTCTAACTGCAACTCAGGTCCTTCAGACTGTGACTTAGGTTGCACTATCTATAACTTAGTAGTTATTGGAGATTTTAGGGACTTAGGAGGTCAAGACTCCTGTCTACTAGATAGATTTGGTAGGGTATTAGGTTTTTAATAAACAAATCTTCTATAATCCTCAGGCTCTTTGTTGCTTTCTTGTTCACTCTTTTTTGCAAACTCGTCAATTCTCACATGTGCACTTTATATGATTTTATGAGTAGACAAATTCAAACATTTGTATGCTTTACTTCTATAAGTATCCTAAGAATATGCCTTCATCACCTTTGACATCAAATTTACCTTTCTAGATTCTTTCAAGATATAACATTTGCTACCAAATACTTTTAAGTAGCTTACATTAGCTTTGTAGCCATACCATAGTTCATAAAGAATTTGATTTGAATCTTTCTTTTGCTATACTCTATTCAAGGTATGTACTACAGTGTTGATTGCTTCCTTCTAGTATTTAATTACGCTTACACTTGCTTTGATTCTATCAACATATTTTGCAATATTTTCATCTTCTCTCATCTTCATCTGATCAAATTGTCCTTTGAGAGTTTCAACTTTAGCTCTTCTTACATTATCATCTCCTCCTCAAATATTTTTTAGTTTGATTCAAATATCATAAGCTATAGTACAAATTTTGACTTCATCAAATTTAGCATAATTAAGAGCAGAAGTAATGTCAATCATCATGATGTTATGATTTTTGTTTTTAGCAATATCTTCAACTGATAATGTACTAGTAGGAGTCTTGTATTCATTATCAAAATACTTACACCCTAAATCACTAATAGTTGCCAAATGTAACCTCATAAGTCCTTGCCATGCTACAAAGTTGTCTTGGTTCAACCTAGGAATCACTCTCCTGTAAGACATCCTGATCTTTTAGCTTAGATCCTTGAAACCTTCTCTGCAAGCACCAAAAGCTTTGATACAAATTGTTTGAAATATAAGAGGAGTAACTGAGAGGGGAGGGGTGAATCGGTTACCACTAAAATAAATCCCAGATCCCTTAGATATCAGTACAAAACAACTTTGTGAAAACTTAACTCTATTGATGCTTAGTAAACACACACAAAAATGTTGTAAATCAGTAAAAATTGAAATGGCTTGGTAAATGCATAATATGAAAATCTTTAAAATATCATCTCTGATTAATGTTTCTTTAACTTAGTCGCAAACATATAAGAGAAATAGCATGAACACACTTGAAACCAAGATTTAATGTAGAAACCCAATTTGGGAAAAACCACCAATTGCAACTAGTTATTGATTTTCACTCTTCTAAAGTGAGCCCTGTTAGGAGCTAACCTTGTTAAAGGTTACAAAACACACTATTAGGTGTGACCTTTTCAGATGATTTAATCACCCTAGTAGGAGTGACCTTGTTAGAGGTCTTTGGACAATTCAATAAAAATGCCACCTTGTTAGAAGATTTACAAATAGTTGTTAAGACAACTCTATTAAGAGATTTAGATCACTGCTACAATGGTTAGAGAGTAACAATGAGATGACTTGATTTCAGATGCAATTGAATTGTTGATTACAGATCTCAATTCTATCTTGTATACTTGATCCTTTTTTATTGAATGTATCTTTTTAGCTTCACAAGGATATTCTTCTTATCCTTCTAATTTGCTTCCTCTTAGCATCATAAAAATCTTCAGTTATCTTCCATGCATTATATTCTTTTAATTCTCAACTTGACCTTATATTTATATCTTTCATATTGTCAAGTTAGCTAGACTATAACTTAGAATAATTAATATTCATCTCCTGAGTCAGCTAGAACCAACAGATAATTCAATTGAACTCAATATGCCAAAACAAGAAAATCCTTAGTTAGCCGACCTTGCTCATTAGACACTAACTCAGAAACGAGTTTTCTGTGTTAACCAAGTGAACTTGGTTAACATTGCATATTTGCAAAGTTCATTTGGTAACCAAGTGAGCTCGATTAACACTAGTTCCATCCAACTTTTCCTTCATTAACCGAGTGAGCTCAGTTAACACTCAACTTTCACAAACTTTCCTTTGACGCCTGAGTGAACTTGATAGACATTGTTTTCTAAATTAGGAAAACACTAGAATTCTCGGTAGACACTGAAAACTGTTGTTAATGCCTGAATGAGCTCAACATACACTAACTAGCAATGCTATGACATTTTGTGTAACATCAAAGACGATACAATCAATGAATTGTATTCAACAATTATATACTTCTATGCAAGAAAAAATGGGTTATTTTAAGAGAGATGATTTATCAATCAATTTTCTTAATGGCTATTTTAACTTATAGTTTCAGTGTCATGGAATAGACAAAGAATGTACATTATAATATTTGAGTAGTAGTAGAACAATAAGGACAATGCTAGTATGAGATAAAATAGAGAGGGAAAGTCATCACTATATCATTAGGAATTGTGGTTAAAGGAACTAATAAAAAAGTGATCAATGTGACTAATACAAATATCAAGGACATTTTTGTTCTAAAATTTATAACATGCATATTTTAAATTCAAGGGAATAGGAAAGATCTATTTGGAAGTACCAGTAATTTCAATAGTTTATGGCTTAAATACTAAACCCACAAACCCGTAAATTAGCCCTTATCATAGGCCTCATATTTCCTATATGGCATTTATTATCACTTTTGCATTCACATTGTATTTTATTGCCCTCAACATAGTTATTAACATTTATTATTCTCATGGGCACGTATTGAAGATCTTGCATGGGTGATAAAGCTTGTTTGGATAGGACTTGGAGACTTTTGAAAAGGCGGGCAAGGAATTCAGAGTTTTTTATAAGGAATTTGAAGTCAATGAGGCCCTCTATAACATAAAATAATCACATTTCATTTTGATTAGGTTAATGTCAAATAAATGTAAGATATATCTTAGGACAAATCATAATGTTGTCTTCTTTTTATTATGCTCTCTACTAAAAGTTGGTACTTTGAACAATGATTTTGCATCTCTATTTTGTGATTTATGTGTCTTTTCTTTAAATAAAAAACTAAATTAATATTACAATTCATAACATTATAGATGGAGTGAACCCATCTTCATATCAAAGTACTAAATGGTCAACTTGGCCAGTGTTTCTAATAAATTATAACTTTCCTCCATGGTTAGCGACAAAGCAATTTTTTTTAATGTTAACATTGATTATACTAGGAAAGAAAGGTGTGACTTCAGAAATAATAGATGCTTATTTAGAGCCATTATATGATGACCTAATAGAATTGTGGAAAAGAACTGAAGCTATTAAATCTTTAACAGATGGTCATTTAATTGGATTTGCTTTAAGAGCTTCCTTATTATTTACAATTTATGACATTCCTTCATATGGCACATTATTTGGTCTTTCTGTTCATGGATACCATGCATGTCCTACTTGTAATTTGAAGGATTTTGTGAGGTAGTCGAGAAGTTTATGCAAGTGAATTGTGGACATCATGCTTACCTTAAAATGGATCATCCATATTATTTCAATGGTCAAGAAGAGAATTGTGAAGCGCCATTATTAATAAAAACTCATTATATTTTTGTCTCTTTACAAACTGCAAACATGTTAGTTCCATAATTGTCAAACAATCATTGCTATTTGTAATGCCCTGCCCGGAGATCCTTGGAACAAGGATTCAATACAAGCCAAGATAATAATAAAAATTCAAACAAGTATGGATGTACGCGACACTCAACATACAAGGATCACTAAGATTGCAATGGAAGACTTAACCACAATCATGGAAACAAGCGAATCTCCAAACGCCACTACCAAACTGGCACACACAAATTGAAAATGAAAACCAAAGATGACAACAGAACGAAGAATCTAAGAACTATGAAAGCGTGGAAAAATTAAGTAATCCAAAAGGGTACTTAAAAAACCAAAAAGTGATCCCCAAAAACCAATCGAGATGTCACCTGTTTTTCATGTGAGGACAACAATAGACAGAAATCTCACGCAATGAAGTGCAACACGACACACGAGAAACTATTTTTCACATAAGGAAATGCACCAAACAGCGTGAGGAAGTACTTGGCCTAGCAACCAAAATACCCAAAATTGGCATGGGGTTTTACGTGAGAAAGTGCTAGGAGCCATACAAGAAAACCCACAACACCACATGAACTTTTGCATTCTCGCACAAGAAAGAACAATTTTGCACGAGAATCCAAAACAACAAGCTAGAAACCAAAAAGGTAAAAAGTTAGGAAATAAATTTCCTCCACACCAAGGAGTTCCAGATCCACAAATTAAGGCATAAACACTCAAATACTATAACTTCAAGATGGAACTACGACAACTATTGAAACATAGCAGTAAAAGAACGTGCTGAAAGTAACATCACAGTAAACAGAAGCAACATCGCAATGAACTAAAACAACCAAACAAAATGTGCAATTCCTCCCAACTATAATGGTAGATATCTACAAAAAACCCTCATGAGATTAAAAACTAGCTTCCAAAAGTATCCATCATCCATGTATTATTCAACTAATCAACATTGCAATACAAGCATGAAAGCCTCCAAAGCCTCATCCATAACCAAGCACTTCATGTGAAAAAACATGAATCCACACATCTCGTACCATACTTAGAACCTCAACAAATGCTAACTTGGCTCACCTCAACAACTACCCTTGTGGTTTCTTTTTTTGAAACAAGGCCCCACAAAACCATTAACTCATATTACATAAACCATGTACTACAAAACCCCTTGACCCAAAGTTCAATATTGGGTACTTTAACTAATTTATTTCTAATGCAAGAGCATCTTGCATGGGAATTTTTTTTTTTTTTTTTAAATTGAAAGAGAGAGAAAGTGACGAAAATTAGAGGAAAAATAATAATAATAAATTTTTAAAAAAGGAAAAAGGAGAAAAAAAGGAATTTCTATTTTTTGAGGTGCATAGGTGGTGTAAATAGAAAATTAAATTAAAATGGTTGTCATTCGATTTATCAAGGTGTGTAGGTGGAATTCTAGAAGTTTGTGGACACTTTATCAAATCATGCATTTAATATTTTTTGGGCCACGTGGTGGTGCTTAGTTGTATTTGGGTGGGAATTAAATATTTGTTGAAAGGTAGTTGTATTTAGCTTTTATCCCACATTAGTTGTGTTTGTAATGTCTTGGGTTGGAAGTGCCTATTTAAGCAAGACATATGAGCATTTCTAATCAAGTTTCAAGGTGTGAAAGCTTGAAGGGTGATCTCTTCTTTGTAGAAGCTTGGAGAGGAGGAAGCGAGGAGCAAATTTTTCTAAGTTTTTGGACAGAGTGCCGAATGTGAGATAGTTTACAACATGATTGTGGTGGAGTTGTGAGTGTGTGGACAGAGCGCCGAATGTAAGGCAATTTACACTTGGATCTTGGATAGAGTTTGAGAAGAGCTAGTAGCTGCAGCTTGGAAGACAAGGAGATTGCTTGGTGGGCTTTCCAGCACAAGTTTAGAACTTCCTTGGAGGTTTCTACCAGAGTGTGGATCTGGACTAGCTAGTGTATGGTTTAGATCTTGAGGGGTCTTGCAGAACTGTTATTGTAATTGCTTTGTATTAGGCCATAACCAGGAAGGCCTTACAGCCTGACACATTGCATGTAACAGTTTTTTTAATGAATAAAGATTTGTGATTTGATATCAGATCTTGCATTGTGAATCTTGTGTTGTATTTCTACTATGCAGTTATTTGTTGTGGGCTAGGGCATCCCCTTTGGGGATTCTCTTACCTTGTGCTATGTCAATTTCCCTAATATTTAATAATTGCATCAAATAATATTATAATTTCATAGTAAAACTCAGCTAGTGTTCCCAAGAATATTTCATGCGAATCTCCATATATTGCATGTGCATCTCAATGCTCCTACATGCATCATTTGCATAATGAAAATAAAATATTTCAATAGTAAACATTATTATTACAATAGTAAATATAATTTCTCATATTTTTGTCTATAAGTTCAACCAATGCTGGCCAATGATGGCTTTGCTAAAGGGAACCCAGGAAAAGCCATATGTGGAGTCATTTTGAGAAACCATTACAGTATGGTTGTGGATGTTGTTGCTATCCCTATAGGGAAGTCTACTAGTCATAAAAGATGAGGCAACAACTGCTCTTTTCACGATAAGGATGGCAGTGGAATCTAGTTTTTGGAATCTTTGGTTGGAAGGAGACTCTCTTAACATCATTAACAGGTTGAGCAATAAGAGCCTGATTACCTGGAGTGTAGAGTGAAGTATATTGGAAATAAAAGATCGTATGAATAAATTTGATAATGTCTATATTTCTCATATTTTTTGGGAGGGCAAAAAAGTTGCTGACTAGATTGCTAATCAAGCGGTCTATAGGGAAACTAAGTTGAGTTGGAAAGATGACCTAACCAAGGAAGTCAAGCTGACGACAACTATTAGTTATGATATGACACATGCTAATGAAGCAAAGATCACACAAGATCGAGGAATTTATTAAGGGAAGTGATGGCTTTGTGCCAAATACTCTGATTATCCCTGGATGGTACTTTTGTATAATTATGAACTATACTTGGCACACATGCTAGGTTAAAGGTTTCTTGGAAATCATTAATAGCTACTCTATGTTTTGGTGATGTTTTTCAGTCCATTTGCAGGTGCAAAGCTGAATACAAGATGGGAGGGGAACCAAGAATGAAAGAGCCAAATAATTGCAAAGAATGGAGGGAAAATTTGGATGTTTGGGAAATACTGAAAAAAGGGATAGTCACGACTTACAATGAGAAACTTCAAGGGTATAAGCCACACATTACAAATTCCTTCCTCAAAAATTGGATTGAGGATAGGGTAACATTGCATGGGGTTACTGTGAGGTTGTCGGAGGATTTCATCACTGAGATTATGGGTCTCCCAATGGAGGGTCTCAAATTCAGCAAGGAAACCAGTATTCGAACGCGGCCTTCAAAAAAATTCGTAAAACTGATGAGGAGGAGAAAAGGTTGGAGAAGAATGGCAATATTCATGATCTGAGCTAGATTAAGGTAATCTGGAGGGATGTTCTTTCATGTATCCATGAATATTTTATCCATGATGGTAGAGCTAAAAGAGTCCACAGGTTTCATTTTGTATTCCTAAATCATTTTAGGTATAAAGATAGAATGTCTTTCTCATTCTTCCTAAAGTACTCTTTGATACAAAGCCTCTAAGCACATAGGAAGAAGGATTCTCGTCCTATGCTCCATGAGGGTTTAATCCTTCTTATTGAAAAGTATTGTAAAATTAAGGCTATTAAACCCTCTCTGACTTTGGAGAAAAAAAGGAAAGTGTCTGGTAATGAACCCTCAAAGAAAAAGGTTAAAAGTGAGGAAGGGACTAATGATAGTAAAAGCACTAAAAAGGGTCATAAGAAGGAGATTAAAAAGAAGAATATTGAGGAAGTAACGGATTTTGAGAATTATGTTGAGGATGACAATAAGACTGAAATGGGAGACCTTAGCTCGAACTTGGAAGGCTACTCTGGAAGTAAGGGCATGTCAACTAGTAAGGACCAAGTGGAGGAAAGAAAAGATAGAAAAATTGAATCAAATGTTGGGTCTAGAGATTTAAAGGATGATGAGGGGAAAGATAAAGGTCTTTCTTCTCCTCCTAATACTAAATCCAACAAGGAGAAAATGGACATTGACACAAAAATGAATAATGAGGGTAATGTCCATGTTATGAAAGAGCAAAGCCCAAGTAAGGAGAAGGAAGAGGAGTTTAAGGAGAAGCAAGATGCTAACACTAACATCTAGGTCAATTAGAACTGAAGAAGATACCAGGGATGAGACCCACCATGCAAAACTCTCCTTTCTTCATACTACCAAACTCAAAGCAGAGGCTTCTCTACAAGCAGATTTGTGGGTATACAATGAAATCATGGTGCTCAAGAAAAAGGTTGGAGTCATTCAAAAAGAGTTGAACCATGAATGTGTTATGAGAGCCCACCTAGAGAAACTTGTTGGAAACATCCCTAACAAACTAAAGGATTATGAGTTGGAACTCCGTCAACTTATTAAGGAAAGCAAGCAGAGAATGGAGCAGGTCACTTCAAGTTTGTGCACCACAGTGGCCAGTCTGGGTAAGAAAAGAAATGAGGAGATCATGTCTCCAAACACTGCTCTGGTGAGGAGTCCTGGAGGACCTAGCAAGAGAATGAGACAAAGTATGAGGAAAAAGATTGCGGATGCTCCTGAGGTTCTTGTTTCTTCCATGATTGATATTATCCAGGCTACTATTGAATCTGGTAAGGAGGTGGAGAAGAGCATCAAGGAACTAGTGTAGGTGTTGGTTGTGGTTGTTGGTGTGTTGGTTGTTGGTCTGGGTGGTGTTGTTGGTTCTATTTTTTATTTTTCTAGCTTTTTGTTTTAAAACTTTAGGTTCTAGGTCCTTGTAAAACCTGGGTGTGTTTGGTTTAAACTTGTGGTTTTAGGTTCTTGTAAAACCTGATTTTTTGTGTTTTTTGCTTTACTCTAGATTTCAGGTCCTTGTAAAACCTGGCTAGTTCTTAATGCTGATGTTTTTCTTTTGTTAAAGGGTTTTGGGTCCCTTCAAAACTTGTTTTTACCTTAATCTAAAACATAGAAGCTAGGTGGTGTACTGTGAGGAAATAATATAGAGAATTGATTTAATATGTTTTGATTTAATTATAGCTAGAGATGTCGAAGGAGAAGATTAATGAAATTATTGGCAAGGCTAAACTAGATTTTAAGACAAACAAGGGGTTCACAAGAGTACTTAATGATGAGTATCAATCAATCCAATATTAGATAAAAGCAATGTTGAAGATGTTTTAGGTCTGGAGGAACTAGAAAATGAAACAATGCAAGAAGTTGAGGATGAACTGGAACATGATGAGCCAAAGATCACTCATACTAATGAAGGATGGAAGATGGAGGTTTTAAAGTCACCATAGATGATATTCACATCCTAAATATTCTAGATAAATAGATAGATTCATTGGAGATGACAAGTACTGCTCAGGTCATAGAGGAAGGTATACCTATTGATACTGCAAATAGTGTATCTATAATGAAGGAGAAACAGGTATAGGTAGAGGATATTATTGAAGGTGGTGATAATAAGGATGAGCAAGCACATACCGAGGATATGTAGGTAGACAGTGAGAAAGAAAATAAAAAAGAAATAGAGAATGTTATTTCGAATGAAGAGGAGTAGAAAATAATTGTACAAATATTATCTTCTCTTAAGAAAAGTGTTGATGAAAAAGATGAAGATAGCATATTGGTCATTCAAGGGCCAATTGATGTAAGTACTATGAGCCCTAATGAACTAATGGACTTGAATTGAAGCAAATGGTGAAGGAAAAAAAAGGAGGCACAAATAATTGAATCAACAAGACATATATTATCATCCTTGGTGCTTGAGGTAGATCGTGACTCGTGTGCGACCCCTACTAAGTAGTTGGACAATTTGGTGACTACTGCAAATGAACAAATGTGAAGTTTAGAAGATCTAGCTATGCACAAAGTCCAAATAGAATATGAGAAGAAAATATTAGAGAGATTTGTTCAATCCATTGGACTTGAGAAAGTTACATTGTTAGGTTGTGTGAACCAACTAAAGGATGCATTGAAGGAAGGTGGTAAGTTCTTGTCATAGTTTGTGATTTCTAAAAATTCATTTTAGATATCGAGAAGAGGGAAGTCGAAACCCAAGAGGAGTTGAAGAAGTTGATCCAATGAGTCATTGAGACATAATTATGGAAGTAGTAGTAGTTATTGTAAATCATAAGCTCAAAACATTCAATAATGAGCAGGAGAAGAGAATTTCTACACTACTTGAGCTACAAAGACATTTGATTTCAAAAATGCATTTGTTGCATAAAGGCGTGAAGGAAGAAGAAGTTGTGTTGGCATTTTTGGATATGAGTACAGTGGATGTATTAAAGGATTTAGTTTATTTGTTAAGAGGACAAATAGTGATTATGAAAAATCTAAAGAGGAATTGGAAGATCAATCTTCAAGTCTAAAAGACCAATTTTGCAGATGTCTTTCATAGGATACAATGCATATTGGTAATACATTTTTGACATTTTTAATATCATTTTGGATATGTTTTTCATTGTTATAAAAGTGGTAGTTAGTAGACAATAAAAAAATATTTTATTGCAATAAGGGTATTTAGTAAGTGAATACGTGAAAAAATTATTTGACAGGAGTTAGAGGTCAGTGGAGATTTGTTTGATTGCAATAAGGAGAGTTAGCTCTTAAATATGTAAGGAGGGTCATGGAGTTAATTTTTTGTAGCTGTTGAGGGTGAGTCAATTCTGTTGATTAGTCAAAACACATTTTTTTCCAATATGTAAGCTTGGTCAATGTTTTTACAAGTGTTTTCATAAATACCAAAGGGGAAGATTATTGGCATAATGATGAAGCTAGAAGAGATTGCTGGCATCAAAAGGTATGAAGTATCAAAGAAGTGTTGTCATTTTTGGCAACAAAGCATTCTAGAGGTGATGGATCATCCATACTGATAGAAGAGTGGACTAGAAAGTTCATTTTTTTTTTCAAAGTTGTCAATGTACATTTCAAATAAGCGATTAGTGATGGAGATTTGAGATGTTTTAACTGTGTGGTTGATATGGAAGCATCATCAAAGTCATAAAATTATATGTTTGGAGTCGCATCAACCATTTTGTAGTACATGTAAATATTTGATGAAGTGTACCAGTGATAGCAATTAGAACATAGCCAATAGAGTTAGTTTGTTTGAATCGATGATCCAGTGGAGTCAAATTCAAAGTATGGATTATTTTATTGGTGAATCTTTTTGGGATAACATATAAGAAATTAAATTTATGATTTGGTGTGTTTTCTCACAAAATTGAATTTCTTTTCGAACCAACTTTGGTGGCATATTTAGGTTTTTCCCACCTACATGAAAATTTGTATAAATGAAGTTGAAAATCAAATTGTTGTATGTTGTAAAGTGTTGCAATGAACTTTTATGCATGGAGGAATTTGGGAATAAGTATTGAAGTGTTGTAGAAGAAATTTAGAGTACAAATTTTGATAAGAAGAGCATTGGGTTTGTCAAGCAACAAGTGCTATTTTGCATATCACTTTAGTTGTTGAATCCTAATAGATTGGAAAGATAAATCCCTTAACTAGGTCACTCTAAATAGAGTGATAAGGATCCTAATAGGTTTGAAGATCAAATTCTCTAAATGGGTGACTCTAAGGAGTTTTCAAATTCCTTAACCAGGTAGATCTTAACCGCTCTTTTTGTAATAGCTTATAATCAAGGTATAGATACTCTTAATCGAGTACACCCCTAAGAGGGTGATGTAACTCTCCTAACAAGGCATAAATATTATTACAATAGTGATATTTGTGGGCACTAATTCCCACCATGGTTTTCCCTCTAACCAAGGGTTTCCATGTGAAAAATCTCGGTGTTCTTGTGTTGTATGTTGTGAATGTTTGAGTTACCTTTCTTATATGTTTTAGTTCTCATTGCATGTTGGTTTATGTGGAAGTTGATTGTAAAGTGTTTTTAGATCTATGGTTGCACTGATTGACCCCCCCACCCCCATCCCAAGTGCCTTGTAGCATTAAACACAGTAATGTCTTTCTAGAGATCATCAATGTGCTTCCCAAAGAATTTCTTCACCTTTTGATACTTTGATCTCTTTTAACCAACTCGTGCATAACCCAAAGGAGGAGGTTAATATGAAAAATAATAATGAAAAAACATGATAATTTTGTTTTTATGTTAAATTCTGTTGCAATCAATTTGGATGAAAATATACTCTTGATGACGATAATTTCATTGCAACTAACAAATATTCATGTTAGTGAATTTGATTAGCATGAGATTAGTGATGTAAATCATAATCTCCTATTTATATGTTCATAACAATTATCTATTAGTCATAGTGACAAGGAAATTGAATCATCTTTAAAGAGTGGTCATTACTTGAAACTGGTTGTTTTCTCATTTACCATGTTTAATGTTTATTGCTCACCACCCCTAAGTGCTACAAAACGAGATTGAGTGGAGGTGACATTCTTGACTACCTCCTCTTGTGTGGTGGATTCTTTGTGTTTTCTTGTTGTGATTTACTCCCCTTGTGATGTGTTTCCTAATACATTTTTTGTTTAGATTCATTTAAATGATTTGTATTTCTCTATTGGAGCAAGGTGATAATGGAATCAACATGTGACATTTCCCTATTTATACCTCACTTTTTCTATATGTTATATGTTACATGTTATGTCATACATGTGCCATTATTCATAAATTACATTTGTGTTGTCAAATTGGGGATGTTGTAAAATGGTAGCTATCTATTCTTTTTAGTATGCATGTTGCTAGCCCAAGAAAGACTCTTTTTTAAAACTTTTATATGACATTCTTCTATTGTGCTTATAGTTTTGCTACCTTTGAAGAATTATTGCATTTCATTTTGATATAATAACTCATGTATTACTATTTGATCATATTGACCCTAGAGTTAGTAGATATGTTTCATACTCTCTTTTCCATGTATTCATTTCGCTTGATTTGTTACTTCTTAGGGGCATCTCATAGTGAAAATGTTTCATGTTAGTTCATATTTGCTCCATTAAATCCATTGCCCCCATTGAGATTTTTGCATTTTCTTTAGTGTGGGGACATACACTTTCCTCCTTATTTCATATTCTACACATACATATACATTGATTCAATGCAATCTCTCCAAAGGATGGCTATGGAGACAATGCTTTCCTTATGTTCATATTTTTTAGTAGATCCTTAGTGGAGACAATGCCTTCCTTAATGATTGGTGTTTCTTTCCTTTGATGGCTTTGGAGATAGTGCTTGCATTAGGCCTAACCATTTTTGTTAATCCCTTAATGGAGATAATGATTTCCTTAGGGTTTGATCTTCCTTTCATTGATTCGTGTGGATAAACTGATTTCCTTAGGCCTGATCACCCTTATTGATTCCCTGAATGGAGACAATACTTTACTTAAGGATTGACCCTCTTGAATGGGTTAATAAGCATGACACTTTTTTTGGACTTTTAATGCCCTCTTTTACAATGCTTTATATTTCTGGATGGTGCTCATCTCTCTCTCTCTCTCTCTCTCTCTCTCTCTCTCTCTCTCTCTCTCTCTCTCATATATCTTGGTTTTGGATTTGATGGGGACTTAAATTACTTGGGAGGCTTGATGTTCTTTGTCCTCTTGACCTTAACAAGATCGTTCTTATAAGTTGATTCACTTATCTATTAGACCCCATTTTGTTGACTTCAAGGTTTAAATATTCCTTATGCTTGATCCTACCAACTTGTATTTTCTCCCCCACCCCACTTCTTTTCATCCATCCCAAAATCTCCCACAAATTTGGGCTCATTTCCTAGGTATAGAGCACTATTTTCAATTTTTTTGGAGCCCAAATTCAACCTGGGCCTGATATTGGGGTATTATCAGGAGTTTTGATTTTTTGGTTGGCTTGGACCATTTTTTAATCCTAAAATGATAGAATAAGTATAAAAGGACCTTATCGCTCCTCATTTTGTAGATCATAACCATACTCAAGCATTTGCAATCAAGATATCAAGATTTTTAAGAAAATCAACAGTAATTGAGCAGTTGGATTCAAGATTTGAAGGCAAGCATCTATGATCAAGATCTCAAAGTCTCCAATTCTTCAAGATCATTCAAGTAAAAAATGCAATATTCTCCAATTGGTGCAAGTTTATCTCCCTTGATGGCCAATTAGAGGAATTCTCAATGAAGCAAGAAGGCCTATCTTTCAATCCATCTTCTCTCTCCTCCTTTGCAAGTGATTTTCAAGCATATCTACTTGTAGGATCTAGGAGTAGAAATCATAGATCCATGTAAATTGAAGGCAACCTTGGTTCTACATCGTGTTCCAATATCAAATCTTTGGATCTCAAGCATCTTCATATGTATAAATGATTCCTACATCCATATGTGAGGTTTTATGCAAGATTAATCTATCATTTACCTTTTTACATACTTTCTATTATGCAATTTCTTTCCAATTTTAAAGTTGACTCCAAGCACAGGGATTTGACGAAGGCAAATCCCTTTGGCCAACCTTTTCTTCCATTTTCTGTGTAGGAACATGTTATGAACCTACTGAATCAAGATCAGACATATTAGCTATAGTCAAAAGTTCTAAAGAAAAATGTCAAAACTATTTGGTACAGAATGCCATTAGCTTTTTATTCCTATTTATAAGGAAAGTCTTGCCTTGTACCTTGTATTTTCAACACATATTTCATCCATGACTCAGATTTGTCCTCTAATTTTTTTGTCTATACATTTATGCTCATTGTTTGTTAGTTTTAGTCTATTTTTTATAGTTTTTTAGTCACTTTCTAATTAGGCATTTATATTACTTTTTTAATTCACTATTTCATCAAATCTCATATTTTAGTGAAGGATCATTAGCCCCATTTAGCACTTGAGTCACCTCTTGATCCTATTCTTTTCTAATGTGCAATTAATGGAAAAGAGTAATCGGTACAATTGCCTTCATTTTCATTATGTATAATAACATACACTCCCACGAAAACTATATATCATAATAAAACTCAAAAAAGCGTTAAGAGCACAAAATCATGGTGTCCTAATAGAGCTTGGAAGCTTGCAAAAATTTATGCAAAGTTGTTTCTACATTAGAGAATAAAAGATTATTATGTTCTACCTTTGTCCTTTTATCCAATGAGCCTAAGTAGTGGAGGGTCCTGCTTCAGCCTATTTGGCGAGCATACTCTCTATTGTCTATAGTGGTATAGCTGGTTGCACGACTCTCCCACTTCTCTAGCATATTGGTCCTTAGCTCTAAGATATATGTGAGGAAGTGTTATTGGAAACTTATGCAAGACAGACCACACTCTCGTAATGTTGCCTCTGGTACCTAATCTTATATCCTACCTCCCTCTATCATCAATAGGCCTCCCCAATAGAGATTTCCTTTATACCATTAATAAATGTTTGTATCTCCTCACCATGTTGCATCTCCATGTCCATAGCTTCATTCCTCTCCTATTCCAATCTAGTTACTCTACCCTCCAAAACAACCACGTGACCTGATGCCTAGTTTCTCTCTAGCTCCATTGACGATGCTCTCTTCTTAACTGTTAATACCCTATCCTTTGTTGTCTATTCTATTCTCTATTCTAGGAGCCTCATGAGATCCCTTATGATTCTAACATGTGTTGTAAAGTGCTTGTAAATTAGAATTTTTCCTACATCTTCCTCCCCCTTAGAGCTAGACTCCTCCAAACCAGATCCCTCACTACGAGACTCATTGGAGTTGCTCAACTTGACTCATTCTCATCTTTAGAGATATCACCCTTAACATCTACATATTCATCGTCTCCAAATATTGCTTCTCCTTTGATATCACCTCCCCTATTACTTCTTGTCAGGGAAATTGCTACACCAATTTCTCATCCCCATCACTCCCCTCCATCATTTCTATCTCTCCTTACCCTCCTTTATGCCTCCATCCAACTCTTTGACCTCATTGCCTCCCTTTGTTGTTTATAGGCCATGTTGGATTTTGTCTCTAGCAACCCTTCCCTTCTTTCCAATAAATGATGTTTTCATATTTGATCACATTTTTTTAGTCTTCATCCCTTTGTGAACAAAATGAGCTCCTATTTATATTACTCACTCAATTTCTCAAGAGGCCAACCTATTACCTAGTTGCTATCATGATCAGATTAGGGCATATTGGGGCAAGATTTCCATTGACCATTTTTTGAGACAAATGAAAACACATTGTCTTAGAGAAGGGCAAAATTAACACTAAAAAATTGTCTCATCACTTGTTCATTTCTATTAAGTTTTTTCTTTATTAATTAAATAATATTTTTATTATTTAATTAATTTCTTTTAACCTTCTAATTCAAATTTCAAGATTGTCATTTCCTCTTATTTCTCATAATTGAATAATTTTCCTCTATTAATCATCTAATATTCTCTTAATTAAATAATTCCAATTATTTAATTAGCTAATTATTCTTTTAAGAGTGTGAATAATTTTTATTAGGTAATTGATTTCTTGCATTATTTTTATTATTTAATTAAATTAGTGTTTGTCTTTTGTGTCGTCATAATTAAATAATTATCTAATGTAGCAAATATTCCTTCTCCAATTCAAATAATAATAATAATTAATAAATAATAATCAAAGTTTCAACCCATTACTAGTAAAAAAAATTCCTTCTATAATTAAATAAATTATTTATTTTATTTTATTATTCCACTTTCAAAATTCTAATAATCTTCTAAAAATAAAGAAAATATTTATTTTACCTATTCTTCATGCACAATTTAATATATTTTTAATCAATCATTTAATACGAATTATACTCTTGTTAATTACCAACTAACTAAATTCATCTTTTCAGTCAAGTAAATCTTCTAATTAATTCATTTAGGTACATATTTAGTCTTCACTCATGCAACTTGTCTTCTATTAATCAGCCAAGTTAACTATTTAATCAACCAATTGAATCATCTATCCAATCATTCCACTTTAAATGAATACCAATCATTAATTATCAATCAAGCCAAACAATCTAAATTTAAAATCTCTATTAATTTCTCATATTGTCCAAGGTTCTCAAAAACAATCTAAATCTAAAATCTCTTTTAATTTTGTATTGTTTAGCGTGTAGATTTATATCAGACTTTGTTCTCATGATTTTCAAGGCAAATGGGATTGTGCTTAAGATTTTTAAATGTGAACACCATGATTTTCAAGGCGAATGGGATAGTGCTTAAGAGTTGGTTAAATATGACCAACCATCACTCGTAAATATGAGAACTATCCACTTCTACCAAGTCTATAACTTTTTAGAATAAGTTTTATCATGTATTTAGACTGGCAAATTAAGATTACCCTCCTAAATATTGTGAAGCGTGATTTGCAAAAGGCTTTCATAACCGTGTTCATTGGTTTTTCTTGTCGTTGGTATGCTGATAGTGTTGATTATATGTTCGAGAACCCTAATCCCATGGTCTGGGCATTCAGTTTCTCCTCGAGAGCGAAGATAGCAAGAAAAAGGAACTGACACATTCCTTTGGTTGTCATTAATCTGAAGCCAAGTTTAGGGTTTCATCAAACTACGAGTTTCATAGCTATCTCGAGCTTTGAACTTGGAGTAATTATGAGACAATTCTTTTTCGTCGAGACCTCCTAGGACTTTCATTCCTTCGTGCATTTTGAGATCTTGATTTCAGAAGACTTCAAACCTTACTGCCAAATTCGCAGAGCTCCTTGAGATCTAGGTCGAACAAGGATGTTAGGAAAAAATCTTGACCTCTCTTTGGGGTCCCAAGACCTGCAACACAAGAACAAACCCTGCAAAACAAACATTGCACAAGGGAGACCTTGGAAAACCTGAAGTGCTGCAAACAACCCAACAATGTACAAAAGCTCTACGGAACATGAACTCTCATGGGGGCAAAAAAAACAAAGACAGAACAACAAAGGGAAGGAAAGATAAATAGATAGATAAAAAATTTAACGTCCACGAGGCTAAAAATAGCCTATGGGACAGCAAGACAACTCAAGCAGACTTAAGTAGCGCTGTTCGCCTCTTGTGTAGACTAATGATGAGCCCCCCCAATTGCTCAATGTACTCTTCGTTGAACAGGTTATGCCAAGAACTGTCACATATAGTATCCGCAAACTTATCCCTGCTATCCTTGTAGGCCTCACATTCTAGAATAAAGTGCTGTTCAAATTCCACTTTCCCAGAATTGCAAAATCTGCAAATTCTCTCTTCCCAAGCCTCCTTTGGCCTCTTCCAACGCCCGGTCTCACAACGAAATTGGTGAGAGTTGGTTCTCAGCTGAGCAATAAGAATTTTAGCTCTCCAAGAAATGTTGGCTCCTATGTACACTTTTTCGAGTTGATCACAAGTGGGGTTGAACTCATTTATATAATATAGTTTCTTCCTCCCAATCTCGCTTCCCCAATTTCTCTTGTAGAATTTCTCCATAACAAAGACCTTTATTTCTTTATTATTTGTGGGGCACATATTGAAATGAATATTCCATTTACTCATCCACTTGATGTTTTGTTGCATCCATGTCCTTTTTCGCTTACATAGTGTGTCCCTAAAGACAACTTTCGGCCATCTATCCTCTTCCATTTTTTCGATTCTTTTTAGATAGCTTAAAAGGCGAACCATAGCAAGTGCCTCGATAAGCGCAGCCCCCATTTCACTTAGCATGATGTGATATGGAACAGTGCAAACCAATGAAAGAAACATGAGTAAACCAATGAATGAAAACACAGAAATAAAAGAGAAGCCAACGAAATTAGGGCAAAAATGATGGAGCACCCAGTTTTATAAAGTGAAAAGTCAGGACATGTTATATATACATTGCATAACAATACCTTAAGATCGTCTAATTTCAGAAACCTAAATATATCTTATTTATATTCCAATACTTGTTTATACATGTCTTAATTGATTTACTTCAGTTGATTAATAATACTCAATCTTATTAAATTGATTTATTAGTCTAAATAGATTTTGCATTTGGGTGTTGTTTATTTCATCTACAATAATTAATATTAATTAAGAACCAACCCCTCAACCAATTTTCCGAATTAACTAGAATAATTTCACAAAGAAGTAATGACCTATACTTCATCCATATTAATAAAGTTCACCAGTTGCAATGTGATTTGATTTATTACTCTGTCCAAGTTTAAAGCTACAAAAGAACCTTTGGAACGAAGATCTGAATCCAATCTCAAGCAACAAATATGAGGCTTGAGCAACCTTGATGGTTTTATTATTTTAACCTCAACGAAACAAGATTTCTGTTTTCATTTTTTTACAAGAAATTCAAAGTTTTCCTCAGCATTGCAACTCCATGACAACCAAATGACTCAGGAGATAGATGCTTGGTGCAAGTATAATATTCGACTCAGAAAACACTATAACCTTCTCTGTTGGTGCTACCTCAGTCAGATCCAAGAACAACAGTGCTATCTTCAAACAATGGATAAACAAACTCCTGTAGCAACTAATTTGACCGGCCGCCAAGAATAATCTAGAGAGAACTCCTGGACTAATTTGCAAAATTAAAAAAAGAAAAATGCACATTACAAGTACACATGAACACCTCACAATTTCCAAGTATATTGTTAATTTTCTAGGGGGCAATCCCAGATGGGCCACTTTTAGAAGTTGTGAGATTAGCATTTAACAAAGACAGCGGTCCCGACTGACGACCAGGTACTGTCATGAAATGGTCATCCAAGTGAACATGGTTTAATAGCTGGAATGCCGCACCCCGAGTGAATTTCCTTGCAAATAGAAAACATGGACGCAATGTTCCATTGCTGCTGCACCACTCTGTCCGATATTCAGTTGGATAATACACATGATCAGCACCCTGTCACCAAAACACATCTGACATAAGAACTGAGACAAATTCGCATGGTATAAAAATGAAATTGGAAATTCAAGGACCTAAAATGATCCACATCATCATTTTGGCAGCTTACGGAAAGTCCATCTAGCTTTTAGAGAATTGTATCAAATTTCAGTGACTTCATAGAATGCAAAACAGAGTGAATATTCTGACGGATGACGGAAATATCTCTGCTTGAATTCATAGATGAATGTGGTGCCATCAATGTAGCTAATTCTGAAATTTTGTAGTCTGGTTCTGTTTACATGAATATCTGCTAACACAGTTCACCAGTTTAAAGCGAAGTCAAAACTTCTTTAGGTTCAAAAACAACAAATTGCAGAAGAAATATTTTTAATTTTTACTTTTCTTCATATTCATCTTAAAAGTTGCAAACCCTTTTTCTATTCGAGTTCACCAACATATACACACCTACAACTCTCGATTCACGTTCCAATCCACCAACAATCAGGGAATCAAACCTCCTGGTGGAGCCTAAATTTTGGGTCTCCATTTTGGGTTTTGTCCCGAAAGACATTTTGTAAATCAGATAATGTGCCTGGTCTATTCTGAAATTTCTAAGTTATTTGAGCCACTCACTGATGAATAAAACAAGGCCAGCCCAATTCATAGCATTGGTTATAGAAATGAAGTAGACTTGGGAGAACCTGTCAATGATGAAAATATTCAATTTACAAAATCTTCTAGTAGTCAGCACCATTCATTTGCTGTTGCAGCTATACATAAAGAGAAAAGATGGATGTTCGCGTTAATTATTCTTTGGATTATTTATCAAATAAACTGATTCAAATACCCTATAGGTTGGGTACATACTGTACTTATTTAGTTATTTTTGGTACAGAATCAAGAGTATTAGAAATCAATGAAATTCTTGTTCAATCTGGAAATTTAAAATATACATTGGGTTTTGTGAGAAGCAAGCTACAGACATAGGATTGGCTTCATGCGTGCAAAGTTTTGAAATCAGTGACTACAAAACCACTTTTAGTTATTGAAGAAAACCTGACTAGTGTTGAAGACAGAGTAAAGGTAAAGATATTTCAGCGTCTTACAGCAGTGGTTCTACACGGGAAGTCTTTGAGGCTCTTCAAGCATCGATAAAAGAGCATTCAGGAGTGTTTAAAGAGCAAGGTTGCTACAGTAGTCCAAACATCTGCATTCGTTGTAGAGGCCATGCTAGGCATCAATTAACTTGAGAACACACACAATGCGAGTCTTGCACGATCTATCGATGATTGCTTTGCCATGAAATTTTCAAAACATTCCTCTTGTTTTCTGTGCATGTGAAAAGCTCAGATTCTTCACTTCAACTATCGCAGCCAACTGTAAAATCAAGCCATTATTACCAGATATTTGCTGGGAGGCCAGAATGCCGTCTGTTGTATGCCGCTCATATTTCATAGAGATTTTGTCTGAAGAAGCAGTAACGTGAAATATAAAGGACACAAAGCATGAATCAACGTTGTAGTTTTGCATAAGCCAAATTCCTTATATCATCAACGGCAGTGATCTAATTCAGGCAAAGATGTGACAAAGTTCCAGGCTATAATCGATTTTTGAGAAGACACCTAATATCGTGTGTGAGATAAGTCTGCCAACGTAGATATTCAAGAAACCAAGTGAAGTTGAAAATCGAATGGCCAAAATAGACAATAATGACAACGAAACATGAAGTTTTCGCAGAAGAGCAAACCATATCTACATGCGGGTTGAGGAGCAGAGCCACGATGGATTGACTACAGACGGCAATGAATTTACACACCAGCATAATACAAACAAGGATTATCGAACACAGTTCATCCTTGGAAATCACCGCAATTGGACTTCGAAACGATGACGTGTGCAATAGAAATCAATCTTCTCGAGCCCGCTAAAAATAATGTTAATTATTCACACCCATTAAAGCGACTATATCAGAAATATTGATGGCACCTTATACAAACATTAGAGCATAACGAATAATGTTTATGCAGTAGAAATACAAACCGATGATTGTCTTATTAGTGACTTAAATAAACGAAGTCTATAAGAAGGTGCGATCAAACTAATTAATGAAAAGGGAATAATCAAAGTGAAGAGATGCAAAACCTATAAGATGCGTTTTTGGCTAAAAGGCACACCGCTTAATTCGATTGAAATGATATAAATAAGGCTCAGATATTTGGAAAGCAAAACATAGTCGAAAAACAATCATCTTGAAGAGAAAGTACTTTATAGTAGTTGTTTTTGTGCTTGCACCGATAGGTGCTCTATAATAAAATTATTTTTTAAATATAATCTTATCTAAATAAATTATATTATTAATAATTTTTAATTTAAATAACATAATATTTACTAAAATATTTTAAATAGATTAATAAATATTATTTATTTAAATTCAATTTATCAAATATGAAACAAAAATCATTTTAAAATACCTCATAAAAAATACAAAGAAATAATATATAAAAATAGCAAAGTTTCTAACAAATATTCTATTAACTAAATAAATTATAGAAACTAAAAAACAATATTTAAAGAAAAAACTAAATTGATATAAAAAATAAATTAAAATAATTTAAAAACTAAAACTTAAATCAATTTTAACAATCAAAAATTAAATAAATAGATATCACAACATGAGCTAATGTTGTAATGTTGGAAATCAAAAGTAATTATTTTTTTAATAAATAGAAAAAGAAAAACAATAATTAAAGTGGAGATTTAAAATATAATCTTATGTGAAAAAATTAGATTATTAATAATTTTCATTTTAAATAACATATTTTTTACTAAAATCTTTTAAATAGATTAATAAACATTATTTATTTAAATTCAAATTATCAAATATGAAAAAAAAATTCCATCAAAAATCTATTATGAAAATTTGATAAAGAAATTTTTTTTAAAAATGAAAAAATAGCAACTTCTCTAACACATATTTTATTGACTAAATAAATTATAGAAACTAAAAAAAATATTTAAAAAAAAAATTAAACTAATATGAAAAAATAAACTAAAATCTAAATCAATTTTAAATAGAGATCACAACATGAGCTATAATGTGAGATCACAAGTAATTATTTTTTTAAATAAATAGAGAAAAAAAAATAATAGTTAAAAATGGAGATAACAACTAATGAATATCAAAACAGGAGTTAAAAGTGGAGTGAGATAAAAACTGGCCAGTAAATAATTAAAAGGACGGATTTACAATTTTTCGACCAAATTAACAACTTTTCCAACCAACTCACAACTTTTCCAATCAACTAACAACTTTTGCATCAAAATTTCAGTTTTTGGGAACAAATAGCCTATCAGCTAAATTATTTGTATGGAAGAATAAGGGGCTTTAATATGACTTTATAATGTAAATTCAAAAATAAATATCAGTTGTTTATTTTCAAAGGCATGGAGATTTAAACTTCAGTTGATTTGTCATTTATAATTATTTTTAAAAAAATTGTAAACAATTCATATCAAATAAGTGGACATCGTTATCTATGGCATTTTAAACTCAATCATCGCAGATGTGAAATATTTTATTGTTTCCAAATCTACGCCTAGTTTGTCTCCCCGACCTTGGGAGTTAAAGTGCAATCTCGACTAATTTAGAATTGTGTATACATATTTGATTAATTGCATCTTGATCATTAAATTGTTGACAGTATAAGTGCGTAGAACATTATAAAGTTGTACGTTATAATCTTTATTGTAGTTCACTTTGTTGCCGAAATAAGTTGAAGCACTAGCCTTTTATCATTGAAGTATTGGATCTATATTTGAAGTTAGAAAATCTATAATTGAATGAAGACATTATTGGAAGGTGAATTTATGGTGAAACTAGTGTCCATACCTTTTGATGCTTGTTGATTGCAAGCATCAATGTAAACTTAGTCTAGGTCTTATTGCAAGTGTTTAACTTCAATTGGAAATGTTCATTTGGATTGTGCCATCATTGGGTATCTGAATGAGTATTTGACAGTTTGAACATCATTCATGCATCCTTAGAAGCAAGCACCTTTTTTAGCATAGTCGATGTGGCAGTACAATGACTGGTTAAAGATTTGATCTCACAATAATTAATCTCTTGCATTGCTAAGATTAGATTACATTCTGGGTAGAGGTAATTAGAGAGATTACATCGCCAAATTATATGCATTTGCAAAGTTGATATCCATTGAATGAACAACGAAAGTCCCCAAGTGATTGATTACCAACATATCACATCATTACAACTGAGTGGAAGTCCACATCTAGAAGGAACCTTGGGGTTGTATGATTTGATTACACAATCCATATACATTGTTTAGCATATCTACTTCCTTCATCAAGAGAGAGCTGGAGATTTGGTGTTTATTTGGAATACTAAGTAGTGCATGTTGAAGTGGTCAAAAAACTCACATCAAAAAGTACCACTAAGACTTATTAATGCAACTTGTATGTAGGCAAACTTAGTACGTGGGCCTTCCTGTGAAAGGCTTGTTTCACGTGTCGTAAATTATCATTTAGATTAAGCGTTAAAACGAAGATTACAGAAAAATCTCTCCCTCTAAAATATAAGTTTGTCGGACTTTTGATATCTGTTAATTTGTGTTTTTTATCATGTCAGCTAGTCTCATGCTCAGTTAAGATGGTTAAATCTCATGATCTCAATTCTGTCTGTGCATGCATTATGGACAATAACCAAGGAATTTGTGAATATAAGGTGGTGACTACAATGTATCACATGATATGGGATTATATGGGATGTGGATGGCTACCCCGCATAAGTAAAACGTAGTAGTGAAATGAGCACCCCTACATATCAGACTATGGAAGCATACGATGGTGGTGACTCCACCTTTTAATTACCACTTTTATCTTGTTTTCTCTCTCAGAACATTGTTGTACAAGGATTAGCTACTTGTTTTCGCCAGAGCGCCTTGCTCCCAAAGGCTTGTTTACATGTTATTATTTAGATTTAGCATTAAAACGAAGATTACAGATCATTCTCTCCCTCTAAAATATAAGATATCTGTTAATTTGCATTGCATCAAGCCACCATTGTCTAATAATCAGTTAAGATGGTTAAATGTCATGATGGCAATTCTGTCTGTGCATACATTTATGGGCAATGACCAAGGAATCTGTGAATATACAGTGGCGACTACAGTGTATCACACGATATGGGATTATTATGGGATGGTGGTGACTACCCTGCATAAGGAAGGTTCTGTAAAGAAATGATGTAGTAGTAAAATGAGCACCCCTACATATCAGACTAGGGAAGCATACGACGGTGGTGACTCAGCCTTTTAATGACCATTTTTATCTTGTTTTCTCTCTCAGCATTCTTGTTCAAGGATTAGCTACTTGTCTTCACCAGATCGCCTTGCTCCCTAAGGCTTGTTTCACATGTTATTAATTATTATTTAGATTTAGCATTAAAACGAAGATTACAGATCATTCTCTCCTCTAAAATATAAGTTTTTAGGAATTCTGATATCTGTTAATTTGTATTGCATCGTGCCACCATATCTAATAATCAGTAAAGATGGTTAAATGCCATGATGGCAATTCTGTCTGTGCATGCATTTATGGGCAATGACCAAAGAATCTGTGAACATAAGTTGGTGACTACAATGTATCACACGATATGCGATTATTATAGGATAGTGATGACTACCTGCATAAGGAAGGTTCTGGATAGAAAAGATGTATTAGTAAAATGAGCACCCCTACATATGAAACTAGGGAAGCATACGATGGTGGTGACTCCGCCTTTTAATGACCACTTTTATCTTGTTTTCTCTCTCAGCATTGTTGTACAAGGATTAGGTACTTGTCTTCGCCAAGTTGCTCCCAAAGGCTTGTTTCACATGTTATAAATCACTATTTAGATTTAGCATTAAAACAAAGATTACAGATCATTCTCTCCCTCTAAAATATAAGTTTTTAGGAATTCTGATATCTGTTAATGTGATTGCACCATGCCACCATAGTCTAATAATCAGTTAAGATGGTTAAATATCATGACGGCAATTCTGTCTGTGCATACATTTATGGGCAATGACCAAGGAATCTGTGAATATAAGGTGGTGATTACAATGTATCACGCTATATGGGATTATTATGGGATGGTGATGATTACCCTGCATAAGAAAGGTGTAAAGTTTTATGTTATGTTGTGATCTTGATTGGTGTAAATTTCAATTTTATTGGTCTTGAATTAAGGATGTTAAGACACTGTTATTGATTTCTGGATTGCTATTGATGATTAGATTTCTTGAACTGAATATATTCTAGATTTTATGTATTATGATCTGCAGGTGAGAAAGTATGATTACCACTGTGATTGATCTACCTCTCACAGCAGATCATAATCATTATATATATATGAAATGGTGCAGAGAAAAGACGTGATGAAGAATCACGTATCAAACTATATACATCCCTACGATCCTGGGACAAGTCAAGACAGTTTAACCTAATTAATAGTATTGGTTAATAACTTAATATGATTGGTGGCCACGATGTATAATCTGTGGTTTTAATAAACTTATAATGTGCCATCTACAGTATATAGAATACTGGTCAACATGCGTCATGTTGAAATCGGCAGATTATAAAGACGTGTGCCATCGGTCGTATAAATGAATATAAACTGATTACATTATTTAGACTGATTTCAATATATATATAATTACTTTAATCAGTTATATAAAATTTATTTGAAAATAATCATAAAAATTATAGATTCAATTTCACATAAGCTAACATTCTTAACACTCCCTCTTTAGCAAGGGAAATTGAGTTAAGTTTAATTTACATAATAAAATATAATCACCATTACGTTTTTAAACTAAGGGAGAGAAAAAAAAAGAAAATATAATGGATTTTCATGGTGTCCGGCTATTGCCCAAAAAGACCCATGAAGGTTATCAATGTGTCCGGCAAAATCCAGCCCAAAAGATAACAACAAATTCAACCATTGTTTGAAAATAGATCAACTAAAATAAATTCGTGACTTTATTATAGGATCAGAACACATGAAAGGTCGTCACCTTTCTCAAGAAAAGTCATCACTTTTCACAATATAAGCTTGCAAGCAAAAATAAGAGAATAATTTGTATTCATGAATAATAAATTCATTTACAATAATATCATACCAAGTTTTTCTCGGAAGTACACAATTTTCAACTTCGTAAGAGGTTTGGTGTAAATATCAACATTCTATTCATTTGTATTAATATAACTTAATTTAATGATATCTCTGTCGACCATGTCTCTTATGTAGTGATAGGGAGTCTCAATGTGCTTTGATCGATTGTGGAAAATTGGATTTTCTGATAGCTTGATACAACTTTGATTATCATAGTTAGTTTTAGAGGTTTTCCAAATAGCCCAAATAGAAGTTTTCTTAAGCAAACTGCTTCACGTGCTCCCATGGAAGCGGTTACATACTCGGCTTCGGTAGAACTTAAGGCAACAACTGGTTGTTTTCTGCTGAACCAAGATACCATCGCTGACCCAAGGCTGAAGCAACAACCTGTAGTGCTCTTGCGGTTAGAGGAACATCCGGCCCAATCTGAATCAGTATATCCTTCTAAATTTATCTCAACCTTTTCATATTTTAGTCCAAAACAAATAGATCCTCGTAAATATCTTAATATATGTTTTTCAGCCATAAGATGGATCTTCTTGGGTTTGCACATGAAATGACTAAGGACATTTGTAGCATAGCATATGTCGGGTCTAGAAATCACACGATACATAAGAGATCCAATTATTTGTCTAAAAAGAGTAGGATCAATGTCCTCAAATTTTGATGCTTCTTCTTTTAGCTTGTGTAAGTTTGTTTCCATCAGAGTAGATAAGGGCTTACTATCCATCATTCCAAATCGGGTCAGAATATCTTGAGTGTACTTTCCTTGATGTAAGAAAATGTAGTCTTCTTTTTTATTAACTTCTAATCCCAAGAAGTAGTGTAGTAACCCTAAATCTTTCATTTCAAATTCAACTATTAGATCTTGCTTACATTTTTCAATTAATTTATCATCACCTATTCTCAACAAGTCATCAACATAGAGAAAAAGTTTTACCATTCCATCACTTGTGGTTTTGAAGTATATGTTAGAATCAGCTTCATTTTTTGAGTATCCGAGTTTGGAAAGGTAGTTATCTATCCTTTTATACCAAGCTCGAGGAGCCTATTTGAGACCATAGAGTGCTTTCTTGAGTTTACATACAAATTTTTATCTTTTATGATGAACCCTTCAGGTTGTTCTATGTAGACTTCTTCACTAATGACCCCATTTAGGAAAGCAGTTTTTACATCCATTTGATGAATCTTCCATCCTTTTGATGCTGCAATTGCAATAATTGTTCTTACAGAAGTGTAACGAGCTACTGGTGCAAAGGTTTCTTCATAGTCAATTCCATCTTTCTAGGAGAATCCTCGGGCAACAAATCTAGCTTTGTGTTTTTTAATACTTCCGTCAACAACATATTTGATTTTGTATAACCATTTTGAAGATACAACTGTTTTGTCTTTGGGCCTAGGTACAATATCCCAAACATTGTTCTGGATTATGGAATTGTATTCTTCTACCATGGCATCTTTCCACTCTTGTGACTTTAGGGCTTCTTCAGTTGTAGATGGTTCGATTTTGTTTATCTCAATTATGAGAGCAGTATAACAAGATTGATTTGGAGTTCTCTTGTTTTCTTTTGAGATCTCATCTAGTTCCACATTGTTTTCTTCAAGCATCTTCCTTGCCTATAATGGTCTTTTCTTCCCATTTGTTATATCTAGTTCGCTCTCTTCAGGGGTGTGCTCACTCTGATTTTCAATTTGTCTAATTTCCTCATCATCTGAGATTGGTTCATCTTCTATGCAGGTTGAAAGTTTTAAGGCAGAATCCTCTTCAAAAATTACATCTCTACTTATTCCAACCGATCTTTGTCCAGGAATGTAAATTCTATAACCCTTGGAATTTTCACAATATCCTATAAATATGCCTCTCTTCCCAAAAGGCTCAAGTTTAGTCCTCTTTTCTTTGGGTATGTGAATGTGTACTGGACATCCGAATATTCTAAGATGACTTAGGTCTGGTTTGATCCCTGAGAAGACTTCTTCAGGTGTGGTATTCTTTAGAAATGAATGTGGACATCTGTTTTGAATGTATACTACAATCTTAGAAGCTTCTGCCCAAAATGATGCATGCATATTTTGATCATGTAACATAGCTCTTGCAGCTTCAATGATGGTTCTGTTTTTCCTTTCTGCGACTCCATTTTGTTGAGGATTATAAGGTACTATATACTCCCTCTTAATCCCAACAGAATTACAAAAACTTTTGAAGATGTCAAATGTATATTATTCTCCATTGTCTGATCTTAATGTTTTAATCCTTTTACTTGTTTAATTCTCTACTAATGCTCTGAAGGTTTTGAATTTTGATAGAACTTCATTTGATTCTTTGACTTTCAAGAAATAGATCCAGGTCTTCCTAGAAAAGTCATCAATGAAGGATATGCAATAAAGGAAACCTCCTCAAGAAGGCATGGGCATGGGTTCACAAAAGTCTGAATGAACTAGTTCCAAAACTGATTTTGACTTATGTTCACTAGAGGGGAAAGGTTTTTTTATGATTTTCCCTAGAGCACACCCTTTGCAAGTTCCTCTGTGATATGAGTCCAGTTTAGGAGTACCAAAAGTTATCTTATCTAAATTAGGAAGTGAACTAAACCCAACGTGCCCAAGTCATCTATGCCATAATTCATTAACATTGGATGTTTCAAGACTAAGAGCTTGAGTTTAAATATTGCTTAATCTATATAATGTTCCAAATCTGGACCCTATGATAATAGCATTTTTCAGATTTGAGTTATTATGCCAATATAGTACTTTGTCTTTGTTGAAGGTGACATGATATCCATCATCTGTTAGACTTGAGATAGAAATTAGGTTCCTTTTTATGCCTAGTACAAATAAGACATCTTTAAGATTAAGTGTAGTTCCATCCTTTAATTTTATAGAACATGTCCCAATTCCTTTTACAGGATAGGTAGAATTGTCTCCAATTGTAACTCCTTTAGTGATATGAGTTCCAAATGTATCAAACATATCTCTGAATCCAGATATGTGACAGGATGCACCACTGTCTACAATCCAAGCTTCTTTATTTGAATTTACTTCACTTGAAAGTGCAGAATAGTATAGTTGATTTTCATCTTCCTTTGTTTCAGCAAGGGAGGTTAGAATTTTTTCTCTTTCTAGACAGTTTCTGAATGTATGTCCTATTTTCTCACACTTAACATGAGAATGATCTTTCTTAAACTTCTTTTTATTATTATTATTGAATTTCTTTTTATTGAATTTCCTCTTTCTTTTGTTTGACACAGTGTGAAGAGCCTGATTTTCTCCCTCTTGATTTGAAGTGATCCCTCTGGAGATTAGCCTTGATTCTTCTGCTATGCATTCATTTTTCAATTGATCAAAAGTAGGAATAGAGGGTCTGCTTACAACTTGTATGAAAGTATCCCAAGACATTGGAAACCCTCTCAGAGCTATTAATGAGAGTTCTTGATCATCAATTTTGTTTCCAATAGAAGATAATTGTTTCTTTGTTTCAGAGATTTTCTCGAAGTAAGAGTGAATAGAATCTCCTTTTTCCATTTTAGTATTCAGTAATTGGGATTTTAAGGTGATTAGTCTACTTGAGTTATTTATCTCAATTGTATTTTTTATAGTCTTGAATACTTCATATGCACTTTTGATCTCTGATATAGAAGGAAGGATGTGATCTTTAATTGAATCAACAATGATTTTCCTTGCCTTGTTATTTCGTCTTTTCCAAGTAAGTTTTTCAGTTTCATCTTGAGGTATTGGAATATCTTTTTCAATGTATTCTTCAAGTTCCAATTCTTCCAGTTCCAGTTCTTCCAGAATTGTAATGATACGGGTTTTCCAAGAGAAGAAATTTGATGCACCTTCAAGTCTGTCTTCTACTCTGACATTATTTGCCATTATTTCTTCTTTTAAAAAATTAAGATTTCTCTACCAATTTGGCTCTGATACCATCTAAAGTTTTATGTTATGTTGTGATCTTGATTGGTGTAAATCTCAATTTTATTAGTCTTGAATTGAGGATGTTAAGATATTGTTATTGATTTCTGGATTGCTATTGATGATTAGATTTCTTGAACTGAATATATTCTAGATTTTATGTATTATGATCCGCAGGTGAGAAAGTATGATTACCACTGTGATTGATCTACCTCTCACTGCAGATCATAATCATTATATATATATATATATGTGTGTGTGTGTGTGTGTGTGTGTGTGTGTGAAACGGTGCAGAGAAAAGACATGATGAAGAATCATGTATCAAACTATATACATCCCTACGATCCTGGGACAAGTCACGACGGTTTAACCTAATTAATAGTATTGGTTAATAACTTAATATGATTGGTGGCCACGATGTATAATCTGTGGTTTTAATAAACTTATAATGTGCCATCGACAGTATATAGAATACTGGTCAACATGCGTCATATTGAAATCAGCAGATTATAAAGATGTGTGCCATCGGTCGTATAAATGAATATAAACTGATTACATTATTTAGACTGATTTCAATATATGTATATATATAATAATAGTAATTATGATATATATATATAAATAATTACTGTAATCAGTTATATAAAATTTATTTGGAAATAATCATAAAAATTATAGATTCAATTTCACATAAGCTAACATTCTTAACAAAAGGTTCTGTATAGAAATGATGTAGTAAAACAAGCACCCTTACATATTGGACTAGGGAAGCATACCATGGTGGTTACTCTGCCTCTAAAATACCACTTCTATCTAGTTTTCTCTCTCGCCATAGTTATATAAGCATTAACTACTTGTCTTCACCAAAGCTATTATTAGCTGTTATCAATCACCTGTTTGTTTCTGAATCATCCTTAGGTTGTGGATAGTGTTTTTGATTGGTTTGTCTCTCAATAATTGCATGTTGATTGCATCTAGGATGTTATATGCATGGGAGTCATATGATGCCTAGGTAATAGAAGTCACTACAGTTACACTTTCGAGGGTAAGGCTGAAACTACTGAATGCTAAGAAGCTCAACCCTTGATCAAGAGGCCTTGAATACACTCATACACCCCATAAGGAATGAATGGGATGTGAAAGTATAAAATGAGCTACTCCATTTGGACTGCAAATGATCATTGAATACTGCAACACCCTGAAAGAAATATTGCTACTATCTTCCCAGACAACTCCATTAGAAAGTTTGATCACATTTCTCCACTCTTCTAGGCTGTCAGCTGGATAGGCCGTTCAACAGAAGACTTTGCAAACATATTTATCTAAGTCTCTACTAAAATTTGTATGATATATATTGCATTGAGTTTAATTAACCTTCATATATCCTTTGTTTACCTTGTGTCTCTCTCTCAAAGGTATGGGATAGACAAAAATAAATAAATTTAGCATTCCATAATGTTCCATATCACATAATGTTTTCTAAAGCATTGCTTATTTTACTGCAAATTCACAGAAATAAATTTAACCGATAATAAGAGATGAATCTTGTAGCTATCATTCTTCAACAACAAATTTCAAATGGGCAAAATTAATAATACAAAAAAAAAATTAAAACTTCTATTGTACCTTGATCTTCTCCATAAATTTGCCATCAACATCTGAATGTTTAAATGTGACAGGGTGCCATCCTTGCATGTCAAGTTTGCTTTTAGACTGATTCCAAAAAGTGTAAGTCAGGGTCCGGCACTCGAGTTCATCTTCAAGACCTTTCATCTAGATATGATAAATGAAGCAAATGAGTTAAAGTGGTGTTGGAAGTAAGCAATCAACAACAGTTGGAAGTTTTTGAAAATAATCTCTTGAATATCTTTTGATTCCCTTATATCGTAAATTTAACCAAAAAACACAAGCATTCCAGGTTACAATTGTAAAATTTACTTTCAATAAAAACAGAGTGACAGCACTGCTTTTAGTGGCAATAAAACACGTTTTCAATCCAAGATAAGAAAGATAATCACGTGCATAGGAAAATGATCATAAAAGAGGATTAATACTCACAGCTAGCAATGTTTGTACATAATGCTCATCAGGTATACAGTTGTGCTCTTTTTGAAGAACAGCAGGCTGGCAATAGAAAGAAATTAAGAAGGGCTAGATTAGTGATCTAAACATAGTTCCAATGTAAAATGTCAGAGGAGAAACATCATCTAGATATTACGTTGTATATGAAAAAAAACAGTAAAGTAGTTCATTCAGAATCTAAAATCTAATTGTAGATGCACAAAAGATGTATATCTCAAACACATTTACTAACACAGATATTTATCTCATTAAAACATTGCAAGTGGGTACTAGTGTATATAGGCATTGGAACACCAGGAGGACCAGCGTTGGATACTTCAGCGAGGAGGTAGATACCTTGCTATTTGTCAAGACTCGAGACTGATAGAAGACATTCACATGTGAGAAAATAAATACTTTGAATACATGGCATATCCTTACTACCACTTGTTTTGCAGGATAAACAAAAATTAATCTTCCAAAATAAAGTAAAATAAATAATATACAAGATAGGATGGGAGACTAAATTCAAGAGAAGTAGATGGACACAATCATTTTATTTCATTAGGTATACCAGCATGTAATAGAAATTTCTATTGATCAATCATAGTAGATAACTAATAGTGATCCATAAACAAGGCGGCTATTCCACTATCTTGTCAAAATAAATCTCTAGCATCTCAATCAATGCTTGACTGATCTACTCGTTCTTGAAAAAATATTTTATAAAGAGAATTCCTAAGAGTCCTTGAAATGAATTGAAGGACTTTGCATTAAAAACGATCTTTATAGAGTTCTTAAAATGAAATTGTTATGTGCAAAACAGCATTAAGAAGGGTTGCAACACTAATAAGATAGCACCCATTGTTACATCCCAATTTTTGCCCTAATTTCTCTTTAGTTAAAAGATAGCCGTTGTGATCATGTGAAATGAATATAGTTTATAGCCGTTGTGTTCAGGTGAAATGAATATAGTTTATAGCCGTTGTGTTCATGTGAAATGAATATAGTTTATAGCCGTTGTGTTCATGTGAAATGAATATAGTTTATACCCGTTGTGTTCATATGAAATGAATATAGTTTATAGCCATTGTGTTCATGTGAAAAGATTATAATTTCTCTTTAACCATTGTTTAATCAATTATTATGTATGATGAAATTCCTAACCGTATTATTTAAGCAAATTATGAATTATGAAATTGATGTTTTTGGCGAGAATGATTGTTTTGAAGGTTGCAGGATAAAGACTCGAGAAGGAGGGGAAGCATTACGAAATGAGGTCATCCGGAAATGGGACGATCATGTGACCTAGTTATCAGGAATATCAGGTTTGATCAAAAAGACGCCATGGCAAGGTTGTTAAAGCTTGACAATAAAAGTTCAAAGTGGAAAGTTACATGAGCTAAAAAAATAATAATACAAGATTATTAAATTAAATAATAAAATTCTTACCTTTAAAAAAGATAAGTAATATCATTTAATATTATATCATTATTTTGATTAGAATCACAATTAAATATTTGCAAAGTGGCACTATTATAAAAGGATCTATAATACAATAATGTCACTTTGAATATACTTAACTATAATCTAACCAAAATAATAATATAACATTAAATTATATTAATAAAACTTTTCACCCATTGTTCCAACGTTTTATATTTCCAATCAATGGGAATTCCAATCGTATTTCAATCTTGTAACGGAAGGAGATGAAAAGTCGATTCATATCTTTTAAATTCTGCCTTTGTCGTTTTCAAATGACAGTAACCAATGTCTTCTACCTGCTAATACTCTCGCCATGGTCTGAGAAATTGTCTATCAATGATCTGAAATTGGTGATGAGGAAAAGCCTCCTTCTTTCTCTGCCATGGGTTATCCATTTTAGACTGTTCTTTTGATACCCGAATTTCTTGCCAAACATTCACGCCTGCAATCCCGATTTGTCTAACCACGAAACCTTTCATCACAGCATACATGAAGACGATCTTGCACATTCTGAGAGCCGGGAGTTAGTTGCATTGAAGACTCACAAGAAAATCGTTCAGCAGACTGTGGACAAGTAAGAGTGTGTTAAAACGTACTTCATTCCCTTACTCACGTTTTGTTTCTTCATCTTCTATGACTTCTTTCTTTCTGAGTCGGGTTGTAACAGTGAGAAAGAGTTAAGTGAAAAGATTCTTCTGATATGTTAAGATTTCTGATCTCATTCTTTTGTTATACACCATTTCCAATCCACAATACTTGAATATAGAACTGCATCATTATCAACCTGTGTCACAAATCCGTAGAATGGTGTCATAAACTGCTCTGTTTCATCTAACCAAAATCATTAATGAAGATCAACTCTGAAAAAAAAACCAAGGAAAATCTGAGAAAGCAGAACCATAATCTTATGAATAAGATATAAAAGGTTCAAGCACTGATTAATCACCAATCTGTAGATCTGTTAATGGTGAGATGTGTAGATGAACTTGACACATGAAAAACAAGAAGGATATCAATAATTATTTAATTCAAAATAATCTGATTAGCTCATGTAAATCCACTTTGATTGTCAAGCTGAGCGGTGGAGATCGGGTTACAAAAACCCACCTCTGAAATCCCTGGCTA
Organism: Cupressus sempervirens; assembly: GCA_028749045.1. NCBI lineage: Eukaryota > Viridiplantae > Streptophyta > Pinopsida > Cupressales > Cupressaceae > Cupressus > Cupressus sempervirens. Next base: position 514,105,767 of record CM053787.1, on the reverse strand, counting down.
GGGCGATGGAAGGGCATTCATGCCACAACAAAATGATCACGTTGTTGTCCTAATACTTCAGCTATTCAATCAAATAGCTGTTGGGACCTCAACCCACCTGAGTACTCCAATGATTGGATCGACGAACATCCCAAGCCTAACCTCAAGGTAGGGAGGGCCGTTCTATTAAATTAGAACTTGTGGGGATAAGTAAAAAGGTCCGCGGTTGGGAGGTTAAGCCCATGTTAATGCTTCTCCCCTCAACAAAGTCAGAGCTTGGTCAATTAATTGGAAGAGTCTCTCAAGAAAATCAATACGTATCTTTGTTTATTTAAGTTTTCTTTATATAATCTGAAAGATACTTTCTTGTAAATTAGAAGTAACATAAAATGATTCTTTTAAGTATATTAGCTGAGGTTTTCTTGCAATAATTTAGACTAGAGTTAAAATTCAGTATTCTCAACTATTAGAACAAATTTTGATATTCAGTAATCAAAATAGATTCAGAATTTTCGATTAGCTTTTATCTCATCTAATAATTAGAATATTAAATTCAGCTAATTGTAGTTGTAGAGTATCCTGATGTTACACCCATTTTCCACAGGAACATGCACCAGACCCTCAAGCCCCCATCCTCATCCATAGTGGCAGTTTGGATGCAACTAGTATGTGACATCCCTTGGCCATTCACAATAATTGTTGAACTACCTAAACATTTTGAAACACAGTGTAATATAAGGAATATTAGGAAACATCTAGGAGACTTTTGGTCATCCCCAAGGCACCTGGAGGCATCCTTCCACCATTTTGGCAAACTAGCATCCCAACATCAAAGTTAACTTTCATATCTTTTAAAAGAATGATCAACTCACAATTAAAATAACGATTTTAAAATGAGCATGGGGATCTCACAAGCCCTCCCACACACCTTATTCAACCACAAATCACTAAATTGAAAATATTATATTTCCCACTAATATTTTCATTCCACTTTACAAGTTCTTTTACATTGTTACTTCTGTAGGAGGATAACTACAACTATTTTAAAGCCTTGCTGCCATGTTCAGGCTGAGGAGGTGCTACCATTTAATCATTCAGACTGATCTTAAGGAGATTTAGTTGGACTTCTGATCATTTTACAAGTTCTTTTACATTGTTACTTCTGTAGGAGGATAACTACAACTATTTTAAAGCCTTGCTGCCATGTTCAGGCTGAGGAGGTGCTACCATTTAATCATTCAGACTGATCTTAAGGAGATTTAGTTGGACTTCTGATCATTCACTGCTTCAGCCATTAAAGTATTTCTAGTTTGACTGTTTTCTTGAATATTCATTTACATTTTTGTTTTTATTCATGACAATGAGACCATTATTTTTCAGTTTGTCATCACACAAAAACTTTAAAAGTTCCCCAATTCAATTACCTACAAACCTATGAAACATTTTGACATAAGAATGAGGGATAGAAACATTGATGACAATGTCAATGATATAGGTATTAGAATATTGTAATGTTTTTTTACTAGTCATCTTAGTCTTTAGTTTATTAGGTAGTTTCTATTTTCGTCTTTAGTTCATGAGTGTTTCATATTAAAACTTTGTCTTTGTAAATCTATATAAGGAGCTTCCATCTCGTCTGTTTAATAGGCAGTCAAAAAGTAAACAAATTGGAAGTTAAAGGGAGTGTTACAATTTGCCACAAACACAAGTTCTATTGAAACTCCATGAGATCATTTTGCCTTTCCTTCATCCTCACTTCAGAAATTTGCAAAAGGTCCTTTCAATTTGGAAAAAATAGTTGTTACAATTTGCCACAAATTAAGCAAACAAAATTAGTAAAAATTCAAGGGGAAATAAGCATTGGTTGTGTAATGTTTGAGAATTCATTATCATAGGATCTATAGTAGGGTTGCACACTATTTATTGGGTGCAAAATGGACATGGAGTTAGAGTTTGTGATGATATAATTCTAGAACAACTGGTTGAAATGTCGTAGATGGTTGGAGAGACCCAAGAAAAACTACTAAAACTATTAATAAACCTCCATCCAAACCATTGCAATCTATTCATGGGTATTCCAAAATTACAAAACTCGTTGAGGGTTTCCCAAGCTCGACAATACCCAAGCCAAGTACACCAAAACCTAGGCTCAAGGACTTGTGACCTAGATACTCAGTGAGATTTGTTACACTCGCCAAGTTTGTTAAACTCAGGAAATCACAATGGGTAGACCCTGCCAAGTCTGTGACAATCAATAACATTTTTCAAGGGTTTAGAGGGCTTTTCAACAGCAATAAAATTATGAAAAATGGCATGCACTGTTATTGTTTTTAGAGTCTCAAAGGATATAATTTGGGCTTGGTGACAAGGGCTTTACCCATTTACCCATTACGGGTGCTACCTCCAATCCCAACTCTAGCTTTCAAAAACAAAAAACAAAATCTTTGTGAGCCATGCTACATGGAAGAGCAGCATATATTTATAATTTCAATTTTTTCCACGTGAATTCCCAATAATTAAATTACATTTACACTTAAGTTTCCTCAGTCAAACCTACGCTAAGCAATGCTCTTAAGGCTGCAACAATATTCGCATGCTTGTCTAAGATACAAGCACATGACCCCACATGGAGCTAGTAATGTTGGGCTAAGGGAGACAAGCTCCTTTCTACCAATTTTTAACGATTCCATATTATGATGTTTATTTTTGATACCATGTATATCATTATCCACCACTTTCAAACACCCAAAAATTCAAAAGACTTTCTTTTAGATAAAATCATCTTTCATACTCATGATCAATGTATACTTGTATATGTAATCAAAGTGGATACTATTTGACCAATTTATTGTCGTCAGTAAATATTGTGTAGCTGACAGGATGTATGTCGTCAGTAAATATTGTGTAGCCGACGGGTTGATGCCGTCGGTAAGTGTTATGTAGCCAATGGGCCCCTTCAGGAAGGTTCTTGTTATGTAGCTGATGGCCCTTCGGAAAGGTCCTTGGGAAAGTATATATACACCCTCTGGGATCATTGTAATCATCATCATAAGCATTATGTAATCCCTTTGGCATATGCGAATAATAAAAGGAGGACTGCTGTGTTACATATTCTTGTCTATTGTCTATATGCATTAAACTGTTTACCCCATACGGTAAACATTTATTGTGTCCTTAAAGTTACTTTCCTGAAAAGTGCATTTTAAGTTTTAAATCTTTTGAAAACCTCTATATTTTATGGTTTTTGAATTTTTTTCAATTTGCAAAGCATTGGTTGAGGCTAAACACCTAGTTTGAGTTTGGGTCAAAAATCAACTTGTCGAGTCTAAGTTGAGTTTAACTCTTGTAACATTGCTTCCAATATATCAATTAGAGAGGATTATAATTGAGGGAATAGATAGCCCATTTGTAATATAGATGAGAAAAATATAGTAATAAACGTGCTAAATTTGCAAAAAAATGAGCAAGCCAAAGATTCAAAGCCCAAGTATTTCAATGCTCTTGTCATCCCATTTCATTTGACAATGTCTCCTTATAACAAAGTCATGCTAAGAGATGCAATGGCAATTGAAACCTCTTATATTCCCTCTTGAAAACAAAAATTGTGTATGTAATATCTCCCCTTGATAGCCATCCTTAAAGGAAATTTATTAAATGTTTTTTTTTTTGGCTCTTTTCACATTCAATAAATTAATATGTTTGCATATATGTGTTACCTCAAAAATCAATGTTGAAGGGTTAACGTGCTCATATATGGACCTAAAAAAGATGACCATCAAATAAGCCATGGGCCCTCTGGAAGTCAAAAAGACTTGGGCATTTTTTAAGCTGGGTATTAAGAAATTTGGAAACAACTGTTACAGGGGTAGGAGGAAAAATCAATTTTGAATAGCAAGTTGCAGACTAAGAGTCTTGTATTGGCCCAACTGCTGTGGAGGGGCAGAGTCTCGTCAGTTCCATCTATCTTTGGCAATGGAGACAATGCCCAGAATGCAATGAATGGCACGATAGGTGGAGAAGTGGACAAATACTGGAGAATTTTTTTAGCGGATATCACAGAGAAGCATCGATACTGTTGAAGGACACTGAGTGGTCTTCTTCATAGAGCTATTTTCAGAGTTTTATGCTCTGAGTAGCAGAGAATAACCGACAGAGGCATTGGCTTGAACCAGGTAAGGGAAAGACAGGTATGATATCCTGACAAAGTTTACAGAAGGGAGTAGAATCAATGGAATACCAGTGGAAGCCCCGACTATAACCATTGTATTAACCTACTATGTATCAGCTATTCACAGTTTAAGTGTATGCTCGGGAAGGAATGCATCACGGGATGAGAGTTAGAGCTGGGAAACAACAACGCATAATAGTGGTATTGAATGATTTCTGGCACATACGGAATTTTCAACGCGAGCACCGGTTGCATGCAGTAATTGTGAAGATAAACAAAGTGCTTGAAATAAGCGTAGCAAGTGATTGAGCATGCATTGATGTGGAGTTCCTTTTGGCTGGTAGGAAAGCGTTTAGGTTGCATGCATTTAAGGAATCACAGAGTTGATGTTTGGCTTACAGAGCGTGAGATTACCAGGCACTGGGTTGAAAGAACTGGCTTACAGTTGAGGTCGTAGAAGGTGAGCAGGATGGCATCAACTGTACAGGCAACGGAGCATAACTCAAAATCAAACCCAAACCAATGTGTATGATGGCAACGCCTCAATGAGGATTGAATATTTCGACTGCTGTTCAGACAAGCACCAGAAAATGGTAGAGCACCAGTTATATGTTGTCCAGGGGTCCTGGCACATAAGGTACCTTTCCGCTATTTCATGCAGAACTAGTTTTTTATCATAACATTGTAATAAGTTGAACTCGGGCTCGATACAGGCCACTGGAGAGATTCTTCACTTAAGTTAACGCTTTAAATTCTATGAAATGGCAATAAGTGTCTGGAAATTTGTTTCCAAACTTTAGCAGCATATAACATTAAATTTCCTCAAAGATCTCTGGAAATCTTGTTTGATTGTTTAGTTCTGTAATAGAAGGCAGCTCATTATAGTGTATCATCCTCCTTCACAAACAATACTCAAAAGAAAACATATCTATGGAGATGAGATAAAACATAAATTAAGAGGGATTGTCCCATTGTCCTGGGTGGGTGGATTGATATTCAATATTGGCCACCCATTTATAATATCGTTACATGTCTCATCCATTCATACTTTTTTAAAGCTATTGATTATTGCAAGAAACATAAAGATCTTGACTATGAATTTGGCTTCTTGAAGGAGAGACTATAAGAAGCAGGATATTCTAATGTTGTGCAAGTAGTGACAAGTTTAGCTTTATTGAAAGTTGTTATTGATGTCAAAGGCAGTTTAAAACTTGATTGTTTGATATATTAAACAATAGAGATGAAGTCTCCTTAAATAGATAAAGTGCAAGACGATGCTTCTAAATGAAATAGTCATTAACTGAAGAGGAAAATGCAAACTAGCTAATAAAACTAAACTCACTAAAGATGACCATTAGAAACATTACATTATTATCTTAGTACCCTCCCTTGATGTTCATCATACTAACTGCCCTATAGAGGACAATCTGCAAGTCTTTTGATCACAGATGCATAGAAGGCTTCCCCCTTCTCATCAGAACACTCTGCAACATGAGCGAGACCCTCCCTAAATCTACAGATTTTCTGAAGATGACCAAGCTAACCACAAACCATCCAACCCAATGTTGGGAAACAAAGGTATATCTATTTCATCAATAAGAAAAATCACAAAATGGAGTCATTAGGTATGGTAGAAAGGAGCATGTATCCCTTAACCAAACATTACTAGCTCTATGTGGGGTCATGTGCTTGTATCTTAGACAAGCATGCAAATGTTGTTGCAGCCTATAGAGCATTTGCTTGCAGTAGGGTTTGACAAAGGAAACTAGAAGTGTAAGTGTAATTTAATAATTAGAAACTCAATTGGGAAAATTTGAAAGAATTTAAAATTGTTGCTCTTCCATCTAGCATGACTTTATATTTTGTTTTTTTGTTTTTTAAAACTAGAGTAAGGATTGGAGATAGCACCCCTAGTGGATCAATGGGAAAAGCCCTTGCCACCAAGCCCACAATTAATGTTAGCATGAACATTGATGGAATTCCTTTGGGAGAGTATCCTAAGCATTGCCGAAGCATGTGGGAGATTGTTAGCATGATTGACATCTTGCATTCATGATTGTGTTTGTCATTGATGTCAACATAGCAATAATTCTGTGAAGACTGGCAGAGTAGCAGATAAAGATTGTGGTCGTATGGACAATGTTTTGATTATATGGAGACGCGCGGTTAAGGACAGGTTCAACACTGTGTCTTGATAGCGAGGTCAAGTGCACATAATCTAAGTCGAAGATATACAGAAGTTATATTTTATTTATGGAGAGCAGTGCTGAGACAGAATGCCTAGAAAGTAGTTTTTGATGATCCTATTATATCTTCTAACAAAGATATAATTTGGAGATGCACAGATATATAGTGATAAAGGACAGCCTAATGATGACGCCAGTGAGTGCGCAAGTCTTGGAGTTGCACGTGTGAGAAGTTGTATAGACTATGAGCCAACTGTACTATATGGTTGTGAAATAATTAATTATCTTACTATGGTCCTATTATAATTAATTGGGAAAGCCTCAAGGCCGACTCAACGAATTGTTTTGAGGACTTGGTATAAAGGAAAATATTTTCTTTGTTAAATGCGAGCAGAGTATTTGGTAAATGCGACTAAGCAATCCAAGAGATTATTGGATGCCAAGTTTGTGATCTGGTATTGAGATCAGAAGAAGCAGAGGTCCGGTTGATAGGAAAGAGAAAGAGGAAGGAGCGGTACAATACAATTCTATTATTCTACAAGGAAAAATAAAAAGATCATTTGGACAGTGGGTTCATTGGTCTTGCCCTTGAAGCTGTTTGGACAATGGGTCCATCTGCCTTCCTGATGCAACGAGAATCCAAGGGTACCCCTATAGGAGGTAATCTAGATCCCTGCAAATAACCACACAGCGGAAACACAACAACAATGCAAGATCTAATACCAAATCACAACTCTTTATTCACAGATATAACTGTTTACATGTAATATGCCCGACTGTAAGGTCTTCTGGGTTAGGGACAAATGCAATAGTAATTACAAAACAGTTCTACAAGATCCAACTCACAATCCAAATCTCAGCTAGTCCAAATCCACACTCTAGTAGAAACCTCCAAGAAGATCTTTACTTGTGCTCGCAAGCCCACCACGTAATCTCCTAGTTTCAAGTTGTAACTACTAGCTCTTCAAAGTTCGCATCCTCCAAGACTCCAAGATAAATGATAATGACTAAAGACTCCACAAGAACCCCTACTTATACCCAACTAAGCCACAAGTCGGCCCAGTTCATTACAAATTAAATTAAAACCCTTACACTAAATATATGTTGAGCCACAAGTTGGTTACAACACAAATTAAATACCCAAAGTCGGCTCATAGACAACCAAGACCAGAGCGAGCATCAAAGAAACCACGCCGAGCATCAGCCAAACCACAAGCATTGCCGAACTCCTAGTGCATGTTGAGCTCCCAGTGCATGTCAAGCACAGTATCTATCGAGCAACCAACACGTGCCAAGCACGCAAAAGATGTCGAGCTCCAACAACGACCCTTCAACAACTAAGCACCTCGGCCACAACTAAACCCTTCAACGGCTGAGCACCACTGTTTGGTCACTGAGTCCACAACTCTTGGTCAAAATACCTCCAACATGCAGGATTGCTAAAAGCCCTAGGATGCTCCTGCACCAGACACCCCAGGTTCAAAAAGATGTTCTCAATAGCTGGAAGAACATCTTCTGGGATTCAACACATAAATCCCAAACTGGTTCTTCACATACATATCCTCCAAGTCTTCAACTTGTACACTCTTTCCCTTGTTCTTCTTCTGCTTATTCACATCCATCCTAGGTGTGCTACAAGTCTTCTTTCCATGCTGATCTCCAACCTTCTCAGAATTGGCCAACTCAACTCAGCTAAGCTCCCAATACTCAGGTTCCTCCTACCAAGCTCGTCATTCTGCAAAGGAATCTGGGAATGCTTCCTGCCACTTTTCACCATTGTAAACACATTCTTGACACAATCATGCACAACCCTACAATCATATTGCCAAGGTCTACCAAGTAACACATGACAATTGTTCATGTCAACAATATCACACAACACTTGATCCTTTGTAATATCCCTTAACCGGATATTTGTCGATTTCTCTTTTAACAATATAATCAGAAATAAAACATGGTAGATGTATTTCGACACAATAGAATCCAGTAGAAAACCACAATAGAAATTTGACTAGCTTCTTCTTGAATATAACATTCAAACTCAGATATAGGCAAATGGTATACAATACTATAATAAAACCAAAAGATTCTCCATAAGAATATAACCCATTATTTCATAATAGCATTCAAGATGTCGAGCATATAACCATGAGTTACAAAATAGTAAGATAAAACAAGCAAACTCTTATAACTCCTTACAATACATTATTGCATTATACAACAACAATACAATAACTAGCACTACGAATCCGATCCTTAATACAGCTTAACAATTAGATTGGAATACTAGAATAAAAACTTGTAAGTGCACGTGAAACACCTGAACTGATGTCTCCCCAAACAATGGATTTGCGTGCACTATCTGCCAACACGAGGGGCTACATCCTCCAACTAGCTAAAAGCTGAAGCTTTCTGAAAACTCTCACAAGAGAGAACTGAACTGAATCATAAATCAACCATGTCCAACAATGAGCCTCTTTCCCCTTTTAATACACAAACTAAGACTCTTTGAATCCACTCTGGCTTCCGTCCTATTCCTTTGTGACTCTTCAACTTCCCTCTGATTATTCGTCTTATTTCTCCTTGACCTTTTGCCCTCTTTATAACATTAAATTGACCTTTTAATATTTTGAGTCTATGTCTTAGAGTCAATTTTAACATTATACTAAATAGGGCTTCAATATTTCTAATGTCCCAAAAAGGGGACATTACAAATCTTCCCTCCTTAAAATTGCTTGTCCTCAAGCAATCAGTACCAAGATCCTATACGAGTCTGCAGGTAGCCCTGTAGCTCAAACTGGAAACAATTCCGGCCACACCGCGGAGCAAGTTGTCACTCAGCAATCTATCTCTCAACTGGATCCCTAAATCCCATGCAACTCTGAAATACTTTGCACCTGAACCATCTCCTCAGCAACAAGGTTATCAATACTACCACCATCCACAATCACCTTGCAGACTTTACCACCAGACTTACAAGTCTTGAACAAACTAATCCTTTGACAAGAATCTAGTGTAAACTAACCAACTAGCACTCGTCGAGCTAGTAAACTTTCTCCTTGCTCAAGTTGATTGTCTTGGACTTCAACCTCATTCACAACAACAGTTATCCTACTACGAGGACATTCAACAGATCTATGCCCTTCTCCACCACATCTGAAACAATTACCTCTAAACTCACCTCTACCTATCCTCTTTTGATCAACAGGTTTTGGTTCACCTTCTGCACTCGGTTTAGCTTTTGCCGAGCTATCCTGCTTCTCCTTCCCTCTAGCATTACTTTGACTTTTCCTCTTCAACTTATCATCTAGCTTTAGGGCATACTGGTAAGCATCCTCAACTGAAGAAATATTCAGCATACCAAGCTCATCCTGAATATTGAATCTCAAACCATTAATGTACCAAACTACCTTCTCCTTTGACAATTCTCTATGCCCAGGCCGAATAGTCAACTTGTAGAACTCCTCAGTATAATCTTTCACAATCATATCCTTTTGTTTCAGATTCTACAACCTTTTAAACAACTCAAGTTCATAATTAGAAGGAATGAACTTCGCCTTCAGTTTAGTGACCATCAACCTCCATCGAGTGATCTTAATTTCACCTTCCTCTTCTCTGTCTCTTTGTAGTTCTTTCCACCAAAGAGCAGCATGTTCTTTCAGCTTAGTTTGTGCCAGTGTAATGAGACTTGGCGAGTCTGACTCTGCAAGTCCAAGCTAGAGTCGCCATTTCCAAGGCAATTTGCCTCTAGACTCGGACTCAGTCGAGTCCTGGCAGAGTCCACTCGGACTCGCCAAGTCCCGAGCCCAGGCCTATCACCAACGGCCAACACATGAAAAGTGAAAAAAATTAAAAAATCATTATTTTAAGTTGCCTTTTTTGGTTGTTATAACATCTAATTGACCTAAAAAGGTCATTCCACCATTTGCTTATGCTCACAAGAGAGAGGAAAGAGTTAGAGAAGAATATTGGGGTTTTGAGAGAGAAATCAGCAAACCGGTTGGCTCTCCCATATCGATTGTTAATGGTTTGTGCAGCTTTGTAGCTTGCACTTAAGCATTGAGAGGAGCCTAAGGGCGCATTTGGAAGAAGTTTCTACAAATTTGCATTTCCATTGTTTGACTTTGTGCAAATTTGAAGAGGTAAGCAACAAGTTGCATTTCTTTGTGTTGTTTTGTAATATGTTTTAAACTTTTACACTCATATTTTTTACTTCTAAATTTTGTTTACATTTGTTTGGTCTCTACTTCTACTATCTACTATTTAGAATCTAGATTTATTCTAATTTATGTTGATGACAAAGTAAGAAGGCCCTAAAGTTTAAAAATTTGATTTGATGCTAACTTTTTTCTATTTATAATATATTCATATTGCAGTAGGCTAGCAGCAAACACATTGAAATTTGACATAATGCCTCAGGGTGAAGGAAGTGGAACTAGGCCTGCATTTAACCCTAATGCAGACTCAAGTGCAATAGCAAGGGATAGGGCTTGGAAACATGCCATCTTGGGGCACAAAAAGAGAGTTGTTACATGTTGGCATTGTAGTGTAGTATATAATGGGGGAGGAATAAATAGATTGAAGTATCACCTAGCACATATACTTAGACATGATGCTAAAAAATGCAAAGATGTACCCCAAGATGTTATGCGAGACATTCAAACTCTTCTAGAGGAAAAAATAGAAAAAAAAAAAATTGAAAAAGAAACAACAACAAGAAATGGCACAACTAGCCCAACAGGGATCTCCTAGTTTTCGCTCTCCATTATCCCCTACTCCACCTACGGATGCCATTGCTTCTATGAGAGTGACCATTGGGCCTCGCATTTTTAAGCAAAGATCGACACTTGATTCCATGTTTGTTCCACACACGACTCCAGGTGCATAACTATCGCTTGAGAGCATGGGTTGCAACAAGGAGAAGCATGATTATGCCAAATTGGCACTTGGAGACTTCTTCATCTACAACAACATTTCATTCAATGCAGCAAGGTACTTATTTATTTAAATTTAAATTTATGTTTTCTCTTGCTTTCAAAGTTTCAACTTTCAACTTTCAAGAGACAATAATATGCTTATTTTGTTTATTTTAATTTCTATTTTGTTTTCAAATTTATTTATAATATACTAATTTGTTTAACTTTAAATTTTATTTAATTTGTTCTAGGTCCCCTTATTGGCAAATTGGAATCAATGATGTTGCTGTTTGTGGTCCGAGGTTCAAAGCCCCTAGTGCTAAAGAGCTAGGAGGCCCTATTTTGAACCAAAGGGTGGCTGATGTAGAAGATGTGGAAGATTAAGGGTTGCACCATCATGACTGATGGTTGGATTAATAGGAGTAGAAAACTCCTCAACTTTTTTGTCTCCTAATCAAGTAAATCGTAATTATACTAATCATTAATCATTGTACTAATTTGTTCCTTTTTCTTCAGGTGCCACGGTTTTTTTGAAATCAATTGATGCCTCAGGAAAAACAAAGAATGTTGAATATCTTTGTAAGGTAATGGATTTAGTGATAAAGGACGTGGGTGAGGAGAATGTGGTCCAGATAGTTACAAATAATGCAGCAAACTATGTTGCTACAAGAAAGTTTCTTATGGAGAGACACCCTCACATATTTTGGACCCTTTTGTGCTCATCACTACATTGACCTCATGTTAGAGGATCTTGGTAAACTCCATTGGATAAAAACATTTATAGAGCAAGGAAGGAGTGTATGCAAATTCATATATAATCATACATGGGTTCTCAACCTCATGAGGAAACACAATGAGCAAAAGGAGTTGTCTCGTCCAGGGGTCACTAGATTTGCAACCAATTTCCTCACATTGAAATCTTTGCTTGATTCAAAGGGAGGTTTGAGACGCATGTTTGTTAGTGAGGAGTGGATTGCATCATCATATGCAAAAACCACTGCAACGATTGATGCAGCTGATCATATTTTTGATGAGGCTTCTTTTTTAACACCGATTGCTGATATTGTGACAATAATTTTCTTTTTTGTCTTCATTTCAACTTTATTTTGTTTATGAAATTATGTTATAAATTATTGTTCATTTTTTAAAGAAAAAACTTAAAGTTGATTATTTCTCTTCCAACTTTCATAATGATTGCAGTTTGTAAAGTCGCTTCTTGTTCCCCTATGAATTGCTGATGGAGAGAAACCCTCAATGGGCTACATTTATGAGGGCATGGATAGGGTGAAGGAGGTCATTCGCTCTTTTTTTGCAAAGAATTGAGATAGGTATGGGCCTATATGGGATGTCATTGATAGACGTTGGCACAATCTACTTCACAGGCCTATACATGCAGCAATCTACTTCCTTAATCCAGCATACCAATTCAGCCCACACTTCAAAGTTGATGATGAGGTGTGGAGCGGCCCCTACGATGTTGTAGAGAGAATGTCACCTGATTCAACAATTGGAACAATTGTAGTCTATGAGATTGAGTTGTTTAAGAAGCTCAAGTGTTGTGCAAGAAAAATAGGATAGAATTGATGCCTAGTAAAAATCTTTGATTCTACACCGTAATTTCTAATCATATTACCATTTTAATTTGATAAATTCAAAGTTATTGATATGATTCAAAATTTTCTTGTTTCAAATGCATCATGGGAGATGTTTGGCACAAAGGTGCCAAATTTACAGAGGATTGTGATTCGTATCTTCAACTAGCCATCTAGTGCATCAAAATGTGAACGTAAGTGGAGTCTATTTGAGCACATAAATTTGAAGAAACGCAATAGGTTGGCAGTGAAAAATTGAATGATCTTGTCTTTGTTCACTACAACTTTCGCCTTTACCATAGACAAATCCTTGGCACCAATACATCACCAATTGTATTAGAGAATGTTGATCCTCATGCAAAATGGAACACTAAGATGGCTGATCCTGTCTTCAGTGATGAAGATGTGGAGTGGGTAGACCAGGTGGATTGGGAGGTTGGGGCAATAGCGATGGCAGTTGAGGAGGCTAGAGCACGAGGAAAGAGACTGCAGGACCCTGAGGCTAGGAGTGATGGATCCGAGTTTGACGGCAAGGATTATATGGGTGAGGATGAGGATGAGGTTCAGGCTCAACCTCATACATAGGGAGAGAGGATGGCTCTACAGTCTTCCATGACTTATCTTAGGTGCACTCATAGGAGGACATAGACTACTATGAGCCTTAGTCTTCTAATTGTTATTTTGATATATGTTTTGAACTTTTGATACCATAGATTTCGTAATCCATGAATATTTTAGACATTTGAGTCTTTAATGCTAGAGTGACACTATGTTTATTACTTTAAGTTTATACTTTATAGTTTATAACTTTATATTGTGTTATTCATTTTTTTTCCTTTAGAAATTCGCTTTTATACTTATGTGATCTATACAAAATTGTGTATGTGTATTAAGTAACTTCTATTTATCTCAATTATTGTGTATTTGATGTTAATTGATTGAAAGATGCATAAAACAATCTTAAAATCCTTTAAAATCTTTGAATTTCACGGGTTTTTCAATTTTTCAAGTCCTTACCGAGTCTGATCGCCGAGTCCAAGTCCGAGTCAGATTTTAACTTTCCGAGTCAAAGGCGAGTCCGAGTTTTGTAACTATGGTTTGTGCCAACCTCACTCTGAGTGGATCTCCAATATCCTCAAGCTCAAAATTGTCTTCCAATTCACCAATCCAATCAATCAGGTCTTCAGGAGTCAAAGTACCTAAGAAATTAGAAACCTTCATCTTATGCTTCAGCCTCAACTGAGATCCAGGTCTAACAAACTAACCAATCCTAGTTCCGATAGGTCTCTCCACACGATCAATTATGTCCTCACCACTGGATCCAGTAACTTCAAAGTCTTCAGCAACTTCCTTATAGCCATCTTCAGTACCCACATGCTGAGGTATACCACCTAAAGCACTCACAATTTCAGCGATCATGTCACTCTTCATCAATGTCATCTCAGATCTAAAACTAGCTTTAACCTCCTCCATCTCAGATCTAAAATCTGCTTTAACCTTCTTTGAGATCCTTTCTTCTACAGCATCACTAAAATCATCAATTGCCCTAGGGTCCAATCTTCTTGGAGGCATCTTCCAAGATTTTTGCAAACCCTAAGCAATAAATCCACAAATCCAGAAGATCAATCAACTCCACCAGATCAACCTTCTCTTCTAGCCTTCACCCAAGTCTTGGTGCAAACTACCTCAACTTCGGCGATCTATCTACACACTCAGGAAAACCTTTGCTCTGATACCACCTGATGTAGCGAGAATCCAAGTACCCCTATAGGAGGTAATCTGGATCCCTACAAATAACTGCACAGTGGAAACACAAAAACAATGCAAGATCTGATATCAAATCACAACTCTTTTATTCATAGATATAATTGTTTACATGCGATATGCCCGGTTGTAAGGTTTTCTGGGTTAGGGCCAAATACAACAGCATTTAGAAAACAATTATGCAAGATCCCACAAGATCCATCTCACAATCCCAATCTCAACTAGTCCAGAGCCACACTCAAGGAAATCTTAACTTGTGCTTGCACACCCACCTAACAATCTCCTAGTTAGAAGCCGCAACTACTAGCTCTTCAAAGTTCACATCTTCTTCTCTAAGATGGATGATAATGACTAAAGACTCCACAAGACCCCCTACTTATACCCAACTAAGTCACAGGTCGGCCCTGATGGAGCCTAAAATTTGTGTCTCCATTTATGCAGTCACTGAAAGGTATCAGACATCATTACAAAGATAGGATCAAGACACTATTCATGGAAGTAGAACTGATGGTTTTGAAGGATAGAGGGCGCCTGAAAAATTAGATGTCTCAATACCTGAATGAAAATTTGCTACCATCTGCTTCAGTATTCTTCTAATATTCTGAAAGTCATCAGCAGTTTTGTTTCCTTCCAACCTTCACCTTCAGTTTTGAAGTCACATCAGGATTGGTTAATTGTTTCAAGATATTGGTTGGATGAAGGGAAATATGTATATATTATGTTGGTTGTTTACTATGAGATTATTAATGGTTATGCAGCAATAAGTCTAAACAAGACTCAAACACCCAAGGCATGCCTTCAATGGAGCAACAACAGTCATATACGTTAGAGGCAGCAACAACTGAACTGAAGTAGTAACTAGAAACTTTATCTGTATATGAATTACTGCCCAGAAAAGGTTATCTCCAGCAACCAAAGAGTACAATCAGCGCATGCATATATGCAAGTCTTCTTAAGATGTGGCAAAGTATCTACCAAACAAGCATGAATAGATCATGATAATCAGGTTGATGAATAGCAACAACTGAGGAATGGAATTATAAAGGCTATTTTGATGTTTTAATCTGCCGTCCTAATATTCATCTTGACTGTTGACTCATTCAGATCTCATGGAGAAGCCTTCTGAGCAAACTTTTCAGGGTTCCTTTCCGATGATCTTAGCAATACAGGCACTGCTGGTGATGAACCTACAAAGCACAGACTTCATGTGGCAATGAAGCATGAATGCTGCATTGAGCACCATGGGTGGACAGAAAGATTGCAACACACTAATCATAACTGGAAGATATAGAGGATAAAGATATATGAGATTTGTCAGCAGGAAAGTCAAATATTATATGCAGATAAGAGGCGGAGTTCGTACTAGAGATTCAACATGAGATATTGCAAAGAAATCTTCAGAAGTTATTATGGTCTTTTGGAAGATATTTGGATAAAGAATAGCTCTTACCAGGAAGGTACAAGTAAGGTCATCCGATCATGGCAAGAAGAGAGCATAAATTGAATTCGGAATACATAAATTCATTCCCCAAACACGAACAATGGAAATCGATTTCATTAGAAGAGCAAATAATCAGAAGGTGAGCAGTGACTTTGAAACAAGTGGTGTTATAAATTTGTGATTATCGAGTTGCAATTGGAAGATGCAGACGCAGGAGTTTCAGTATAGGTAGAATTGGAAATTTTGATTTTAAGAGACAATTTATTATTATTTCAAAACTTAAGAGCCGTCTGGGCATGAAATTTATACTCTTGTTGCCATATCTAACAATAATGTGTTCTTCCACAGGTCTGAGGATGCTTGCAAAGGAAGACTCTTACGTGAAAGCAAGGAGTTGCAATGATATCAAAGAGGAATTAAAAAGATTGCACCCAATTTCATGAGGATATTCATACGGGTCCTGCAAACCACCCATTGCACATTCGAACATGTGGATGCGAAAGCAAAGTAAAAGCGCCAAATGGTGAATGTGGATCCAACTCGCAAAGGAATTCCGCATGTAAAAGGGTATGCCTGGAACATCGGCAGAAGGTATGTGTGTGTGTGGAGTTCGAGTATAAAACTTGTGCGGAAGGAGAAGAGCGTATGCGTGAGGAAAATCTACGCACATAGCAATTCAATGCATATAACTCATAATTTGGCACGACTGCAAGGATAACTTGTAAAAGTAAATCTTGCAAATTACAAGCTTATGTTAAATGTTTAATTAAGGTGAAGAAGCGTTGTATTAAAACGCGACTTTTCAAAAAGGCACAACCTTTCGGTTAATGCCTCTTCGCACTTATAAATACCAGATGTAAAAATCAAAAGATATATTCATATTCACTTTTACATTTTTTTTTAAAAATTATTTATGCTTTGTGATGTATTATATTTTTGAATTTTCCAATCTGGGGAGAAGCGAACTTTTGAACTAAGCTTGTAAATGGTGGATTATGGAATAAATTCTTGTGCGATTCTGGAGTAGAATTATATTGGATGGATCATCCGTTAGGAGAGTTCCAATACGATTTTATTTCCGGATCAGTAAGAAGTATTTATTTAATTTATTTGCATTAGAGTTTTAATTTTTTATTAAGTTGTGTCCTTTATAAACATTTTTATTATTTTCTATAAATATTTTAATATTTGGATAAGTGGACTGGATCAATGGTACATTTTAAATTAGATAAACATAAATATTGTGAAATATTTAATTGTTTCCGTATTTATGTCTAATTTGTCTCCGTAGGAGTTAAAGTGCATTTTAGACTAATTTAAATTGCTTTTATATAATTGATTCGTCGCGTCCGAATTATTAAATTTGTTTATAATTAAAATATATTAAACTTTATAAAGTTGTACGTTTCAGCTAATAATATTGACTCTGTTGCCCATTTAATTAGGCACTGGTCTTTTATTCTTAATTCATAATCCATACGCTGGCAAATGTTTCATTTCTTACCTTTGCAGAATTAATATATTCATCTGTTGCATTAATCTATATTTATTTTTTATCTAAACATTATTTCAATCATTTGCTTTTGTTCTCAGTTCAGAAATTGCAAGTTTAAAGTTTTCCTATAGTTCTTGCCATTTGGGAAACTTTTATTGTATTTGTGTTCTAATCGATCTGTTTTAAGTACCTTGGATCTAAGCATTTCGTCTAGGATTAGGTGCACCCGCCTCGGTATTGCAAAGCCGAAAGCACAGGGGATTTAGATCGCATCGATCAATCCTGTCAAGTTGGCCTTAACAAGTTGGATATCCCAGCATCGAGCAGGCAAGGCTCGTAGGATTCCAATCTGCAGTTTTGGGAACCGACAGGCCCAATTGATTACAAATTAAATTAAAACCCTTACATTAAATATATGTTGAGCCACAAGTCGGCTACAACACAAATTAAATACCCAAAGTCGGCTACAACTCGAATTAAATACCCAAAGTCAGCTCATAGACAACTTGGCACCTACAGGAACCAAGACCAAACCGAGCGTTAGAGAAAGCAAGCCGAGCATCAGCCAAACAACAAGCATTGTCGAGTTCCCAGTGCATGCCGAGCACAGTATCTACCGAGCAACCAACACATGTCGAGTAGCCAATACAGGTCAAGCATGTAGAAGATGTTGAGCTCCAACAATGACTGCGCACCTCAACCACAACTAAACCCTTCAAGGACCAAGCACCAATGTTTGGTGACCGAGTCCACAACTCTTAGCCAAAATACCTCCAACATGCAAGATTGCTAAAAACCCTAGGATAATCCTGCATCACTTCCACAACTCCTAACAGGGATTCAAAGTCTCCTAACAAGGACTAATATGTACTGAATGTATTTCACAGATTCCTAAGAGGGTCCATCCTCTAACAAGGAATATTTATATTAGTACATCATCTTGTGGGTACCATCCACACCGGGGTTTTCCCTCTGATCAAGGATTTCCCTAGTTAACATATCTGGTGTTATTGTGCATGAGTATCTTGTTGTGGTTTATGATTATTTTGCTCATATGGTTAAGATTTCATAAGGTTGATAATTGTGGTAATAGTTGGATAACTGATTCACCCCCCTCCGCCGCCCCCACTACCCCACCCCCCCTTCTCAATTATTTTGGTGAACTATATATTCTAACCATTAAAGCCTTTTGAGACAACACAAACCCTCATAGTGCATGTCATTTTCATAATTTTCTTATCACTACCATTGAAAAGCCCTCCAAACTTTTCAAAAAATGAAATTGATTTTCAGACCTACTTGAGTCTACCCATTGGGATCTACTGAGTTTAGAAAACTTGGCAAGTTTAACAAAGCCCATTAAATTTGCAAAAATATGATCAAGCTGAAGATTCAATGACAAAGCATTTTTATGCCCATGCCATCCCATTTCATTTCACAAGGTCTCCTTATTTCAAAGGCATGCTGAAAGATGCAATGGCAATCGATACCTCTTATGTTCCCCCTTGAGAAGAAAAATTATGCATCTCCCCCCCTCACAGACAATATTCAAATGCAAAGATATTAATGGAGATGAGATAAACATGAAGCAAGATTATCACATTGTCCTAGATGAGTGCATTACTATTCAACATTGGCCACTCATTGATAATATTGTTACACGTCCCATTAGTTCATAGTCGTACATTTTTAGAGCTATTGATTGGTGTAGTTAACACAAGGATGGTGGGCTATTGAATTGGCTTTTTTAAAAACAAACTATAAGAAGTAGGATCTTCGAATGTTGTACAAGTTGTGACAAATTCTGCTTAGTTGTCACTAATATCAAAGGCAGTTTGTCATGAGCTCAAATCGATATACTCAGTTATGGATATTACTATTATAATAATAAATATTCTATTTATTATTGATCAATAATTATTTTCTTTTTGTCATATTAATCCAACTATAATATAAATCTATAATACTAACATTAATCAATAAAAATATTATTATTACTAATGTCAATTACTAATATTAATCCACCAAATAATATAATCACTAATATATTGATCGACCCATATATTGTCAACCATCTTTGATGGGAGGCAAGCGTTGACCCAACTAAGCAACAAACGGGAGACCCACGGTGGTGCCAAGGAAGAGGTTGCGTCACATACGAGGAAAGGAATGACCCACACATAAGGTTTGATATAAGAGATGATAGAAAACAAAAGGACGACATTAAGAATGGCAACTAGGAAGACAATGATTAGATGCTACAGCAAATAATCGATTATATCAGCAATGTTGGAATGTGCAATGCATGTTAAACATCATCTATTTGGTACCTACCATTAAGAGGCACAATAATTAAGATTAAAGACAGACAAATTATATTATTCAAACAGATTTCTTTGTAAAGAGTTATGATTAGGATAGATAATGGTTGTGATTAAGACAAATACGCCTGTAGGTATGTATAGATAGTGAGAGATGCAATTTTCTAAGGAGAGGCATCATTAGGGTAATATGAGATTATATGAATTGGTTAAATATTGATCGCAGAAGGAAATACTGGAAAGTAGAAAATTGGAGTATTGTCTCAGAAATACCACAAGAGAAAATAAGAATTTATATAGTATCTATTCTATAATTACAGAATATGAATATGTATATATAAGTCAGGTATGTATAGAAACCTGTGGCTTCGTTAATGAATGAACAAACATTATACATACATACATACACATTCAAATAAAAAAAGTATATAATTATAATCGTATATAGAGTTAATTTCCAAACTTATTATTATTTGACTTATGGAAAGTAATGTGTGATGTTTCCAAGGAGGGGCTTGTATAGATCCAAGCGAATGGATCTTATCCCAAGAGAAAGTAGGGGTCAGTGTTCCCTAAGTCTTTGTGATACAAACTTAGACCTAAAAACTTTGAGGGAATCCACTGTCGGTTTCTAGGCAACTTGGATAGCACCTACACCTTCCTCAAACTAAATAGTAATATGATTGGATATTTGGAATTATTGTTATGAATATATTCTTAAGACTTATAATGTTAAGTTCGGATTAAATATGTAATAATCATGTCCAAATTTACCAAGTTGCTGGGACTCAAAAAATTAGGCTAAATGTTTTGTGTTTGCTTGTCAAGGTTTATTGTGTCTAAAAGTTGTTGTTTCCTTTCATGTCCTACATCTAAGGTTTGGATCTGATGAGTTGGTTTATTGTAATTCATTATTTCCCAAGCGGTGGGTTGTGATTCGACAGATGTGTGAATCCTCAAAGTCAGCGTCAATCATTTGTCCACATGTTCACAGGTCAAAGGTAGTCAAATGTCATGTAACGTGCAAAGTTGCGAAGGGTTAAGTTTTGTGTTTGTCACACATTCACAAGGCTAGAAAATGCTAAGTCCAAAAGGTTGCGATCATGTGAAACAATTATGCCTTAACGTTTTATGGTTGTTCACATGTTTGCAAGAGTAAAATTGAGTTATTGTTACATCCCTATTTTTGCTTAGTTATAAAATATCCTTTATAGCCATTATGACTTCATGCGAAGTGGAATTAATTGGTTAATTTAGTTAATCATTATAGTTTCATTTATTCATTATAATTTCATGGGAATTTGGAATAGTGGTTAATTGTTATGATGTTATATGAATTGAAAATAATTACTTGTTATAGTAATTTTGATTTTATTAAATGATGTGAAATATGTTATTACCTGTTGGAAATGTAGAAGAGTAACTGAGAGGGGAGGGGTGAATCAATTACCACGAAAACAAATCCTTGTCCCTTAGATGTCTAAACAAACTTCCACTGATCATACAATACTGACCAACTTGGTTAACATTAGAATTTTACTGTCACTCGGTTAACAAAGCAATCTTAAGATTTATTAATCTGTGTTATCCTTTAGTAACTTAGTTGCAAAAATATAAAACATAAACAAATAACATGAGCACAGGTGACACCACGATTTAACGTGGAAACCCAATTTGAGAAAATCCACCTTGCAACTAGTCACAATAATTTTCACTCTTCTGAAGTGAGCCCTATTAGGAGCTTACTCTATTAAAGGTTACAAAACATGTTAAGTATGACCCTATTAGAGGATTTAGATCACCCTGTTAAGAGTGGCCTGGTTAGAGGTCTTCAAACACTTCAATCTTGAAATGGCACCTTTTTAGAGGATTTACAAAATGACTGTTAAGTCAACTCTACTAAGAGATTTCTTTACTGCTACAATGGTTAGAAAGTAGCTGCAATTTGACCTGATTTATGAAGCAACTTTCTTTGCAGATTCAGATCTCTGTTCTGGCTTCACCTTTGGATCCTTCCTGATCAGATGTTCTTTTGCAGTTTATCTTCCACACTTTCCTGCTCTGTCTTTTGTCTTCGCTCACATATCCATCTTTTCCATATTCCACTTCTTACACTTGTCTTCTCAACTTGACCTTTCTTATATATCATAAGCTAGGAAAAGTCAGCTTGAATACCCTTCCAAAACATCAATAAACATCCAAATAGTCGGCTTCAATTAATAAAATATTTGACAATTACATTCTGTTGTCACTTGGTCAACACTAGAACTAAACACTCAATTGACACAGTGACTCCTTCAATGCCTGACCACTCGGTCAATACTGCAAGCAAGAATCCATTCATTAACCAATTGCTCGGTTAACACTGGAAAATCTTCATTACCCAATTGCTCGATTAATATTGAGATATACAAGGTTAATACTGCAAACTCTACATTGCTCGGTTAATACTGACATTTGTGTAAACATCAGTGACAATATACAATTGAAGAATTGTTTCCAACAATTACCATGGTAATTTTTCTTTTGTAGGAACGCAACGAATGGGGGAAGCTTTGCCAAGGAGGGAATTGGACATGAGAGCGCCAACCTACCATTGAGCCAACACTTATGAGACCTAAACCACCTTGGCCAAGGTAAAAACGGACTAGGCAAGCGAGAGTACACCGAGTGATCGCCATGAGCTAACCAGGTCAACATATATAATTAAATGATAAAACTAATTACTTAAGCATAAATCAAACTAAGAACAACTGTTACATTTATGATTTTGGTCATGCTCAAAAGTTCCTTGTTATGGCAAACATGTTCTAGTATAATGGTACCCATGGTACCTACATACATTTGTACATGTACACACATGTATATGTATGTATGCGTATATTCAAATATGACGTACATGTATGTATACATATACTTAAAATACAACGTATACACAAAAATATGTATATTTAGAATATTATGTGTATGTATGTATGTATGTACATGTGTATGTACCAAAGAACCAAAACTCGAAATCAGCAAGGCTGACTAGACTTGTGAATCGAATCGGAATCAGCTATTAATCGGCAAAGTGGAAAACCCTTGTAATTTAGAGATCTTAACGATTTAAAACTTATTTCATGCACCCTTAATTGAATATAACTTAATGACACTATAACATCATCTAATAGAAGCTAACATAAATATAAATCCATCACATACATAAAAAGTAAATTGTAATTTGTAGCTGAAGTAATAGAAAACATAGGATCATATGACATAGATATATAGATGATTTATGTAAGATGAAGATCCATAAAACCAATGACATCAAATCATAAATGTATGTAAGATGAAGATCTGTGAAATGTATGTCTATCTGTAAACAAAATGAAAAAACAAGTCTATATGCTCTAGCTCTAGCTCAAGTCTATCTCTCACTTTTTGTAATACTCAACAAATAGAAGGCCCTTTTGGGTTATAAGAATGAGAAATCTTTAAGAATAAATTAAAAAAGTTGTATTTGTTTCAGTTGCTCAATTGAGCTGACCATTTTTTTAGCCGATGCATGCCAATTCATGGCGATTCATGGGAAAAAATCGGCAATCAGATTCAGCAGCTTGTCAAAAATCGCCCAACATGTTTCGTATCACCTAATTGCATGAATTGCATGAAATGTAATTTTTGGTTCTCTGGTATGTACACCTACAAATATATGTAAATATCATGAGCACCATTATAATAATACATAAGGAATGAATTATTATTTCCATTCTATGTCAATGTTCTAATACTATTTGCTCCATCAGTCAATGTTCTAATATTATTTGCTCCATCGGCCTTTTTAATTGTAGCTTTTGATAATTCAATTGAGAGTGAAACTCATGTTTCCGCACCTATCTTCATCTTGCTCGTAGCTCCCTGTATGGAGCATGCACTCAAAAACGACAGGCCTTCTCTATGTCTGTGATTTGCCATTCATTTGAGATATACTTCCATACCTGCGATTACATTCTTTTGCCTTTAATCATACTTAAGAATTGCAGTCATAACACCATTGTTTCATACCTGCAGATTACTTCCATACTATGATTGATTCCTATTACTTCTGTTTTGGAAATTGTCTCTCTCTACCTGCAATTTGTCACTGGTGATTGTTCTCATTGCTGCAATTGATATAGGTCTGTTATTCTACAACCGAGGAGTTGAGCTAGGTAATTACAAGTTCTTACCAGCAGCTTAGGGTGATCGAACCTCTACTTGCAAGCCAGGTTGTGCATTTTATTTCTGCACATTTCTTTTCATTATTGATGATCATAGGCTCTGTGTTTTAAGCACATAGCAGTACAAGATGTTAATGACATGAATAGAGCCAAGCGGAATAGGGTCTGGAACTAGATGATTTAATTGCTTAGTTCATTGTTTAAGAATATAAAACTGATTTGACTCGTCTGCGGCATATGATTTTCTATTTCAGAATTTAAAATAAGAGAGGAATATTTCAGCTCTGTGCAATTCTTATACAGGGGCATAATCCATATGTCCCTGAGATACAAAGAGGCACCATCAGAGAGTTATTAATAATTATAATGAAATGCCAATGAACCTTCTGTTATAGCTCTGTTACAAGCTCAGGTTGGGCAGAGAGAACATGTCTGTAGTAAACAGAGTTTAATCAAGAATCATGGACAGCCACAACAGGATTCATCCAAGATGACCATTAAGGTTGAGATGAAGGGTGTGAGCTGATAATCAATGATTATGCAGAATAATCTGCAAGACAAAGATGAATAATCAGTACTAAACAAATCAGTAAATGAACCAAGAAAATAAATTAGACTAAGTCAGCTCATGGTGATCAAGGGGTATATTTCTTGTTATCAAGTTGAGCAGTGGGTGATTGGGCACATAGTGTCCATGTAAATCCCTGGCCAGCATAGGTCTAGTGGCTTGTGATGTTATGATCACTAGAGGTCAGGATAGCTTGCAGTTAGACAGATAGGTTGATGAAAGAGGTTCACAGCTTAGCCGACTGTGGAGTTGACACTCTAACACCAGGATGCTCAATGGCCCATGCCTAATCCTATGTAGGGAGAGCCTTTCTCAGTTGAGATTGTGTGGGGATTCTTAGGGTCCATGGTTGGGAGATTAAGCATCTGGAAATGCTTCTCCTCTCCACTTGATGCCAAGGCTTGCTCAACACAGTAGGATCAGCATTCAAGTTATCTCCTTTTATTGGGTATTTTATTTTGATGTACTTTCTAGTTCAGTTGAAGATGTGTTTAGATTATTGATATTGTTATAATCTTTCAAGCAGTTAATTAGTTATCCTCTTTTCAACTATCTAGGATTTAGTTAATCTGTTATAACCATTAATCTCTTTCAATTGAATATGCAAAGTAGTTATTATAA
Source organism: Cupressus sempervirens (assembly GCA_028749045.1). Classification (NCBI taxonomy): domain Eukaryota; kingdom Viridiplantae; phylum Streptophyta; class Pinopsida; order Cupressales; family Cupressaceae; genus Cupressus; species Cupressus sempervirens. The sequence goes on along the minus strand of CM053787.1, from coordinate 514,080,511 downwards.
CTGTCTTTCTTTCATGTGTATATGGAAAGTAACGTAATTTAATAATTTAATGTTCTTGGGAAAATAATATGTTACATTTATGTCTGGTAGTTGCGAACTTGCGTTGGCGGTTCAGTTTTGGCATGTTTGCAAGTTGTTTGACAATTAGTGATTTTAACTTGTGAATGCACGATCCTAACTGTTGAAGTGAAGTTTATGGCATTTGTATGTTCATGAGCCATTTTGGAGGTTAAGTTTGTAAGGGGTGAACACGCAAATGATCACCACGTATCAGGCAGCAAGATGCGACTAATCTCCATTCTAGTGCATAATCGCAAGGTTTATCGAAAGGGGTTTTTCATCATTGCAAGGGTGTGGATGGCTGCCACGTGTATCATTTGAGGGTGTAAAGGCAAGGCTTATTCGCATGATCACAAAGGTCCTATTAAAAGGAATATTTGAGTTGCGAATTTGCGAGAATGCACCACGTGTCCATGGAGATGAATCAATGGTGTGTAAAATTACGCACAATAATTGTGCCCTAGTGTTGGTGGTTTGTGATGAGGCGAAGATGCTAAAGGGATAACCGTTGCACATGTTCGCAAGTTAATTACCAGGCATTACTTAAAGATTCCGATTATGTGAAAGACTATTGGTGGTTTGCACATGTTCCCAGGTTGTAAAGGGGCTACTTTCCTCGAGTGTGGCGGTGCGAGAGTACGATAGTATGATACATGGGTCATACTAATAGAAATCCTAGAGTAAAGTCTGGTAAAGGTAGATATGTAGCCAATCAAATAGACATGTTGGACTTTCTTTTTCCATGTCAAACAGTTTGAATTATTTTTAAATAACAGCCAACGAGTAATGTGTTCCAGCTATAGGCGTGACTAATTTCTTCCCAAACACTATAAGTAATTGGCATGCAGGAGACATTAATGTTGAGGTTGATGGACACTTTGCGTATGCACAAACTATTATAAATTTGCATGATCTATGTATCTGATATTGAACATTGTGAATTGTGTAACAGTTTGAAGGTGTTTCTCTGCAAGTTCCAAACGCGTTTGGTGAAGGTGTCTTTGTGTTATAAAGATTTTTACTTTGAAGGGTGACTTCTTTTCTGACATGGCACAACCGAGTTCTTCTACCCAATTTGGCAATACAGAGAAGATCAAGAAAGATAAATTTTCTGAGGAGTAGGCACAATTATTGCATGAGACGTCAAATGCATTCTCTGCAAATGACCAGGCCTGAAGGAATAAACGTTTCGGATGCAATGATTCTGAGACTCCAGGTTCAACTAGCAGCTCTTTATTCATGTATTTCTGAAATAACTGGGTTAGAGAAGCACCTATGTGCAACCCTTGGTTCCTAAATTTGGCAAAGTTGATTGTTCCTGATGTATATGTGGATGTCGACCTAGTTAGGGTTGTGTTGAAGAATTATGACCCATTTACAAAGTGTATCAGACACTAAGACAAGTCAACCATGGTAAAGATTGACAAAGCAAGTATAGCCCAAGCTTTTGGTATCACCGGCACTCTGAGTGTGGATATTGAATTGGAATATGAGAGGACAATTTATAATGTACACAAGGTGCTGAAACGTGAGGCTGTCCCTAAGTATATACCAAGAGAGGGGAGGAAGCCAATTCCCATCGCAATGGATGTGAATCCTCCTTTCAATTTGGAGGTTTTTCGCATTTATTTAAAGTACAAGTCCATGGTTTGCGCAGGGTGCTTGGGGTGGATGGAGCAAAAATAGTAATAGGGGATTTTTTTTAATGATGGCTATGGATGTCCAACACTCCCATGTGAATAAGGAGTATGAGTGGGATATATTTTCAACAAGTTGCACAATGATCTGGTGGAAATCTAGAACAAGCTGAGTAAAATTGAATTTAGGTATTATTCTTTTCTACTGCAACTCATTTTATTTCATAAATGCTATCATATGGATAAGGAACTAAAATTGAGAAGGAAGGAAGTGGGTGCGCCGCTACCAACCCAATTATGGACCAAGGTATGGGAAAGTACCACATATGTCTCCTCTTTTCTATGTTTTGAGAATTGGATTTGTTTGTCCCCTTAGAAGAATGGTAGGTGTAATTGAGGATAGAATTCCTCCAACACTGAGATTAATGCTTAGACCCTTGCATACTAGTACTGATGGCCCTATTAGGCATATTTGGGGGGGATGCCTTCTTGTTTGATAATTGTACTATCATCAAGGTTTTTGGTTGTCCTTAGCCACCTCATATATTACCCAAGTATATCCCTTCTAGGGTAGACTTTGTAGAATTTATCTGGCAGTTGACATTGGTGGATAAGGAGTTCCTGGGCCCAAAGAAGAAGAAAGCACCCTAACTCCTAGGTTATGGGTAGTTGATGATTTTACCATGAAAAATGGGCATTAGATCCCATGAATGCTTTCCTTGGGCATTATAAAATGGCTACTTCTATATGGAGTTTATGTGACCCAAAAGGGTTTATAAAGCGAACATTGAGGGAAATGTGTGCCTTTGCCCAATCACCAGCAGTTGCCAAAGGAAGATTTTATTAGGAACTTAGTTGTTCCTGATATTTTGAATGAAAGAAGGAGAAGGTGAAATGATATTCAAAGGGTGGAAATTGAGTTTAAGGAACTGGATGCCTCATTTCCCAGTTTCTATCATGAATTGGATTATTGGAGTAGGCTTAAGGCCTTATTTCAAAATTATAATGATATTATAAATAAAATTCCTGATGTTTCAGGAGGTGCAGAAGCAAGAGTCAATCCAAAGGATGTTGAATCTTCACATGGAAACATTCCTACTGGTGATGAATATGTTGTTGTTCAACTAGGTGATGAGGTAGAGTCCTTACAAAGATGGCTGCAAAAAGGCAAAAGATTGAGTATGTTGCTTAAGTAGTTCACGGTCCTGCCAAGGCATTAATCATAGAGTAGGGGCAATATTTTCAAGAGTTGAGAAAAAGTTGGGATGCTCAGGTAACATCTGAGGGCAACAAAACTGATGAAAATGAGGTTATTGATGTGACACAAATGGATGACAGATTGCTACTGTCAAATTCTTTTGTTTTGGATGATGATTTCATTAAAACTGATGAGTTTCAAAGTTTTATGATTAAACATAGGGAGAAAGAATTTAAGATGTTGATAGGACCTGATGAGGATGATAGTAAAAAGGAAGAGATTGATATGGCATTGCAACAATATAATCCTGAAAGTCACAATTTGACTGTTGAACAGGTTAGAGAGTTGGTCCAATGTATAGTATGTTGCTCATGCTTGGATGGGATTTAAAACAATCTTTTGTTATTGATCAAATTATGAGCCAACCTGACCCAATTTTCAAGTCTGCGATGGAATTCGGAAAGTTCGTTTGAGGATCAGGTTTCGATCCAAAAAGAAAGACTTTCACTCTCTAGTCGTTACCTCCAGCAACTCATAAGCCCCACCAGATAGATAGTCAGGGGAAGAGACAGGGAAAATAAATAATAGAAAACATCCAGAACACCAGCAACACAGAGATTGCAAATATAATCTCTCATTTCTCATTTTTGGGTAAAGCCAAGGCTGAAGATCTGGAAAGAGAACCGGTTAAGTGTTACACAAATCTTAATAATGTTCCTAAACAATATGAGCAGAAACTCATGATTATTTTAGAGTTGGAAGAAAAAATCGCCGAGTAGGATAAGAAGATCGCAAAGCTTTCTGCTGTAGTTCTGAGGGAGGCTGCAGATGCTGCTGTTGAAACAGAGGGTGTTTTCCTTCCTATTTCTTCTAGTAATGTTGTTTCTACTTTTTCACAGGATGCTAAGATTGTGAAGCATGCTAGGAGGATTGAGGAGTTGAAAGAAGAGAAACACACTTCAGGTGTTAAAGTTATGATGGAGATTTTTGTAATACGTAGTCAATATATTAAAAGGAAAAATTGATGTGTTCACGAGTCACTGTTTACTCTTCAAAGAGCTGTAAGAAGCCACCCTGTTTGCTTATTAAAAAGATATCTACCCTTTCTTCTTTTTTTCAAATTACATGCATAGATTTAACAGCTGATTTCCAACAAGCATTCCGTCATAACTAGTCTATATTAATTAAATCAGTTTGTTGCAACAGAATACCGAATCGAATCAGATGGAATTTCTCCTAAAAACACTGATTACTGCCCAACCCGACTGACCTTATTTTAGGCAACAGATGATGTTGTGATCAGTATGATGCCTTTTTCCTGGACACCAAGTTGCTGGTTTCTCGCCCTCTGACTGAGACATAGCAATTCATCTGGTTTCCGCGAGCTTGGTGGGTTCATCACCAGGCTTTGAAAGGTTGATGTCCTCTCGACAATGGCACTATTTCCCCAGTTCAAGAGTTGCTTCTCACGCACGTGGTGTCACCACCCCTTCAACCAGTTCAAGGATTCCTTCAAGAAACCAAACCTGACGCTTCAACTCTACTCACAGTTCTGCATGAACTCCTTCCTACGTTTATTCTCTGAATCAAAACTCTCCCGTTACTCCTGGCAAGCACTAGTTTTTTCATACACGGGTTTGCCATTACTGAGACAGGTTCTTCCACATTATCTAAGGCAGGTTCTGCATGAAACCACACAGCGTTCCTTCCTTACTGTAATTTTGACTCTATGTATCATGACTCACAGTTGCCACTGATAGCATTTACACAGACCACATGAACTCTTATTGGCAGCGTTACCACCTGCAACTCATTACCTTCCTGGTCTCACAGTTTTCCAGATGAATATTAACACTCATTTTTACCTCTACACCTGTGACCGGTGGCTCAACTGCTCTGTGACTGACCTGCAACTATCCTGGGCGTATCTCTCAAAGCCGAAGATAGGCAACTGGTTAGGAGGACCCTGTCATACACAGGATGTCGTCCAATGCTTCTTTCTCTCACCGAGATTCCCTGCTAATTCTTCAGGAAAAAAAACCTTCTCTCTCTCCCCCGTCTGATGTCCCCTTTTTAATTCATAAATTAAAAATTCCCCACGTCTGGTAACGCTCGGGCCCTTGGGCTTCTCCACCCACATTGCAAGCCTTCCAGAAACATTAGAAATGGGACAATTTCCAAATAAGCTAATAATTCAATCCTACGATTCCCTCTTATTCCACTTATAATTATTATCCCTCAACTTTCAGTTTAAATATACCTCTATGTTTAAAACTGACTTGAAACCCGTATGAGGATATATTTGTTAATTATTCAATGCTAGAAAGGAGGTAAAGGAGCATTTAATAATTTCCTCCCAATTATTGAAATTTAGGGGGGGGCATTACAAGAGCTGAAGCCAAGTGTGTCGATGCTATTGCATTATTAACTCCTCTTCATTCTTTATGGTCTGGAAGAAATGTGCTTATGGAAAAACTTATGGTTGTAGTGCCTTACAGGCCAGAGTTGCCAGACAAAATTTCAGAGACATGGGACATGGTAAAGAACGTAAATATGTTACTTCCATTTTTCATTGGGAAGACTCAAATCATTAAAGAGAAGATGCACTTGTTTGTCGAGTCTTACAGTGCATACATCCCAGCTATTTATGACAAGGAAAGAAAAAGTGAAATAGGTGAGCACATGGACTGAAGAATTTGATATGATTGTTGAAAATGCTGAAACAATGTTGTGTATGTGGAATGACATTGATACAGTTGCATTCAATGAACTACTGGATGATTTGTTCAAAGCAGAAGTTGATATGGTTAAGTTCATTTCTAATCTAGAGCTATCACAGATGCCCGTTGGATCAATTTGGTATGCCAGTTGGAGTTTGTGCAGTTCTTTACTTGGCCAACAAATAGAGAGGTTACATTTTTGGAAGCAGCGATGAATCAGCTGAGGCCAGTGTAGCAGTTCTGTTTCTCTTTTGACTGTTTGCAGAAGGTTTGGCACATGGCAGCTAGCTACGAAGAGGGAGAACAACTACTATATGGAGCACTTTGATTTTGTTGTTAAAGCTATGAGTGACTCACAAAGATTTAAAGAGAGATTGTATTTGAATATCATGAAGCTGGTGCCATGTGTTTTGTTACAATTCCAGGGTTGTTATCCATTATTGTTATTCAGTTTCTTTTTTGTTAAGCAGTTGTCAAGTTTTTGGTTGCCTAAGTGATCCCTTGCTTGTTGCAACCCTTATTTCTATTGAAGGATTTTCAAGATCATTTAGGAGGGGCTGAGAAAATTTTGTAGAATCTCACGTATAGGTTTGAGTCTCAGTCACGTATAGGGCATGCCATGAACTATTGTATGACTTCTCCAGACCAAATTGAAGTTTCAAATTTGAGTCTTATCGTAATTAGTAATCTTTTCAAATGAGCAAGCTAGATTGTGAAGACAATAATTCAGAAGTTTAATTGAATACTGCTTGAATTTGGTGCTCTCCTTTATGTCAATCTTTCGAATTGTGAATCTAGTAATTCAAAGTTCTTACTACATTCATTGCATTTATTTCAACTGTGTATGTATTAATTTCTAAACTTTGATCAAAGATCAATCGAAATGCTCAAAAATTAATTCATGAGTTCATAAGACGGCACAAGGATCAGTATAATAAGTCTGTTTTCAAATTACTTGAACAATACTATTGTAATGCACTGGTAAAAATAGTTAGGAATCATCTTACAGCACATGTCGTTTACATGATAAATTGTTTCAAGTCTCACCTGCCCAATTCGATAAGGTACTGTTCTGAGTCGGCTGGAATAGTTACTTGTGTTGATTCTCTCTGTCCAATCTGTCCAATCGTAATAAAATTTGAATTAAACTCATTTTAGTTTTCTGTATGTGTTTGGGGTATATCTCATGCTCCATGACAATTGAGAATGAACAAATAATTAGCCACTATTTTGTATTATTGTTGAGTCTTTTATGAGATTATCTGTTTTAGTGATTCAGGGAAATGTTGTGTAAAGGATTATCTTATTGACTCTAGGTGTACCCTTGGTCTCGCAGAGCCAGAAGTGTAAGGGGAATATTTTATCCTTGTCAGTTAGTCCAGCCCTTTCAAAATGATTTAATAATTGGGGTTGGATTTCTCGTTAGGATTTGTTGGGAAGTGTGTTGGTAGCTTGTGGAGTGTAAAACCATTTTGGGAACTAAAACAAGGGACATTACAATTGATATCAGAGCATGATCCTTCCACCCTGCAAAGTAAAAAGATAAAATGCAGAACCATTCTAATCAAAAAAAATCTAAATGTATACTTGAATTTATATCAGCAGGTACATATAAATATCTATAAACAATGGATCGTATCTAAATGACCTTGATTACATATAAATGGATGAAGTAGGTTAGGGAATCGCAATTTACCAATTCCCCATGCTAACTAGGCCACCCCAAGGGATGGAATTGTCATAGTGGGGTGCTCTGGCCTCTTGGGGGCCAAGAGGTGAGTTATCATAGTAGAATGCTGCACACTCTTGGGTTTAATTGGGTTGAACACTTTACAATTGCCCTCTTGAGACTCTCCTACCAAATTAAATTGAGATTTGTTATGAAAGATGCATCCAGCAATCCTTGCTTTCTTATCAATTAGCATGAATCTAGCAATACATATACTTTATGTATACTTCATATATTCATGCATCAATGTATATACTTTGTGTATGCTTTGTATCTTCATGCATTTATTGTGTATGCTCCATTTATACTTTATGTCTTCACATATTCGTGCATATGTCAAGTGTATACTCTATCTAGGAATATTGTTTAAAAGTTCAATTATTAAGTCATAAGTAGAAACCATACTGTTGCTTGAGGATGGGCAACTTTGGGAGTGGTGGATTGTCATGAGCCCAAATTGATATACTTTGCATGGATATTGCCATTATAATAATAAATATTCTATTTATTGTAAGGTCACTGAGAGACGGGGAGACTTGGAGGTCTCCGATACTGGTACTGGTACTGGTATGGCAATTTTTCAAAAATAGCAAATGGGGGTACTTGGAGAAAGCAATTTTTTTAATAGTTTCAAGAGTCTAATAGTAAATACAAAATTTGAAAATAGTAATACTATAAAACTGAAAGACTAAAGTAAATAATAATAATAATGTCACATTAATATAGAGTCAAATATTTCAAAACTCACATAATCACAAGATTGTATCTCACTGGTCTTAATTTTTGCATTAAAACATTAAAATGAGGGCTAAAATATATAAAATTATTTTATATTATATTTTACATTTATATTTTATCAGGAGACTTCGGGGAGACTTCACTTTTTGGATTTGGAGACTGGACAGGGAGATTTCAGGAGACTTCATCATACAGTCTCCAACCTTTTTTGAGGTCTCTAGAGACGTGAAAAGTCTCTAAGATGCGTCTCGGACTTTCAGGGAGGAGACAGATCTCCCCGTAACCATGATATATTATGAATCAATAATTATTTTCTTTTTGTGCTTAATACCATAGTGACCAAATCAATATATTAATTAACCAATATAATATTAATCATTAATATCAATCCAGAATGTTAATTAACTGACTGATAAATATAATGTTAATCAATGATTAATCATATCAATATGTCATATTAATCCAACTATATAATTAATCTATAATATTAACATTAGTCTATAAAAATATTATTAAAAACTAACGTTAATCACTAATATCAATCCACCAATTAATATATTCATTGATGCATATATTGTCAACATCTTTGACGAGAGGCAGATGAGGACCCAATTGAGCAACAAACAGGAAATCCACAATGGCGCCAAGGAAGAGGTTGCATCTCATACACAGAAAGGATGTGACCCACGCATAAGGTTTCATATAAGAGATGATAGAAAAAAGGGGCGATATTAATAATGTTGATTGGGAAGACAACAATTAGTTGCTAAAGAAAATAATCAATTAAATCAGCAATGCTAGTTAATGTTGGAATGTCTGATGGATGCTAACCATCACCTATTTGGTACCTGCTATAAAGAGGCATTAATAAAGATTAAAGTCAGACAGCAATTACGTTATTCAAACAGATTTCTCTGTGAAGAGATATGATTAAGATAGATAATGGAAGTGATTAAGATAAATACACCTATGGGTTTGTATAGATAATGAGAGATGCAATTTTCTAAGAAGGGGCATCATTAAGGCAATAGGAGATTATATGAATAGATTAAGTATCGATCGCAGAAGGAAATATTGGAAAGAACAGTGGAGCTTGCCTCAGCAATACCTGAGAAGGAGAAAATAAGAAGCAATACAGTACAGTATCTGTTCTGTAACTATGGAATATATACACATATATAGAAGGTTAAATATATATTTCTTAGTCAGGCAGCGTCAGTGTTACCAAGCACCAACCGTTGTGCTTATGAATATATAACTCAGGTATATATAGAAACCTGTAGCTGCTGTTTATGAATGAACAAACATAATTGATGCATATGTATATACATTCAGATATATAATGTAAATAATTATAATCGTATATAGAATAAATTTCTGAACTTATTATTATTTGACTTATGGAAGGAAGTGGCAATGTTGCCAAGGAGTTATAAATCCAAGCAAATGAATCGTATTGTAATATTGCTATCAGGATCTAAATGTGCAGTTTTTTAGTCAAATTCATTGAACCATGTTTCATGAGTAGTGATTTACAAAAATCCATCTCTCGTCTGAATAAATGGCACACTTAGCACTCATTGATCTAGGTGATGTTTCATGAGTAGTGATTCACCTCTTTGAGCATCACCTAGATCCAATGAGTGCTAAGTGTTCCATTTGTTCTCATGAAAGATGGATTTGTGTGAATCACTACTCATGAAAAATGGGTCAATAAGTTTGACTCAAAAACTACACAGCCAAATCCTGATAGCAATATCATAATTTGACTTGCTATGGAAAATATCTCCTACTTATCAAATGAATCTTATCCCAAGAGAGGGTAGGGATCAGCGTTCCATAAGCCTTCGTGATTCGGACTTGGACCTATAAGTTTTGAGCGAATCCATTGTTGGTTTCTAGGCAACTTGTATAGTGCCTACACCTTCCATCCTTAAGCCAAATAGTAATATTATTGGAATTATTGTTATGAATATATTACTAGGGCTTATAATGTTCAGTTTAAGTTAAATATGCAATAATCATGCCCAACCTTACCAAGGGACATTACACAGTTTAAAGTAAATCACTGTAGTAGATTTTTTCCAAACAAGTTAGGCCAACTACATTTGCAAATATTAGCACCCAAATTAGAGCCAAAATGCATTGAATAAATAAACTTAAATTTTCTTATGGTGGCCATCTCCCACTCCCTGTTGGCACCCACATTTTGTAGCATTTAAAATTAAAATAAAAAAATATTTACAAGTGGGCTGATACCCTAGAGACCTATCTTTGGACGCAATTAAAATAAAATACAAATATCTTATCTGTGTTGGCCAGCCTGTTTTAAAGGGTTGCATCCATTGGTAGAGTGTACTAGTGTGCATAAAAGGAAAAGCATTAAAGTTTATTTCAACAAGCATTCATTACATATTACTCATTTTAAAGCAGATCTATAGTGCCTGTATAAGAAACTTTTATAGTGAATTATGGCAGACATATAAGCAGAAAATATGAAGATTATGAGCAGATTTTTAAGGTGAATTACTGAAGACCTATGAGCACATTTTTAAAGTGAATTATTGAAGACCTATGACCAGAAAATATTGAAGAATATAAACAGATTTTAAAAGGAAAATTTAGTGCAGATTTGTGCAGGAGGGTAAGGTCTGATTCAAGAAGAAGATCAAGCACTCATCAACTCATTATTTTTGAGGTTGGTGCCTTTGCATTCAACGAGACTGGTGTCTTGGACCGAGTTGGTGCTCAGTTACAGAAATTGGTGTCTCCAGTGGGTTAGTACCTATGAATCATCTAAAAGGGATTGCTGTCTCTAGCGGGTTGTTTCTATGAAACTTGTCAAAAGTTTCTAATCAAAGCAACAATTTGTTGTGGTCTTAATTGCTAGGACTTGCATTTGTTTTAATATTGTGAATGGTGAAGTTTTTAAGTATTTCTATTTTTCTTTGAGGGGTGACGAGGGGGGAATTGATAATAGGTCAAAGCCAATATCAACATGGGGCTCAAGTAGACTCAAACCCAAGACCTCCCAGATGAGAGGCTCGCAACTTAATGCTGCGCCGCGGGATGTTCCCCAAGTTTTGAAGAATTGTTATTGTGATTAATACATTTTGCAAATTAAAATTATGTTGAGTTTAAATGCAAATCATAGCTGTAGGAAACAACACATTTGGATATATAAATATTGTCAAATGTATACAAATTTCGTGAAATATAAAATCTATGGCATCAAAACAAATATAAAAACTATAAATTAAGAATATGGGTCAAAGGAAGTTGAATTAATCATCCTAACATCACAACAAGTCATGCATTGGCATCTAAGATGGGTCCTATATGATGATGTAGCCATGATAATCGCTTGTGTCTCAAATATTGATGCATATCTTCAAGCAAGGATTTTATCAGTAATTGTTTTAAGCCTTCAATGCCACATGTTTTGTTGACAAGCTCCTTAACAAAGAGGAGTCATCCTTGTATGCTAAACAAGTTATCCAAAATATGAAACAAGATAATCTGTGATTGTAGCTTTGACTATGAATATGCCAAGATATGCAACAAGGGATGCATATTTTGGAGATTGGCCTATTACTTGCTTAGACTTATAGTTAGATGGGGGTTTGGGGGCAACACCAAAATGAAACTGAGGGCAGCACCCCTCATCGGACTCTAGGGGGTCAACACCCCTAGCAATTCCCTACCACAATATGGGACAAGGTCGAAAAATTAATCCCTCATTACAAAGCCCAAGGAAAGACCTTCAAAACCACTCAAACCTTCATGGAGCACACCATCTTCACATTTTTAAAAATCTTTGATGGGCATGTCATAGACCAAAAATGCATTATAATTTGTTTTTTAAAATAAATTAACAAGACCAAAACTTAGGCCCAAACTCACTAAGACTCGATGAGTCTAGGAAAGACTTGACCAAGTCCAAGGTTGAGCCTCCAAACTCAACTAGCATGGCTTGCCTCATACTTGCCAAGACTTGGTGAGTTTAAGCAAATCGCATTACTATGCTTGGAACTAAATACCTAGGTGATTGATGTATACTTTCATATGTAATCAAACTAGCTTCTATTTGCTGATATTATTGTGTTTTTGACACTTATTCATTAAAAGGGTACATGAAACAACTTTTATATCCTTCAAAATATTTGAATTTCTCAGGTTTTGTCGAGATGTGGGCCGAATTAAAAAGCAACTTGCCAAGTCCCCATCAAGTCTGACTCTCGTATATGGTTACACACAACACTTTCAAGAAAAAGTTATACACATGCAACATTGCAACAAATGAGGAAACCAAGAGGGGGATTTAGATGACTTGAACTCTTCTTAGTGTGAGTAAAGGAGCATCAAACCTGAGGGCCAAGAAGAAACCTCTCCAAATGAAACAAAGGTGGTCATGGAGTAAATCACCAATTCAACTACTTCTCTTGTCCTCTTTCAATATGTTCTCACGACAAGAAAGTAGTACACTCATTTTTCTTTTCACTTCTTCCTCCACTTGGCTACATAACTAGCCATCTTAGCCAACAATGCAAGAAAGGTGGCATTTCAATCTATTGATAATTCCTTCCATTCTAAAAGCATAATTGTAGGTCATCTTACCCTAATCATACAAAGTGTGTCATGCTTCAATAAAGGGCCCTATCCATTAGCACCTTACATTATATAGTTTAGATCCCAAACATTAAAATAAATTAACTTTCAACAAAATGACAAGAAGGTTTTGAAAGAAGAAACATAAAACAAAACAAATGCATGTCCAAATGCACTTCAATTGACACTAAATCCTTCAAATCGCACTCTGGATTAGTTGATGATCAATTCAATTCCCTAAAAAATTGCAACAAAAGATATTTGAAAATCAAGTTTTGGCATCTTCTTTTTGTCGGGTAAGTTTGCTAAGAAACTCAAGAAGTCTGACCATGTTGCAAGTGAAAAGTTGTCAGTAATTTGTTTTTTTTTTATAATAGGATATTTTGCAAGATCCAATGCACAAGACATGCACGAGTTATCAAAAATGCTAGATTTCTCAAAAAGTTTAGCTAGAACTTGCTAAGTTCTCAAACAGTGATAGCAACTACCCTCGAACATTCCCAACTATGCTTCAACTATTTAATTAAAAAAACACTCTAAAAGTTTCCAAGGTCATTTTATAGATGCATTAGTTACAAAATTGTTTTTGGAATAAATGGAAGCATTCCCAAATGCCCAACAATCAAAATAAAAAAATTGACTCTTGTTTTATCAGATGTACAATATGTTTTATCAGATGTACAATAGGTTTGACCACAATCAAAAGCATCACTTGCACACTATTATGATATTGAATATTTTACCTGTCGAAAAATATCTATCCTTAAGACAAACTAGAAGTATTTTCGATGTTCAACTAACCTAGGTATCTTTCATCCATGTTTCTCATATCTACTTCTCCTACATATTGTTTTGAACTAGGAACATTTCCAACCTCAATTGGTCGCTTACGAAGGCTTTTCTTTCTATTTCTTATGTCAAAACATTCATATCCCAGATGACCATTTTTTGTTGATCTCGAATAACCATTTTTTGTTGATGGGTGCGACTTGCTCTTGATTTGTGCATTTTATATCAATAGATATTGTGAATGTATTAATTATTTTGACTTTAAACTTCACTCTTATTAGGTGTTGTAAGCTGGACTTCAGCGGAATAAGAAACCATTTGTTTGCTTCTTACCTTGTTTCTAAGATAGGAACATAGTGCCCTTAACAACATATGTCCCAAAAAAGGATTGGGATTCCACTTCCTTTCTAGTGGAAGAATATAGTTGTGCTGATGAAACTCATAAATATAGTCCCAATCTTTTTTTGAACAAGATAAAATATATGTTGGAAAAGCTACGGTCTACCGATATCAAAAGAAAGTTCAAATTATCCTTACTAGTGCTTTTCTTTATCCAGATGATGGATCATGGGGTTTGGTAGAAAACAAGGATTCAAAATTCACATAGTTGTATCCAAGAAACACTCTAATCTAATTGCAATGACAACTTGTATCTCTTATTAGCCTTACTAGTCAGAACCTATACAATTACTTCTGCAAGTAGAAAGCATATGCCTTAGCTAGATGACTGCACTCTATTGGTTCCCAAAACCACAGACTCAAAATCCAAGAGCCTGCCACTTCTTAGATAGGACTTCTCAATTAGTTTTGGCCAACGAACGGGAATACTTCTCGATTCCCCTGCACTTCAGGCTCTGCTACACCCAGGCAGGTTAACCTTCACCTCAAACACTGACTGTGTGGTTCAAGGCTTTTGTATAGCGAATTTAAACTTTGGAGTTCTCCTGTTGGCAAGGTTCTCGAACTCGATGAAATTGAAACTAGATGTTGGATAATTGTTAAATGTTTTGTATAACTGAATAATTTATTTGATGCTTGTAGAAGGAATATATAAATTTTCTGACCTCAATAATAAAAAGACTAGTGCCTCTGCTCATCCGGGCAATAAAGTCAACTTCAGTGAATTTTCACGTACAACTTTATATTGTTTTATGCACTTATACTGCCAACAATTAAATAATCAAGATGTGATAGATCAAATATTTATACAATCTTAAATTAGTCAAGATTGAATTTTAACTCCTCTAGTAGGGAGACAAACTGGACATAGATACAGAAATGATTTAATATTTCACAATATCTATGATGATCAAATTTAAAATGCTAAATGATCGTGTCCACTTATCCGATATTTAAATTGTATACAAAATTCCAGAAAATAATTACAAAGGATGATTTGCCTATAGTTTAAATCTCCGGGCCTTTAATAATAAGCAAAGAACAATTTATTTTATTATTAAAATAAAATAATAGAATTTATATTACAAAGTCATAATGAGCCCCCTATTCCTCCATACAATAAATATAAAATACTTCTTCAAAGTGTATGAATGTAAATGTCCGAATACTGAATATGTCTTGTTCTACCATTCATCCCATATTTATATCTTTTAATTCCAAAGAATGTGACTTTTGAAAGTCAAGAGCCATGGTGTTAGAATTTAATAATTACACCTTCCCGTTAATAATAATAATTTTTTTTTCTATCACAAAAGGCTTTAATCGCACCCTTTGGTAATATGCTCTTAATTATTTTTGTTTGCAAAGTTAATCTATCTAGAAACTTAACTACTCACGATGGGCTCCTTGAACATCCTAAAAGACATTATTCGTGACATTCCTAACAGCGATATATCAAAACTGTGCAACTATTATAAACCCTCGGAAATCCTTTGCCTTTGATATTTTTCACTGTGATGATTTGGAAGGTACATGACTTCAATTCTGTAGTTACAGATGATCTCCACTTGCTTAGTTTATCACCGCCTAAGCATTGGTTATGGTCATCTACTATATATTCAACTCTTTATATCCATGTTTCAAACTGTGTATATAGGATGAGTATTTTATTCATGCATGCTGAATTTGACATTCATGTATGTCTGTCTTTTCTGTGTGCATTGTCATTGAAGATTGCTCGGAAGATAGTTTGAGAGGGGGCTGGCTAAGATGAGTAGTTCCAACACACATTTGCTTTGTCAGCATAAGACTACAATTCCCAAAGACACAACATCACAGATTTCTCACCACAAAGCCAAGAGTACTTTCCTAGTGTGAGGACGTTGATACAAGTCACCAAAAGTATGATATATCATATCCAACTCAATAAATTATATGTTTATAATCGCTGACTTTACATTTACATCATTATCCATTGTCGTTAATTCCTTCATGGGCTGGACATTGTCATGGATGAACCCATTATTCACTCTGTCGTATTAACCATCCTCCAATGATCCTCCCTGTCCTGTAAGACATAATAGAATCATCTTGTGTGCATCTCCTTTGTTGAATGTCTCAAGTGCATTGGATGTCCAGAATGGAATGCCTTCATTGTTGAAATAAAATCTCTAGCACAGGTGGCACAATTCTCAATTGTAGATGCTCCTTAATGCTCATGCGGTGTCACGGATTCAGTATGGATTTGGACAACACAAAAGTAGACTTCCTTAAATGGATGAACTTTCTTGACCCTGGACATGTTAGCAGATGTTCAAATGTTGTATCTCAAGCTGGAAACATTACAAAATGATCAGTACATGTTGTAATGATATCAGTTTTTTATCCCCTGTAACACATATTCATTGGGTTCTTTCCTTATTCTTCTTATTGTTCAACATCTAATATGTATGAAATGATCTTTCATTCATTATCTGTGAATAGAACTTTCAAATGAGCTTCAAACTCTATATCACTGTGGTCTACTGTCATTGAATTGACTTCAACCATTTAGTCAAGCTCACTCGTTGCATGAATATCTAATCTCTACAATCTCCATTATTAGTTCAAATGAAGGATTTGGATGACCTTTTCTCCTCCACCATCTCTCCTTCTATTTGTGTGTCTTTACATATAATCCATGTTTTTGTACAATATATGTGTCATATCTATATAGAATTTATTTATCATTCACTTGACTTGTCGTTCCTTATCTATGTCGGATATATACTTTTCCACTATTTTACAACATTATTTTAAATCCCTTATAGCATCTTCAGGACAGTCAATAATAAAATCAATTTGCAAATACTGCAAATTCTTATATGCAAAACAAAAATAATCATAGGGTGAAAAGATTAAGATTTGTAGCATGAATGGAGACCCTAAAATTTTTAGGGCACCATCACACTATCATACATCTAGACAAGAAGCAAAACCTCTTTGACTTGTTTCTTTAGGGTGTTACAAATTTCTTCTTCTTTGGCCTTTTTAATTTCTTCTATTAGTTGGTTTTGCAGCTCCCTTCTTTCATTCTTGAGGGTCATTGTCATTTCTTTCTGTCTTACATGTACTGAACATCATTTTTCTTTCATAGACCATATTATTCTGAATTGTTTATTTACAAAGAAGAAGTTGGAATGCAGCCTTTGCACTATATGCCCTAGTTTCCAGTTGTGAAAGTTAAGAGCTTATGGCCTCAATTCTATCTCTTCTACTTGTTCTTCCCATGCAATAGCCAATTCACATTGTTAATTAGCATGGCTTGGTGACATTAATTTCAATCGAAGCTTATATAGAATTAACTCAAACAACTCAGTTCTTTTTCACACTAGTTTTGTCTAGGTTTTCAAACCCAACTAAAAACTATCCATTATTTCTGTAACTTCAAAATAGTCCTAACTAGAGAGCTTTGAACTTATCTGTTTTAATTTCCCTTCATCCACTGTACTCGAGCACTAAGTCACCAGGTTAAGAAACTCTTTTCCTTCTATGTTTATCGCCCTGATGCTTTCTCCTCCATTGAATCATATTTACTGCCCATTGTGCCATTACTCTCAATGCATCTAATTGATTGAACTTCAAATATCTTTCTTTCAGTATTTATCATTTCCTAGTTTGCTTTTTTACTATGATCCTGATTCCTTACACCTCTCTATGTTCTCCATTGGTAATGTGGCTCCCAATCCATGCATCAATTGAAAGAGTGTATGTTTAAAATCCCTTTCCGGATATTTACTAAAAACCCTTGATATAAAACTTACAAATTTTAAACTGAACAATAAACTAATATTTGATATAAATTCTAGAACTTTAATCGATTTATAACCAGCAGATATGCATACAAGAAACTCAGAAAAGTTTGTTTGATTCCTCCAATATTCAAAAGTACATATATAAACCAGCAGTTAACACAAATAGCTGCCAAATACATTACTGTATTATACAACAGCAATACAATAACACACAACAATCCAAAAAAATCCAAACTTATAAACAACAATAACAGTCAGATTGGCAAATGTAGATAAAACCTGTAAGAAAGCTAGGTTTGCATCCAACCTCCAGATGCTTCTTCAAGGGTTTGCGTCCTCAAAGAGATAACCAGTCACTGTTTTCAGCTCCCAGATTAATATTTGTTTTTAAATATTATAATCTTCATATCTCCCCACGCAAAGCCTATTGTACCTTTATCACTTTTCCCAATGTGATGCACACCCTTTTAGGCAATGTGGGATAAAGCACCTTCTTTGTCGTTTAGTCACTTCAGTGAACATAGTACCTTTTTAAAAAAAAAGTGAAGTTAAATGAACTTTAAAAGTCACTTAGTCAGTAAACCATATAATCATCAAGCATCAAAATACTTGACCAAATGAGCTCGGATAAGCACGTGCAATAGCTCGTTGGAAAGCGCTTGGTGAGGTGCTTCCAAACCAACACTGAGATACCAAGAATTTTGAGCTCTGTTTACTTACTAAAAATAGTAAGCATCCGGACAACCTGCCAAAACTGCTCTGATGGATCTGAAACTAGAAATGTCTAGGCCAAATATTGAATTGAACCCTGTAAAGAACTTTTTTGCCCCCGAAACCTAGGCGAAGTGAGCTGACAACACAGAATTATAATGTCCCAGAAAAAAGGGACATTACAAAGCCTCCCTTCTCAAAGATTGCTTGCCCTCAAGCAATCCGCTCATACCTACAAAAACCAAATGCCAGGATCCCATACTCGCCTCGAGAATGAGGTTCTACTCCTAAGTCGATGTACCTCGGCATGCATCTTCCCAAACTCGAAATGGTGAAACAATACAATAGGAATCAATGTGCCAAATAACTAAATGCCAAGATCCCAAGTCTCACCATAAAGGGACACCAACTACCATGTGCCACTGCCCTGTGTGCCAATACCCTCAGTCAGAAAGAATGTCTCACTCCATGAGTGACCCTGCGAATCTCTATTGTCAAGTGAGGATGGGAGCCTAACAATATACCAATATCTACCCCAAGATGATAGCAACCAAACCCTCCACCTAGCTCCCTCATAAAAGGCAATACCTTGGGATGCTCCACCTGGATCCCAAATGAGAACTCATACGCTGTATGAGATACCACTGACCAACTCTTGTAATATCTGTACCATTGTACTACTCCTGTAATATATGTACCGATGACAATGACAAATCCGGCCAATCTGACTCCACCACCATATCACCCTGGTGAAAACGAAGCAATCCTAATCTTTGGAACTCTGATGTGTCAGAAGGCTGAAACACACAGATCATAATCCTTTGATTGTGTAACAACACAGCATAATCCACTAGATGTAAAATACTATTAACACCTAGATCCCTGATCACCTAATCAACATGATCCTAGGTAAAGGAAAGAGTGGTTGGTGAATCACTAACATCATGAATGCTAACACTGTCTTCAATATACTACTGAATAAAAACTGTAGACACCTCATGTGAAATGTAGGGTAATGTGTGTTATCCCCACTCATCTGCAAATAACTCATTAACTCTTGAAGGCCAAATAGAATCAGCGAATATACTACTAGCATACACCGGCAAATCACTGATAGCTAGAATATACCAATAAGTAAAATCACCAATCAACAAGTAGGTCGTGGCCATCTCACAAGAGTTGGGTGATAAATCTCTGGGTAAGCTGAGAGATCCCTCAGAGCATGCTAAGGATAAATCTGAATTTCCTACTCCACCATAAGTACCCTCGCTTATGTCAAAGTCTTCATAAAAGGAAGGTTCACTATTAATTGAAATCTCTGAATTATCCTCACTTGTTCTATCACTAACCATGTGCTCATATGAAAATGTACAGCTGTTGTCATAAAAATCAGAATTTTCAAACTCATCAACTTGTTGATCCATAGAATTTTTCTCATCATAGAAAGTCTAAGACGGGGAACGCGTGATTGAATTACATTGTTTGCCTTCACATCTACCCACTCTATGAATTCCTTCAATTATTTGTGTGATTTCTTGTGCCCTTGAACCACGGTTATCTTCTTCATGCATGGTTGCCCCACTCGTTTGATTTTCAGCTTGTGGATGGAGTAATGTGTTAAGCTCAATTGAAGGCATAGCTCATCTACCTCACTCTCCTTGTCCTTTCCAAAATTAATTGCTAGATCTCTATCAAGACCTATCTAAACTTCCCTATACTGTCAAGACCTATCCAAACTTTCCTATACTGTCAATGCCCTACTGGACGCTATGAGTCGTCCTTTACGTAAGATGCAGGCTGTGACCTTCTATGGTCTTACGACGACTGGCAAGCCTAGGAGTCCCACTTCGCTATTGATAACTCTATCCTTCCTCTTTGCAATGGAATGTATACTACTGCCTTTCCCTTACTCATGTACAGGTGTCGGCGAACACTTCTATCATTAAGTCTAACCTTGCTAAGACCCAAATATCATCCAATCAACTTGGTACTGAGTTTGTTGTTGGCTGAGTCACTCCAATCTTCTAGGTATTTCGATTTACCCAACCATAGTATTTGAATCAATCATGTGAACACTAGGTTTTCGTCTAGCTTCACTCATTCCCAAAAGGTTTGCGGTCTTTTGGGAAAAACCAGTCACTCTAAAGCAACCAGAACTTTTAATATATTCAGTTCATAAATTCTTGTGTCAATTCCTTTTGCAATTTAATTGCTAATATAATTTCATAGGCTAGCAAGATGCATGGCTCTGATACCACTGAAATATCCCTTTCTAGATATTTACTAAAAACCCTTGATATAAAACTTACAAATTTTAAACTAAATAGTAAACTAATATTTGATATAAATTCCAGAACTTTAATCGATTTATAACTAGCAGATATGCATACAAGAAACTCAAAAAAGTTTGTTTGATTCCTCCAATATTCAGAAGTACATATATAAACCAGCAGTTAACACAAATAGCTGCCAAATACGTTACTGTATTATACAACAGCAATACAATAACATGTAACAATCCAAAAAAATCCAATCTTATAAACAGAAATAACAATCAGATTGGCAAATGTAGAGAAAACCTGTAAGAAGGTTAGGTTTGTGTCCAACTTCCAAATGGTTCTTCAAGGGTTTGCGTCCTCAAAGAGATAACCAGACACTATTTCCAACTCCCAGATTAATATTTGTTTTTAAATATTATAATCTTCATATCCCCCCACGCAAAGCCTGTTGTACCTTTATCACTTTTCCCAATTTGATGCACACCCTTTTAGGCAATGTGGGATAAAGCACCTTTTTTGTCCTTTAGTCACTTAAGTGAACATAGTACTTTTTTTTTAAAAAGTGGCAAGTTAAATGAACTTTAAAAGTCACTTAGTCAGTAAACCATATAATCATCAAGCATCAAAATAACTGACGAAATGAACTCGGATAAGCACGTGCAATAGCTTGTTGGAAAGCTCTCGGCGAGACGCTTCCAAACCAACACTGAGATACCAAGAATTCTAAGCTCTATTTACTTACTAAAAATAGTAAGCATCCGAACAACCTGCCAAAACTGCTCTAATGGATCTGAAACTAGAAATGTCTAGGCCAAATCTCGAACTAAACCCCATAAAGAACTTTTTCGCCCCCGAAACCTAGGCAAAGTGAGCCGGCAAAACAGAATTATAATGTTCCAGAAAAAAGTAACATTACAATGTTTGGCGGTTTCTTCATATGAAAGGTAATGTGTGCAATGCACATAGCTTTGAATCACCAGAATGACATTTTTATTTATGACCTACACTTGACCATTAGATTGGAGGTAGAATGGACTGGAAAGGGATGTAAATTTCGGAACTCTAATATCATCAGCTAGATCAAAAGGTTAAAAAAGTCAAGATCAAAATCAGAACATCAAATCTAGTAAACACTTGCTCATAAATATATCAAGTTGTGCTATGAACATTGTTATTTAGTGAGGCCTTTGCTTGCACTATTACCCACCTTCAATGGATCGATGAAATTCAAACCCAGCATTCAAATGACTCTTGTGGTTGAGAAAGCCAAAGTAGCATAAAGTCCCTCTTGAACAGCTTACCCACTATTAAACATATGCTCATCCAATTACGCATTATTTTGAGTCACGATTAAGTGTCAGTCACCTTCCAAGGTGTGTTATCAAGCCCCATGCGGCCTGCATCTATATTTCATGTGTCTCTTCATTTATGCTGCTTCATGCATCAAACATCATTGTACTTTGTTTGGTCTCATTTTATACAACAATGATTGACCAGCTGGAATGTTGGTGCCTTCAAAGTAAGCCTCCTTCAATCCAACTACTATGGACAAGTACTCTCCATGGTTTTCATACCGAGCAGGTATACAGACAATCTAGAACAACTGTGCATCAGGGCAGCTCTCATTCATCCGTTCAAGGGGTTCGCCAAACTTTATCTTCAAAAGATGATTCACTGTCAAACGACTCTTTAATAGTCAGACAATGATTTGAAAGTTAACTCTTTAAGTGGCACTAACCATCTCCTCATCCAACCCAAAATGACATTCCCATTAACGAAATCTAACATTACTTGATGATCTATATAAACCATGAATGGCATTGCCAATCAGTAATGACCAAACTTCTGTACTAAATACACCATGCAAAGAACTTCTGTCTCCATATTGCTATAATTTGTTTTGCATTGAACAACAAATGGCTAGCAAAGAACACTACAAGATCCACCAATACGATGCATCAAGACCTTTCTTATTTTTAATGATCCAATATAAAAGATAGTTATCAATGATCAGATTTCAAGGCATCAAAAATAGAAAACAATGGATGATCCGTTAGACAATAGTCTTGTCAATGCAAATCTCTAATTTTCCAATAAATGTTTGATTGATATGCTTCTTGTTCTTAAGGTATTTGCATAAAAAATTCTACTAAGACTCCTAAAAATGAAGATGCACAGCACAGAATAATTATAAGGAATGTTTTAATGGTAACAGCACATACATATAGAATGAAAATGGAGTGATAACACAAGAATTGACCTGAAGAAATCCAATTCGAACGGAAAAGATAAAGGGATGAGGTTATACATCCTCTACTCGCAACGTACTTTGATAATTACAAGGTTTACTACCTACTTGGACCCTTCATGGACACCTTCCAAGATAAATTTGACAGCCAAACACCTAAAGAGTAATTGCCACTACTCCCTAGCCTTCCCACTTACACTTCAACTCCTACAAGTCTACTTTCAGCCAGTTTCAAAGGGGGTACTTTATATGTATCAACTATAAGAACATTTCTAAGAGAAGTCCAAAACATTCCTACAAGCGCAACAATCGAACTAGAAATGCCAAGTCTCCTCAATGGCCACAGCTCTGTCTATTTGTCAGATATGTGACATGCTCCAACACAATGAAACACATCACCTATCAGATATTCCATTTTTTAAACAGATGAAAAGCCCAATGCTATCGGGATCACCCAGCTGTCTTCTATCCATGTCTCATACCTGTGCTGCTCCTACAAAATTGATTCTTAATCAAATTAGTTGAATGATAAATATGTCACCATGTTTGGTATATTTGTTAAAATTTCGCATAATACTTTGCTATAGGTGTGTTATTATTATGTGGAATAGTATACTTGTACTATTTGTCTGTATATGTGTTTGTCAAGTTGTTAACAACTCATTTATTTAGAGGATTTGTTTCCTCTGAATTAGAATTTTCAAATCCTATAAATATGTAACTCATTTGGATGAATGCTAATAAATATTGTGGGCTTTAAAGTTTAACACGCTAGCAGAGCTAAGTGGTTCACGTGCACCTGAATCTTTGCAGACTGCAGCACTACAGTCATAAGTAGAGATATTGCTGCTGGCAGTCTCGAGATACCTGTAGTATATTAGTGTCAAGTCTAAAGTAATGCATATGCAAGCAAGCAACATTTGGAGTCAAAGCTGCATTTTGACCAGGGGAAATTGAATATTACTGCTGAAGCTTGAGGTTGAGGCTGATCTTTTTACTACATCAATTTTATTATAAGTCTGTGAGACATCATTATAGGCTAAGGAAGTTGTTTCTAGCAGGATTGAACAGTATTGGCGCGGTGTCCAATTGAAGCCATGGCCCATAATATAATCCAAGACCATTGTATGCCTTACGATATGGATTGGCATAGAGAGAATCGGATGGGAGTGCTAGCCTTTCAGCAAGGCTAAGAACTTTGTCTGAGGCCTCTACACAATTGCTATAAGTTTCACTACTGCAGAGTCAAACTTTGGTTTCGCAGCCTTCAAATTCAGTGCCAACTCCCAACAACATGGGCACCCGAAAAGCCTGAGAAGCATCACCACAGCCATTCAATTATCTTGATAGAGGTCTTTCAGATCTATAGGTTTCCCACTGGCAGTGAAGATGGTGATGGCACCAAGAATGTTCACTTCTTTAGAAGGTGTCACAGATGCTTTGGGATCTACCGTGCTCTTTTTTGTGTGTTGATCAACACACACATTCCCCAATGAATTCGATTTTATACAGAATGTATGAGTTCTTCTACCAGTGAGTTTCAGAATTGTGGTCAATGGCTCCCTTCATTGTTGCTGTTCCTGCTCCTTCTCAATGTGTTTCTTGTATAACATCCTCTTAACATCAACGATCGCAAACAGGCTTTCTAAGATAATATGTGAGCAGTTTCATACAAAACTTCCAAAAGATGTGTGAGGATGTGACAACAGACTGGGTGTTTATATTGTTTGTCATAGGATAGTCATATCTCAATGCCAAAATCGCTCATAGAGTAGAATTGTTTATTAAATGAATAACTGTAAGACTATTCCTTTACTCGGATTTCAACTCCATTGTATTTTAAGATGTTACTCTGCTTCCTAGAGTGTCCTCTTATCAACAATTTATTGTTGATTTGAATGATAATAAATAGGACAAATACGCTTCTATTCCTGATTAAAATAATGGTAGCAAACATTCAAGCTCTTTTACTACCCGAGTCACAAAAATTGACTCCCGCTAACTATAGCAATAAGAGTCATAAATCCTCACAATTTGTGAGCAT
Source organism: Cupressus sempervirens (assembly GCA_028749045.1). Taxonomy (NCBI): domain Eukaryota; kingdom Viridiplantae; phylum Streptophyta; class Pinopsida; order Cupressales; family Cupressaceae; genus Cupressus; species Cupressus sempervirens. The sequence goes on along the minus strand of CM053787.1, from coordinate 514,055,557 downwards.
AGGAAGGAATCTAACCAACATTCAACTAGAAAAAGAGGAGAGACCTGATACTAAACATGATGATCATTACGAATGTTGTAACAAAACCTTGTAGATACTAAGTGATCTGTTGGAGATGAATTGATTCCTGAAAGTCCCAATGAAAGATCTGAAGCAGACTTGTCGTCAAAGTTACACAACAAGTACCAGACCACAAAGGCAAGTAAATCCTTATTCTTGAAGAATCAATTGTATTCATCTCAATTGCACGAAGGCTCCATCACAAATTATCTCATGCGACTCAAAAACTTGCATGATCAGTTAGCTGCCGTCAAAAAGAAGATAGACAATGACAACATTTTCGTCATAGTACTGTGTGGTTTATCACACTCATATCAAGGATTTGTGGAATCATCCTAACCAACTGCTGAAACAAAAACCCTTGACTTCAACAATTTGTTTGCGTCACTTCTGCAGGAGAGAAGACAAATGTAAGAAACAGTATCTGGTTCAATTACAAAAACATTCAAGGGAAACAACAGAAATGCTACTAGAGGAAGCTAGATGTTACTCAATCTTTTCAGAAAAAGACAGACTGGTAAACCCTCGTATGCCACAAGTAAATCATTTCAAGCCAGTGTGATTTGTTACATTTGTAAAAAACATGGATATCATGGCAATATTGTTTGCATAACCCTCAGAACATTCAACCTTGAAATCATGCTAATGTTGCTACAGCAATGCCCAATGAATGCAATGAGGAGTTTGCTTTAATCTCATCAAAAGAAGGCTTGCATAAGTACATGGAGTGTTTCTTCGACTCAGGAGCATCGAGACACTGCACATGTCAAAAAGACTGGTATGCTTCTTTTGCAGTTTGTTTGAATAAACAGGAGATTTCTCTGGGTGATGGTGCCACATACTTTGTTCAAGGACATGGTGATGTATGTAAAACATTAGATAATGATACTACATACACTTTTTAAAACGTGAGAATTGTGCCGGATTTGGATAAGAACCTGTTATCTATCAGTGAAATTACTAAGAGAATAACAGGTGTGTAACCCCTCGCATCAATAACAAGTTGATAGCTCTTGGAGCTGGTGACAACGGTTTGTACAAACTTGTGAACACAGGTACATCAAACTCATATGTCCTGGCAGAAAAAGATGATAATGATGTGCTTTGGCACAAGAGACTAATATTTTACTATCTAACCAAGTTATCCATGACTGGTATGGTTGATAGTCTTCCTAAAATACAAAATCAACAACATGAATGTGGAAGTTAACAGCTGGAAAAGAAAAGTTGACTTTTTGCAAATGAATAGCCTTGGAAGACGAGATCAACTGGATCTTGATCACGTGGATATATGGGGTCCTACTAGAACTACATCCTCAGGTGTAGCTAGTTATTATTTTGTTAATTGTAGATGATTGTTCAACAAAAATGTGGGCAAAGTTTCTATAAGAAAAATCTGAATCTTTAAGTTTTTTCAAGATATTTAAATATTCAGTTGAAAATGAACGGGCAGGAATATCAAAACTTTGACAGACAATGATGGAGAGTTCACTCTAAACATTATTAGTCTTAGATGTATCAACACCAATAAATTACTCTTGAATGTTTATACAGATATAGATGGGGTAAATTCCATAGGTGATTGTTGAACAGGTACTGGATATGTTTTCTTGCATGGTTCTGGAGCTATTTGTGGGCAAAGCAAATTACAACACACAGTTGCAGTTTTTAGTGCAGGCGGTGAAGCTGTTTGGTTACGTCACATTCTCTATGACCTTCACGGAGATCAATATGAGCCAACACCTATTCTATGTGACAATCAAACTGTTCTCGAGATCGTTAAAAAAACATTTTATAATGCCTGCACCAAACACATTGGAATTCATCAACATTATATTCAGCAACTTACAGCCGAAAATGTCACTTGTCTTCAATATTAGCCCACTGATGAACAAGTGGCTCACATAACGAGAAAGCCAGTTGGTCAATTAAAATTTGCAAACTTTAAGGACAAGTTGGCTCTTCTTGTAGGTTTTTGTTTGCTTGCACTATAAGAGAGTTATGTTCTTCTATGTCTTCAAATTGTAATAATGACAAGACTTGTTAGGTTCTCCGCCACTGCTTTTCAACGAATCAAGGAAGGGTGTTAATATACTTTGTAAACATCCACATAATAATTTGTTATAGGCTGGCCTGTTAGTGGGCATTTTTGGGTTAATGCATGTGACTAAGGGGTCTTGAGAGAGTATTGGGAAGCTCCAAAGCAAGGTTGGATCAAACCAAACTTCGATGGCGCTTTGAAAGGTAACCCAGGACCTTCCAAAGCAAGTTTTGTGGCAAAAGACTTTAAAGGAAATATTTTGTTGATTGGAGCTCAATGCTTTGCAGGTGGGACTAACAATGAAGCGGAAGCTCAAATGGCCCTTAGTGCAGTGAAGACAGCCAAAAGCTTGAATGTGGGCAAACTAAATTTAGAAGGGAATTCTCAGATCATTATGAATGCAATCATAAAAGGAGAAATTGGAGTCTGGCATCTGAACAAGTATATAAAGAAGATTAATTCCTTAACAGTAAACTTTACATATTTCAACATTACTTATGAGATGTGAAGGAGACGAGATTAGACACACCTCCAAATTTTCTTTATCTTGAAAGACCTGCCGAGGGACGAACTTACAGAGGATTTCCAAGAAGTTGCAAGTAGGAAGTTCTCCGCCACTGCTTTTCAATGAATTACGGAAGGCTGTTAATATACTTTGTAAACATCCACATAATAATTTGTTATAGGCTGGCCTGTTAATGGGCATTTTTGGGTTAATGCATGTGATTAAGGGGTCTTGAGAGAGTATTGGGAAGCTCCAAAGCAAGGTTGGATCAAACCAAACTTCGATGGTGCTTTGAAAGGTAACCCACGACCTTCCAAAGCAAGTTTTGTGGCAAAAGACTTTAAAGGAAATATTTTGTTGATTGGAGCTCAATGCCTTGCAGGTGGGACTAACGATGAAGCGGAAGCTCAAACGGCCCTTAGTGCAGTGAAGGCAGCCAAAAGCTTGAATGTGGGCAAACTAAATTTAGAAGGGAATTCTCAGATCATTATGAATGCAATCATAAAAGGAGAAATTGGAGTCTGGCATCTGAACAAGTATATAAAGAAGATTAATTCCTTAACAGTAAACTTTACATATTTCAACATTACTCGTGAGATGTGAAGGAGACGAGATTAGACACACCTCCAAATTTTCTTTATCTTGAAAGACCTGCCGAGGGACGAACTTATAGAGGATTTCCAAGAAGTTGCTAGTAAGAAGTTGCAAATAGAGCCTTGGATAGTTGAAAACCAACTTAAAGGAGCAGGCTTGATAATTAGTAGCAAGTTTTGAATTCATTAAGGAGAGGGTACTCAAAAAATTCAAAAACGTTGTCCAAGTGTGAGCATTGAGTGGCTCAAAATTTAAAGGTTTGGTAACTGTTAGTTGGAAGAAACGAAGGCATTTGATTTTATTATAGCTAGTAATAATACATTTGTATGGGACAATTGGAGGTGGTCTTATTAATGATTGTATTGATTTAACGGTTCCCCTAGCCAAGGAAGATGTGTATGCCACTTGGAGTACTTCAGTACTCATTTCGGAAAAGAGTTGAGAGGAAGCTTAGTAAAGCACGTGAGAAGGCAGCAAGGTAGCCTTTATTTGCATAGAAGTTGATTTTGGTTTTGTCATCATTTGGTTTATTTGTAGAAGAAATAATTGGACTTGGGAGTGCAGAAATGGAAGCAAATTTCTATCTACGTACCTCAAGACAATAGCAATGCTTTCTGGGGGAGATTACTAGGAAAAAGTTGAAGAGCATTTTTCTCATTGATAATCCCCAATATTGGCAGATTATTGGTCTACTTCTTCATAAGGAGTCCCTGAATTCTGCGCCAAGATACAGGTCGAATTTTGAAGTTGCATCCATGATGCTTACATGGGTGCTGGAGCTTGGCTCTAAGGAAGATGTCATATGGGTGTTGAAAGCATGTGTGAAGCTAGAATGGTTGGAAGGGCTTATCCCCATTGTTGTGATGGCAGAAACAGGTGGAGGATTCAGAGCTATTGCAGGTTACTGGTGAGGGGTGAGTGAGCCCGATTGCCAACCCTTTTTGATTTGGAGTGCCAATTCCAACATGGTGCAGAGGCATGACGAGGCTTGAGATGGATAGGAACTGCTAAAAAGTCACATTCAAGTTAAGGAATCGGGGAAGAGGAAAAAGGAATGGGGGGTCCAAGAAGGGATTAGGGTCAAGCACAAAGGGAAAACAATGGCTGGAGAATAAATGGATATGCAGAACAAGGGCCCAATGGGCTGGGCAAAGATTGCATAAGGCACAGGTCCTCCCAATCAACAATCTCTTTTTGTTTTTTGAGCTTTTCGATTAGTAGTCTGTATATGTTAGTATAGATGATAATGTCATGTTTTGGTAGTACAGGGCAAAGAATTATTATAGCCTATGGGTATTTACGGTTTATGGTAGATAGCTTGGGTGTTTATACCTGTGTATGTCTGTAATTTTTTTGTATGGGTTGACAGTGGTTAAGGTATGGAGCATGAAATTCTCAATCTGCACAGAGATAACTCCTGCTTTTGTATAACAGACTTTATTATATTAATATTAATAAAAATCTTTTACTACCAATCAGAAAAGGAAATTGTTATAGGATTGTTATTATTATGTGGACTAGTGTAATATATTAGTTGTATATGTTTGTTAAGTTGCTCACAACTCTTTTTTTTTTTTTTTGAGGATTTGTTTCCTTAAAATAAAATTTTATAATCCTATAAATATGTAACTTATTTGGTTGAACGATAAAAAATATCATAATATATTTTTATGTGCTTTCACGTTTAACAGCCACTAGTAAACATTTTCAAAGAAATGCTATTAACTAAAAGTAAATACATACAGGAGAATCAGAAAAAAATATAAGCTCATCTGGTTGGGTTGAGTCTATACATTGAACAGAGTTTGTCTCAAATTAATACTCATTGTTTATACAAACGAAAAGTTCAGTGGTATCAGGATCAGTCATATGTCTTCTATCGATGTCTTAAACCTCTATTTCTCCAACAAACTGATTCTTAATCAGATTCCTTAGGATGTCAGACTTATCATTATTACTAGTTCATTAGCAAATCTTCAGGTAAAAAACCCAGTCAGGTTGTCAGTCCTCCAAACCAGCAAAATTGATACATTTTTGGATCAACAGGTTTCACCACACTACTACAGAAATCAGTTGAATGATAAATACACCACCATCATTCTCATACAAATGCTATTAGCTAAATAGTAAATATATAAAGGACAATCAGATAAGACAAATTAGCTCAAACTGTTCAGTTTAGTTTATACATTAACATGGTGTCTCTCAGATTACAATTTCAACAACGTTGGTGCCAGAGATTCTATATGCAGCGCTTTTGAGGGTTCAAATCAGATGGTCATGCCTTCTACAGATGTTCTTCTGCTAAAACTTCTTGGCTGTTGTTACAGGCTGGATTTTACTATTTATATATTGTCTCCCTTTTATGGCAAGGTCTCTCTTTAGAGACACTTAGATGATCAGGGATAGCTGCAAATCACTATAGCATGGTATTCTGTTCTCTGCCACTGCTTTTCAATGAAAGGGAAGATACCTGGCACTTGTTCAGTCAATTTAAGGAAAGTTGTGGCTTCTCAAACATGATTTGTCTGTAACTCAGTTGTTAAACTGCTGTGTATTTTAATGTTCTCAAAGTAAAAAAATTCATCAATTTTTTAACAGAAATATATCACTCCTGCAGGTCTGCCTGTATGAATTATGCAACTCAACGTAGAAATTATCAGGAATTCACTTCGTTAGAAAACCAGGAATACAGGAGAAAAGTACATTGAAAATTAACCAATCTAGACATCCATCACAACACAAAAGGACAGTCACTGTTGAACTACACAATACACGGTCAGTCATAGTTAAAGCAATTGTGAAGGTTTAAAATATGGAAAATTTGGACCAAGTATCATAGGGAGACACATTGATTTACAGATTATTTATTGCCCAAGCCTACGAGGCTGTTCACAGGATTTCTTGTATGAAAATACCATACAACTAGCAATCTATTGTTTGTTTATGCAGTTACTAATTTCTAATATAAGCAATATGTTTTATTGGCTATCATGTCGGGATGGCAGGTTAGCTTCTTACCTGAGACTGCTTTCTCAAGTGCTCTGGTAGTGGGGGCCTTCTCTGCAGGGAAGAGAGATGAATTTGTCAGCATACAGTCCTGTGATACCTTCTAGAGATCATTTCATGAGCTTTCATACTAGAACTACTTTTCATATGCACTCCCCTCAAGTAGTAACTAACAATGAACAAGAAAGCAACATTCAAAACAAAGCTGCATAATGAATGTTACAACAATAAAATATAAGAACTATCACAAAAAAACAAATAATATAACTTCACAGAATAGGATAGTGACAAGACGGTAGATTGACAAACCAATTTTATTTTTGTTGCATTACAAATGAAAGCATCTATTTCAAAAAAATAGCACCATTTGTAAGATAATAAAATCCATGGACAAATGCTGCTCCATAGTTGGAAAATCCTTTATACTCACAAGTTACATGGTAATTGAAGTTGATAATGTTTCCAAATAAAATCACAATAGATTTCAGTAAACAACACAAATTATCTGGATTTTGAATGCCATCTATGAAATGTATTATGTATTCAAATATGCAAGTGAAATGAAGCGGTATTAATTTGATACAAAAATCATCTCTCATTAAAAGACAAATATGTTGTGAAAGTAAATAAAAATGGACTCTTAATTGGATGCAATTACATTTATTTTAGAAATATATCATTATTGTGGTAGCCAATGGAGATCTTGTCATGTCCCCTCCCGCCAACTGATAATTAAGGTGGCACTTAGCCTATGTGGATCCCCGATAGGCTTAAGTGAATTCTATTGGGGGCGTCATGAGTGTGGAGTGACGTGATTATGGTTGTTTCTTTTCCTTATACTCTCCACCTCGTCTTCCTAATACCTCCAGCTGGGACTTTGTCGTGGGTGTTCTTGTGGCTTGGCATCACGTGGCGACCCATTTCCTTTACATTTGACCACCATTTCATTCATTCATTCCTCCGGCAGTTACAGTCACAATATCGTGGTCATGTTTGTTTATTGCTCTTGTAAGGTTCTTTCACCGGGTGCGTTGAGGAGGCTAATGGTCTATGAGGCAACGGGGAATCGAAGGAGTCTGGAAAATACAAAGCTTGGAAACCAATTCGGCTCCGCTGAGGTAATTTCTGATTTTGCGAGGGATGAAATCCCCTTTGCACTTCAGATAGGATGTAGCCCCTATCTACTATTGTTGTTATCTTCATCTTTTGAGCGCATGCGTGCATGGTCATTACTCATAGGTCGGAGGTTTCTTTGGAAGGAGTCGGCACATTATTTCCTCAAGCACACTGGAGTTGGCTTGACATACCCAATAGCATTGTCAGGAATCAGGTTATCATGCTTTACCATCTGCTACATGGTCAATTCACGTGGGTCTAAGGTCTGCAGTCAGGATCATTCGCAGTTGTATCATCCCTGCTCAGGCTCATTGATACATATCACTGTAGTATGTGAAGGAATCATCTATGGTACAATAAAATCTCTCGTTGCTGGTATGGACCCATTCCTGTCGGGACAGTGGTCAGTATAAGTTCCTTTTCCTGTCTTCTCTTTTTGGTAGTTTTGGGTGCAACGTGGAAGTTGACCAGATATCCTTCTGGTAATTTTGATAGTAAATTTTAGAACAGATATCATATATTGTGTCCCATGTATGAGGTTCATTTTCTTTTATTATCGGGATTACACCTGTAGCATCTTGTATTGGGAGATTCGATTAAGTTGTGATTAGCATATATATTCTTTTGGGTTATGTGTCAAATTCTCTACCTTCTGTGGCATGTAGACGGTTATCTGTGATACACTCCGTTGGTTACAAATTTCTCAGTCCTTTCACCTCAGCTTGGATGGTTGACAATCTTGCTCCAGTCACAAATAAACAGGGAAAATTCGAACTGTTCTGTTAAGCACTACGTTTTGGGACACTACTTTCAATCAAGTTATTACAGATCACAAAAATCCATAATTTAGAATGCATGATATCTAATTTAATCAGACTAAATTGATCATTTTTTCCTCCATAACTCTTCCCTTGCAGCAGTTTTTGATAATTAAGTATTTCAGATACAAACTAGTTTCACTTCAGCTGAAAGCAATTGAATGATTTTAAAAGCTGACTAAAAAACTCAAGTTATAATTCGGGAAAATTATTTAAAATAATTAATGAACAAATTTTAAAACAATCGGAACAAAAAGCATTGTTTCCTAAGTTCAATTCTCCGTGAAGAATGAAACATGTACACACACACAAATGCGTAAGTTTGATGATTTTAATGGCAACAAAAGACAGAAAATATACATTTTAGAGATAAATTTGACATGAAGAGTGTTGGTGACAGCTCACAGATTTAAACATTTTATTATTATTTTTTATCTTTTCTAATGTGACAACTATCTCACACGTGTGAAAAGATATTCATGTTTGTGAGTATCCAAAATTTAACTCTAATATACTAAGCCTATTTAACTTATAACTTGGATGTTTAAACCATTGTCACTTGAAGAGATGTTGGTAAGGCATGGATCAGGATATGACTGTAAACAAATAAGCATATGGGAGTAAATAAATAGCATTGCAGCTATACTATATATATATTTATTTATTTATTTATGATGCATATGAGTGAGAGTGTACACGCATTAAAGGGGGTAGATTGCAAGTTAAGCTATTTCTTCAATCCAATCTCAAAACTAATAACAGATATATTTACATAGCAGCCAGGCAGGTAACAAAGATGGAGATTCAGTTAGGCTAAATGCATAGGTACTCACCAAATGCAAGAAGCAAATGCAAGGAGCGATGATCTATTTGTAAAAACTTCGATCTCTTAACAAAATGTCATCACTAAAACCATTAGTAAAAGGCAAATATTTAAATTGAGAATATAAATTTGAAATTTCATGTATTTGCTTGGGATGGCATTGTAAATATTCCGCAAATTCTGCAACTAATAATCTGATATAATACCTTCTATGTGCTGGAGATTGTCTTTATCAATTTCAGATTGAATATTGGTTTTTCTTTCAGAGATAATAGTTCTGCAACAATATGTATATCCTGCTGTAATTCGTATGAGGTAATGTATGCTAAAGAAGCAGACTTAGATTGTGTTGCGTGCTCTTTATCCACAAACATAACCTCCATAAATATGGCACCCAAGGTAATTGCCCTCTCAAAATTGGCGCCCATTAGGAAATATAATAATTAGTAATTAAACTAACTATTTTGTTCATAGTTGAACTAAACAAGATTACCCTAAGGGGGATGCCGATTATGCTTGAGAACTAAACAATTATATTTATAGGCCTTTCAAAGGCATCATATGCATTATCAGACCTTGTACGATCTGTTTCATCAGACTAGTGTGATTACAACGTTACAGAGTTAACACTCCCTCTTAACTTGATAATCATACCGAGAGATAACATATCTAGCATCATCAATTAATATGAATAAGCATAGATTGATACTCTATATCTATCTAAATCCTCTAGGCATGACGTATCATTGAACACATGATACTATGTCATATTACTATACCCGTGATATGACTTATCACTTACACTAGTGATAATGATATTGCATGGAATGCAATATACAGGATAAAATCTGAAGAATAATTAAATTCTTCATTTAACCAAGTTGAGATTCATAGGTATTGGCTTTCCTATATCACAACATGATCCTGAGTTAAGATCTTATAGAACACAAGATAAACTCTAGAGAATAATGAAATTCTTCCTTTATCCAAATTGTGACTCATAGGCATAGAAATGTCTACACCACAATGTGATCTTGAACTCATCTAGATCTAACAGCAGATTTCTATTGTTCAGCACATTATTTAAGAGATCATCATCTCTCATAATGTCTTTTATACAAGTGTTCATTATCTCAGAGATCGTCACCTCTTAAATAATGAATACAAATGGTGAAGCCCATAACAATCAATAGCCTAACAATAAAATTATTTTATTAATAATTTAAAGAATACAAATGAATTACAATTCAACCATACCAAGTCTTTTCCTGAAGTGATCTATCTTCACTCTAGAGAGAGGTTTGGTGAGAATATTTGTTGTCTAATCTATAGTGCAAATGTATTCTAATTTTACAGTATTTTTGTCTACCATATCTCTTACATAATGGTAAGGAATTTCGATATGCTTGGACTTGTCATGAAAAACTAGATTCACTAAAAGCTTGATGGAGCTCTAATTATCACAATGAATAATCGTAGGATTCATGGCTTGCCCAAATAATCCCACAAGTAACTTTCTAAGCCAAACTACTTCTCAAGAGGCCATCACTACTGCAATGTATTTGGCTTTTGTAGAACTTTGTGCTACTGAAGACTATTTTCCACATATCCAAGATAGCATTGCTGATCTTAAAGGGAAACAACATCCTGAAGTACTTTTTTTGTCTTTAACACTTCCACCCCAATCTGAGTTAGTGAGTCCATGTAAATCTAAATCAACTTTCTCATATTTGAGCCCAAGATTAAAAGTGCCTTGTAAGTATCTCATTATGTGTTTGACTGCAACTAGGTGAATCTCCTTTGGGTCACCCATAAACTGACTTAAGTCATTAATAGCATAACAAATATCAGGTCTTGTATTTACCAAGTACATAAAGGACCCATTCATCTATCTATAGAGAGTAGAATCTATGGAAGGTGATTCTGCTATTGCTTCTTTAAGTCTATGTAGATTAGTCTCCATTGGAGAAGACATAGACTTGCAATTCTACATTCCAAATCTCTTCAAAATATCTGATGTATACTTCCCTTGATTAAGTATAATGCTGTCAAAATTTTGTTGTACTTCAAGTCCTAGGATGTAAAGGAGTCCCAAGTCTTTCATCTCGAATTCTTTGATTAGATCTTTCATCAACATAGTATCAGAATTATCATATCATCTTTATCCTTTTTATAATATAAATTTGGATCGGCTTCATTTTTGGAGAATCCTAAGCTGGTGAGATACTTATCAATTCTTTCATACCAAGCCCTTGGAGCCTGTTTAAGTACAAAGAGAGCTTTCTTGAGCCTGCAAACAAAAATGTTAGGATCATGAATTTCAAATCTTTCAGGTTGCTCCAAATATACTTCTTCTGTAATCTTTCCATTTAGGAATGTTGTTTTTACATCCATTTGATGTATTTTCCATCCCTTCGATGCTGCAATGGCTAGGACTGCTCTTACAAAGGTGTATCTGGCAACAGCAGCAAAAGTTTCTTCATAATCAATCCCTTATTTCTGAGAGAATCCTCTGGCTACAAATCTGGCTTTATATTTTTCAATGAGCAACATGCTTTATTTTAAATATCCACTTGGAAGAAACTGTTGGTAATCAAAATCGTTGGTTAGAAACCTACGAGCCTTGCCTACTTGATGCTGGGTATCTAACTAATTTTGGCCAACTTAACAGGATTAATCCAATCGATTCAAATCCTTTGCGCTCTTGGCTCCGCCAAACCAAGGCCTGTTCACCCAAATCCTGGATAGCAAACACTCGAATCCAAGATGATTTATAGCGGACTATAAAAACAAACTCCTCAACTGGCAAGTGTCAAGGAAACTTTCTGGATTGTGATTAATAACTATCTATCTTCAAACTTTGATTATTTTATTAAGATTTGTGTGTTGCTGAAAGAAAAAGTTAAAATGAAATACCAAATGAAATCAAATCCTTAAAGAAAGAAGATAGTGAAATGCCAGCATTCAATTCAACATTTATGAGCAGATTTATGATCAGTGTCAAATTCTAATTGGGTAATAGAGTCAAACATATATTTCTTACACACAACTTTATGATATTGATAACATAATATTTGCTGATAATTCACTTATTATGATGCCACAAATTGTTATACTTTAGCGTATTCAGATCAGTCTATTATGCTTTAACCATCATGCGGACACAATAGATACAAATAATAGAAAGGAAATTATATCCTACACTATTTGTATTTGTCAACCCTGAATAGCAATGAACAATTTAATGTACTTATCAAATAAATAAATTATAAACAAATGGACAGCAAAACCATAAAGGACGAGTTACATATGTTTCCAACTCTAAAACAAATAAAATTCTTACTAATTTTATTGTTGGACAGATTGTATTGAAGACACTCAACCTTTTAATGCTCTATTCAACACAATACGATCCGTACAATGCCTGGAATTAATACTCAAAAAATCTGAATCTCCTTTGCTTTGTTCAGATCTCCAACTTCTCCCTTAGAAAGGAAAATTCCAACAGTACCAATGTAAAAAAAATTGCGGATTACAATGAAAGAAGCCTCGATGTGTCTTTTTTTTTGCACATCACGCATATATATAAACATTTAAAAGGGCAACAGTTATCCTCCAAACGCTGCGACCCTTTATAAAAAACTAAACAACGTTTAAAGTTTAAAACAATAGCTCCCAGCGAGTTTAATTATTCCTTTAAAATCTTCAACCGTTGGAAGCGCTTGTATATTTCAAATAATCATTTTAACTATTATGCAAGCAAAAATATGATTCACGACGGCACAAAATTATCGCGAGACTTCTGGCCTAGACCATAGTGGGAGAAAGAGTATCTTCTGAGGCGAGATATAACTTCGACATCGGCAATAAACTGGTTGTTTGGCCCATTAGCTAATAAACAAGTATGTGACATATCCCTTTCTTCCACAGTCCGTGATCCCTGTCTGCTATCAGGCACTTTGCTCTGTATATCTGCGCGAAATGACTTCCAAAGCATATACTTGCAACAAAACAAAAGAAAATATCAGAGGTAAGCCGTTGGGCAACAATTAATAAAGATTAACATTTTAATGGCTCTCCTCCAACAAACAAATAATTTTGTCCATTCTTTTCATGTTTGCTGAATATCAACAAAAGACTATTGCTTGTAAATCCCTGTGTGAACCATATATGCAAAAATCTGAACATTCCTCCTTCACAACATAGCATTATGGCACTTTCGAAAACTTTGCAAAACTACAGCCAGATCGACTTAATGAAATCCGTCAACACACCTACTCAGATAACTCTTGCATTTTATCCCATTCATTTAATATCAAAATCTGGAGACCTGTTAAATTATCAATCCATTTGGGCAATCTTTCGAGACCTTTCAGTTTCTTTGAATCCAATTTCTTTAGGAAAGAATTTTGGATGCTGTCAATGGGCTTTGATTCTTCCAATTTTGCAGATTGTTGGGACTGTGCGGTAGCTTTCATCAAGTTCGTACACAGGTTCTCCTTGCTAAGCCAAACCTTTTTAATTTGATTGGGCTTCTGGTTCTCGCCTAAAACATTGAACCAAGACTGCATATCCTTAATTCTACTAGATTCACACATACTAAGTCCTTTTGCTCGGATAATATCATGAACAATCATATTGCCGTTGTCGGATGTTTTGAACAAAGCTGCCACAGAATCTCTTTCATACATTCTTACAAACTGCTCAATGCGGAACTCCTCATCAAGATCATTCACAGGGTATTGGTTTTTGTCCACTGAGTGCTTAAAGTGATCATTAAAGATGGTTGTCGCAAGGTGGGGAACGTAGGATTATTTTTGATGAAGTGATGCTTGGAAAGGTTTCGAATAGGAAGCAATGGTCAGGTACAATTGTTCTACCCTTAAGAACATTTGTTTCAACCTACCAAAGTCTATCTGATTCAATGTATCTGCAGTAACTCTAAAAGCAGTGCAAATCATCTAGCCGAGTAGTTGATGAGGTCTTAATGTTTCTAGATAGTGTAAGACCTTTTCTTCTTCTCGGTCAGGATCTAAAAGTGACTTTTGTCCTGCAACTGGTACTGCCTGAGCATCATTCCAAATCTCACGCCAATAGTTTCCAGATTCAAACATGCGATCTGAGAGTCTCCCATTAGGAGGCCAACTACTTTTGAAGCCCTTGGTCTCCTCAACTGTACATTCCAGATCTTTCATAGCTTCATCTAAAAAAAACTTCTACCCAGTCACCAGGAGAATGCCATCTTATAAAATCTTCAAATACTAATTCTGGATTTGCTACTTTAAAAGCTAAAATATCTAAAGCTAGAATCTCTTTCTCAAGCTGAGCATGCAAATTTTTTCCCAGCCAAAGTATTACTAAGAGCTTCAATTGCTTGATTAATCCTAATTGTGAATCAACATAAGCATATATTACTGCATTCTGATGAACTCATCCACCATTGATTTTCTTGAAAATGTGAATGATGACTTCAACTTCCTCCACATTATTACTCACTCCCAAGATATTCACGGAAACTTTAGTTGCAAAATTTCAGAGCTCCATCAAAAACAACAAATTTTCCTTTAGGTCTTGGAACAATTTCCCAAACATCATTTTTCATAATAGATTGGTATTTTGTCGTCATAGCTTCTTTCCAAGCTATATGTTTAATAGCATCTGAAGTATTGGTTGGTTCTGATTTAGACAAATCATTTATGTGTGTTGTATAACTAGAAAATCTTTCGGGTCTTTTGCTTTCTCTGATTGCTCCAGAAGGTGCAGCAAAGTCTTGTGCTTCCTCGACTGTTTTAATGGCCCAAAGTGATCTTTTCTTTGAATTTTGAGTTTCTCCAAGATTTAGGTTTTGAATTTCATCTTCAATTTTTTCCATGTTCTCCCTCTAAGACTCAAACTTAGTATTTCTTTCAGAACTAGGTAAAGGAGAGGGTTCTTCAAAACTTAGGGCTCTTTTGAATGCTGGATCTTCTTCAAAAATTACATCCCTACTAAGTTCAATATTTTTTTGTCCGGGTATGAAAATCCTATATGCTTTAGATGTTTCACTATACCCTACAAAAATACCTTTCCTCCCGGAGGGTTCTAACTTAGTTCTCTTTTCTTTTGGAACATGGATATATACAGGGCATCCAAAAATCCTAAAATGACTTATATTGGGTTCAACCTTGGTAAAGACTTCTTCAGGTGTTTTATCTCTAAGGTAGGAGTGAGGGCTTCTGTTTTGAATATAGACAGCAATACAAGAGGCTTCTGCCCAAAGAAAATATTCTAGATTCTAATCAAATATTATAGCTCTAGCAGCTTCTATAATTGTTCTATTCTTTCTTTCTGCTACCCCGTTTTGTTCTAGGTTATAGGGAATGGTATACTCCCTCTTAATTCCTATTTCTTTACAAAAAAATTTAAACAAATTTGAGGTGTATTCCCCTCCCTTATCAATTCTAAGATTTTTATTTTTATGTCCTAATAAATTCTCAGTTAATGTTTTAAATTTTTTAATCTCTTTAGGATTTCTTTTGATTCTTTGCATTTTAAGAAGTAAATCCAAGTTTTCCTAGAGAAGTCATCTATGAACAAAATATAGTACCAAAATCCTCCAAAAGAAGGAACAAACATAGGTCCACATAAATCTGAATGGATTAATTCCAAAACATTGTTGGTTTTTCTAGTGCTATCATGAAATGGACTTTTGGTGCTCTTACCCAGAGTACACCATTTGCATATGTTTGAGTGGTCTTTATTTAGTTTAGGTAAACCAGTAATCATCTTCTCCATAGTTGATAAGGTTTTGAAGTTTAGATGTCCTAACCTTCTATGCCATATTTAATTCATGTTTGTAGCTTCACGAATTAAGGCTTGAATAGGTCGACTAGGTTATGAATTTAATTCATACAAACATCCTTTTCTCTAACCAATTAATTTTGCTTTCTTAATTGAGGAGTTCTTTGCCCAAGATATTACTTTACTGTCCATGAATGCAACATTAAGTCCATCATCTTCAAGTGTTGTAACTGAGATTAGATTTCTTTTTAATCCTGGTATAAAAAGTAGTCCTTTGAGAAGAAGATAATTTCCTGAGTTTAGTTTCAAGGTGCAATTTCCAATTCCTTTAACAAAATGTGTTGAATTATCACTGATGGTGACTTCGCCATTAACTTTTTTTGATATAGAGTCTAGTGCTTCTTTGTATCTTGTAATATGTCTAGATGATCCACTATCAATCACCCATGCTTTATTTGAGACTTCATTTGATAGTGACAAATACAATACACAATTCTCGAGATCATAGTTATCTTCTTCCCTAGTAATATTTGTGCAGTTCACTTGTTGTTTAGAATTCTCAAGACAATTAGATCTGTAGTGTCCAAAATTTTCACATCTGAAGCACTTTATTTTGGGTAGATCTTTTTTAGATTTGTCATTCTTTTGATTTCCCCTTTTCTTCTTGAAATGCTTCTTCTTGCCTTTATTGGAGTTTGCATTAAGAACATGAAGTTCTTCATCTTCTATTTTCAATTTCCCTCCTTTCTTTAGTTTTTTAGATTCTTCTTGAAGACAATCTCCCTTAAGTCTATTGAAGTCGGGAAGTTTAACTCTGGCACTTACTCCTTGTGCGAAAGTTTCCCGTGCATTTGGTAATTCATCTATAGCCATCAGTGTTAGTTCCGTGTCACTAATGATGGTTCCTATACTTGAAAGTTCATTTCTTAGACTGGCAACCTTTAGGAAGTATGAATTCATCGATTCTCCCTTCTTTATTTGAATGTGATTTAGTTTCCTTTTTAGTGCGAGAACTCTAGTTGCGTTATTAACCTCATATGCATTTAGTAGCACATTCATCATAGCAAATGTTGTTTGATGTTTTGTTAGCATGGGTACGATATCATTTTTCACTCCATCTAATATGATCTGAATGGCTTTCCTATTTCCTTTAATCTAGAAGGATTTATAAGGTTCAACTGTAGGTTGTCTGGATGCTGATTCAAAACATTGTTTTACATCATTCTCTTCAGGAATCATCATGATTCTGAATTTTCAGGCATCAAAGTGTTCTTTCCCATCAAACCTGTCCTCGGGTCTGATTGTGTATGCCATTGAAGATAGGAGAATGATGCTAGATATATATAAGGTCTGATTACTTAATTTGCAGAGCCTAGGTTCAACTACCAAAGCTCTGATACCATGTAAATATTCTGCAAATTTTGCAACTAATAATCTGATATAAAAACTTCTATGTGCTGGAGATTGTCGTTATCAATTTCAGATTGAATATCGGTTTTTCTTTCAGAGATAATAGTTCTGCAATAATATGTATATCCTGCTGTAATTCGTATGAGGTAATGTATGCTAAAGAAGCAGACTTAGATTGTGTTGTGTGCTCTTTATCCACAAACATAACCTCCATAAATATGGCACCCAAGGGCATGTCCCTAGAAGGGACATGTCCCTCTCTAGGTCGGCCAGAATTGCCCTCTCAAAATCAGCACCCATTAGGAAATATAATAATTAGTAATTAAACTAACTATTTTGTTCATAGTTAAACTAAACAAGATCACCCTAAGGGGGACACCGATTATGCTTGAGAACTAAACAATTATATTTATAGGCCTTTCAAAGGCATCATATGCATTATCAGATCTTGTACGATCTGTTTCATCAGACCAGTGTGATTACAGAGTTACAGAATTAACAGGCATTCACTAGCAAAGCCAGCATATTAAAGCCAAATATGACATTACACGCAGCGACCCTACAAAAGCGAATCTCACTTCCTACATTGAACACATAACTCGCACTGGCTAAGTTGTCACTACAGTGGGTTACTGTTCATCGAAGTTGCCTTGAACTTGCACCTGGCCCCAACCTTTTAAAAAAGAATTTTCTTCAGATTGAACCTTGCACTAGATCCAAAAATTGCCATCTTTGCTTTAAACCACAATGCCATTTACAGAAATGACAAAATTGAAAGGATGCAGAAGGATTGTTAATATTAATATCTGATTGTTCAACTTGAGTTACTATTTATTGGAACTTTTAGGCCCTTCCTTATGCTGTTCAGACTTCACTAGCAAGCAAAAAGTGTCAAAAAACATATAGTTACCCATCCCTGCCAGAAAATACAGCAAGACACTGGCACACAATTAAATCAGATTTCCAAAGTGAAATGTCAAACCTGCATTCACAGTAAGGAAATCTGGAAACCTTGCATGCACCCAGAACGCTGAGTGTCAAGGAGTGGTTACAGCTCTGTAGATGTATGCAATCCAAGGGAAATTGAAATTTTCATAAGCAACTTATTGCCAGAAGCGAATGTTAAGACAAGATGAGCTCAAGGGGTAAATCATCAGGAGGCATGTTATATGCTTATAATGTCCAAGGGTCGAAGGTTGAACTGGGCAAACTACCACATCCAGCTCTGGGTATGGCATACCCCAATGGATGAATCTAGGTCTAAAACTTGGGTGAATCTAAGAGAAGAGATGCCCCTAGGTCGTGCATCTGCTGAAGAACACCTCACAGGGGGATTTATCAATTAGAGAAAAAATGCCAGAATTTAGTAGCTGGATAAGTACAAAACTTTAGCACATGCATATCCTGAAAAAAATGAAATGTGCAATGGATACCAAAGGCAGACCTAGAGTCCCATCACATGCTCAATATTGAATTTATTGTTTGCATTAACTCCTTCAGTACAATTCATTAAGATTTTGGTTCTACCTTACAAAGTCGTTGAAAGACTGGAAATATTGTATTATCTGCTGCCATAATCTCTGCATGCTTTCTTACAAGTGTGACCCACTGCAAATATCATGAAGGAAAAATTTTAAGTGTAAAATTCCATCTGTAACAAAAAAGAATTTTTGCATTTTGTTTATCATCTAGATCATACCTAAACATGGACATGAAAATTCTGCAACATAGCCACAAACAAGATCACTGACCTGAGATCCTTTCCGCCATTTGTCCTTTGGGATAGCTGGAGCCATTTTCGGATTGTAACGCTCTCCTTTTGGATCTAGGAAGCTATTAATTAGTCATTGTTAATATACTTCGTATACATACAATTTAAATAATACTATCTGAAACAAATTAGCCCGAATAATTGTACTTCCACTTTCAAGTGAAAATACAAAAAGAGATTTAAAGACCCTTGCTAATGTCAAACACTAAAAGCTGAAGATTCTTCTATGACCCAACAAATGTTTCATAGATAAATAACAGAAGAAACATATTGCACATCCATGCACGTTGTATAATGTGTCATCTCTGTTTCTCACCTGTCCACAAAACTCTTTGGAGATGACATTACATACGCATAAATATAGCTGAAGTTGTAGAGAGGTACACAACTGCAACAAAATTTGGAACCTTGGATTAGAAGAAATATATAAAAAGCAATTGCATCAATAAAGTGAAATTCCAGTCAACTTGTATAAACACAAAATTTCCTAATAATGTTAAATTTTAAAATCTGGAGGTATAAAAAATAATTATAACTTATGTCCTAACCACTTCAAACCCTGTGCTCTGCTGGATTCAGCGTTTTCAGTCACCTGTCTACGATTGAGGATATCTATTACCAAAAGAATATCCTATGCTTCCAACAAATATGCATTTTAGCCTTAGTATTTGAACCTTACTATTGTTAACCACATCACATTTTACTCTCATCCACATAGCATAGGTTTTAACTTTTAAGGTTGCATATTGTAGGTCTCCTTGTATCAGGGCACTACTACTTTTCAATTTTAGTAGCTCACAGTTGCATGCTCCAGCCTCTAATTCCAACAGTAAGCTAAAGTCACTTCCGAAAGGATAATATGGCTTAATCAGCAGCTAAAGCTATCCCAAACGTCTCCAGAAACAACATAGGAAAAAGAGGCTGATAAAAAAGAGTGGCCAGAATTTCTGTTGGGGGAGATTTAGGAATAGCAGATGCTTAAAGAAGGTAGGTAGTCAATGAGCAAATGAAATTTGTATAGTGCTTTGAATATTCAGTATTCTGCTTCTTCTTTTTTAAAAATATGTATTCCTAGTATACTAGAAGACAAGAAGGTGGTGGCCATTCAACAGTGTTTTGATACTTCACCAATAATGCTGATTATTTTCTTTAGTTTAGCAGCTTGTCTATCAGAAGGTTCTGTTGTTGCTCCAAGCCATACCCTGTCATCTAACCCCACAGAAAAAAGTTAGGCTAGCAAGCATGTGGGATACAAAATCAAGCTACAGATGGTTCTTGCCAACTGACACGAGTAGCAACTGTTCTGCATTCAAGCTCTGCTAGACTTAGGAGGGTGATTGTTTAAGGTTTTATACGACAATTAAAGAGAAAAGAAAATAATATGATCAGCTGACTTATCCATACCCTATAAACAAGAATAACCCACAATGCTGTCACTATAAGTATATACTCTCACACTCGCTTACCGGTCTTTTACACTAAGGATCTCTCAAACAACAAATTGAGACCAGGTACAATGCAACCAAAAATGCAAAACCAAATTAATGTGCTCAAATATAATGTCATTTATAGTTTCCTCCTACATGTGCAACTAAGCACAGATCTCTAAAGGTAGGCAGACAACCTGTAAAGTTATTGAATCTTTGGAATAGATGAATTTCTATGAGCATATGCAAACTAATTGAGACTTAATTTACAAAGATCAAAGGAATTGAAAGATTATAACTAACTGAACATTTGTCAAACAAAGTCAAGAACCCAAAGAATGAGGAAATGTGCTAATGCAAAAGTAATCAGGTGAACTAGAATCTAATTTTGGAAGCCAGCTAGTCTATCTGCAGATTCAGCCAAAATGAACTCGATATACATCAACTGAATTTAGATTTATTCTAGATCACAGATGATATACAATATTACTTCTGTATGTTTGGAAAAAGCACATATACAAAGAGCATTAAAGAACCCTGTCACTACTTGACACTAAGACAAATGAAAATCATAGAGAAAGTCAAACAAATGTGATATCACAAGAATTACAAAGTACACACTCCTAAAAATATTGAACCATAATTATTCCCCTGTAGGTGGTTTCCGCCAGCAAATCCTTCACTGAGACTCACACAAACATTTACAACACACCATTTTCTCCTACGTGTGATTGTTTACTTTCAGCCTGATTGTAAGACCTACAACACAACATTAACAAGAGTGAGGCTATTGTTAAGCAAGAAGGTAAGACCTACTTTCAGCCTGATTGTATTAAAAAGCTCTGGCGCTTTGTCCTGAGTGCAATTGTTTACTATATTACTTTGGATGGGAGATTTTCAAGGGTTTGTTTGCACCATTTTGTTTTACTGAATCATTTTAGCCATGGTATCAAGATCTCCATCCTGTTTTACCTTTATTCTTCCATGAATGCTAATATCAATGGGGTAAGGGAGAAAATTCTTACTAACCCTCCGCTCCATGATGGCTTAATGTTGCTCACTTATGAGTACATTAAAGTCCATTATGTGGCGAAATTTCCTGAAGTGAAAGGCATGGAGAATGTAGGGAAGGAAGTTTCGGAAGGGTCCCAAGGTCTCTCTGAAACAGAGGATAGTGAAGGGTTGCAATTGAAGGATGAGGAGGTGATGCCTAAAAGCAAGGGAAAGGGTAAGGGTTCTGCCCTCAAGACCCCTGTGAAAGCTTCTCTGAAGACCCCAAAAAAAATATAAGTCCTAGCAAGAAGCAAATTAAGAAAATAGTGGAGTTGAATGAGGATTTTTTTAAGGAAGATGATAATTTGGATATTCATATTGAGGTTGCTGGCTACAACAGAAAAAGAAATGGAAGGGGGTGGATAAGAAGAAGAGGATAGTGCCAGCACTGAAGCATGGTAGAACCCTTGTGTCCAAAAAACAGGCCAAAGTTGTTATCTCTTCTGAAGAGTACGAGGATGATGGAGATGAAATGGAGACTGACAATGATGAGGAGGGTACCAGCAAGATCACCAAGTCTTCAAGGAAGAAGCAAAACATGGAGAAAGGTAATGTAAAAGGCTGCAAGGGCTCGGACTCCCCACTGAATCTCATCAAGGACCAGTATGGGGATAACTGACCTCTTGAGGAACTGGTCCGAATGTTGTACATACTCAGGCTGCCTAGACTAAGGTTTTTGGCCGATGCCCCTGCCCCTTCTAAAGGTAAGAAACTGGCATGGAAAAACATGAGCATGAATACGGTGAGGCTGGGGATTGCTAGGGAGAAGATTGATCTTATGGTTGGCAAGGTGGAGCCAGGCAAAGTGGAGCTCCAAGAGCTCAAAGATCCCTCCATGATCATTCTTAGTGATTACAGCAAGGAGAATATGGACCTACTTAACAATGTAGGGAACAGTCTACTAGATAATTTTAGATCCATTTAGTGGTTGTATCACCAAGTGGACTTAAAGGATAGGACAGGATCTCTGACACTGCTGAGAGGGAGGACTACACTGTGGGCTCCTTGATTGACATGGCAGCTTTCTACAGGCGGGAGGCTAAGGTGCTGGAGTTGGACGATGAGGTCAATAGCATTGAGAGTACCCTCAAGAGGGTAGCTGATTAGAGCTACTAAATCCATAAAGTCTCCAATGAGCATGTTAAAATCCTTTACCAGCAAGTTGGAGGGAAGCCCTGGGGAGAAGACCACTGTTACTGTCACTGAGGATCAAGGTGTTGCTACAGATAGCAAGGAAGGGACTAGGAGGAGGACCAGAGACAGCACAAGGAAAATGGAAGCGGGTGCCTCCTCGAATATCAGTCAGATTAAGGAAGCTGAAGAGAAGATGGACCAGCTGGAGGAGCAGGCAGCGGAGCTGATAAAGAAAATGGGATAAGTCCCATATGAGTTCTCTCACTTCTAGTTTTTTACTGTTTTTTGTTTAGTGGTGGGTGTGCTGTCCTTTTGTAGCTGGCCTTTGTTCAGTCACTGGCTTTGTTCTTTTTTGCTATGTTTTGTGTAATGGGCTTAATGTTATATTTTTGAACTAAATGTGCAATCTGTTTTCCTAATCAAAAACATTTACAACACACTTTCCCAATTCTGAAATACCTCACTTTATCATCCAAAAATACTGTGTAAGCTTCCTTGTACACAAACCCAGCCAAAAGATATGGTATTCACTTTTCCAACATTGCAGATGCTTCATGTCCAGGAGAATAAAATTTGTTGTATATGCCATTCTATCTGTCTTAGAATAACAAAACACATATGCTTTCCATCTCCCAAAAGGTAAATAAGAAAAATTATAACATCCCTATGCAAATACTAGGCTCCCAAACGATAAAGATTTTAGATTTGCTGCATAAAGTTCCAAAGTTCATTTTGGCAAATGCAAAATAATGTTAAACATAGGTGAATAATATATTACAATCTCCACCTAAGCCTTAGATCCTAATGTCTTCCCTAGCACATAAGAAATAGATGTACTCAATCCCCCAAAAGCATATAATAATTCCATAACTGCATTAGTCCCAAATTCCCAATAAGAACTTTAATTGGGTAGCCACCGTCCTAGAAGTGCTATTTGCAATAGTTTCTTCTAACAATATTAGGCAAAATGGTGGTTTTAAAGTGTTTTTCTGTTCTTTTATCTATATAAATTGAGGGTTTTTGAGAAGCTGATCTTGGTCTCTAGATAACAAAAGGGATAATTCTGTTACCCAGAATCGGGTTGGAAGGCACTCAGATTGTTATTGTACTTGGTCATGTAAAAAACTTTTGCAAGAAGACGTTGGCTGATTAGAATTCCAACCAAGGAGGCCCTCAGAAGAAGGCTCATGTCCAAGAACATTCTGAAGAGGAGTTGTGGCCAAAAGACCTACAGATTATGTCAAGTCTTATGCAGGATAGTGAGTAGAATGAACATTAAGGGAGGATCAATGTAATGTTATATTTTTTAGCATAAAGGTCATGTAACTTTCCTTTTAGTCAGTCAATTATTTTTTAGTAACTTTTTGTTCTTTTAAGTTGTCTAGTTTGCTTAGTACCTTTCTATTCTGTCTTTAGTTCTCAATCATTTCCATTATGGAAAACTCTTGTAATTGCTCATTTATGGAGTATTACTCTCCTTTGTTTAATTTTAAATATCCCAATCAATTATCATTTCATACTCCACATGGAACACAAACAAAAGCATTCAGACTGAAGAGGTTTCCAGGCACAAACTTACCAAACATCCACAATACACCGTTCATATCTGAAGTTTTAAAGATGAAGGAAACGAATGTCAATGATAAATTCTAGTCACATACATTCTCAGAAAAACATGTTATCTCAGCATAACACAATTTATGGAATCACTCAACATGAGAGACTTGCAAGAATCACAACTAGCTTTCATCAAGGACTCTCTCAAAGTGATGATGTCATGGAATCTCTCAATATGACAAGCCTGCAAGGCTCTTACATCACGAACTCTCTCAATTGATGCTATGTTGGAATCTCTCATCATGACAAACTTGCAAGGCTCACAACCAACTTACATTGCGGACTCTCTAAACGTGAAGCTGTCATGGAATCTCTCAACATAACATCTAACTCCCATCACGGAATCTCTCAACGTGATGACATCATGGGCTCTCTCTAAGTGATGTTTACTATGATTTCTCTCATAAGTGAAAGAGTTTTCCTGGATTTCCTTACAACTTCATTAATTTCACATGAATAATAACTCATAATCAACAAAAAAAATATCACCACAATAAGATAGTTGATGTATAATGACTGAGATTCTCTCTCAGCAGAGACTCCCTCTCAGCAAGAACAACTTTGATTGCCACTCTAAGATAGTTGATGTAACCTCCCTCTAAGGTTGAAAATCTCCCTTTGACTCACAAGCTCCCTCTGAATCTCATATCTGAATGCAAATATGCATCAACGCTTCAGTAAGCAACATCCTCATACAGTGTTGCATAACCTCTCATCATCTCATTAGGTCTTGCAACCAAATAACTCATTAAAATCAAATAGAGATCAATGCTCTACCCTATTTCCAATGATATAAGAATTCAAGATTAATATTCAAAAATAGGATACTTAACTCCTATAGTCTTCAAAAGATAAACTGAACCAAGAAAAAATATGTCAGCAGTTACAAGATATTTGATCAAGAATGGTGTTGTGTCTTCCTTCCTTCCAACTTAATTAACGCAATTTACTGACAACCCAAGCAATGAAATACAGACTTGCTCCCTCTATGTATATCTGATTTGAGATTTCCTTCAATATTCTATAATAAATTACAATCTATGCACACAACCAATCGAAAGTCTTTGAATGTTCAGAAGTAATGGAACAACCATCAGAAAGCTTTGAATACTTTGACTTAGCAATATTGATAACACCCAAATAAATGACTCTAAACAATAGGAAGACTAATTTCTTCATACAACAGAACTTTCTTCATTCTGCAACACCGTCAAAATTATCTCAATTAATTTCAATTTCTGATTTCACTTTATATCAACAGACTGATATACGATGATCTCACATTAAAATTTAAATATTTAAAAAAAAACTCAATATCAGAAAAGTCCAACTGTTTTTCTTGAGTATAAATGCAATCAAAGTATCATCAAAAAATCATACGCCTAGGAAAGATCATAAAACAACAGTTCTGTTCTATCTGAAAAAATATAATCATGGGCCACATATCTGAAGAGTAATCAAAAACACAAACAACCTTCATCACGATGAACCATATTAGCGGTGGTGAATGATACCAACTGTAATTCTGAAATGATCGATCACAATGACAATGTCAACGTCTGCAGCCAGAAAGAATGCTAAAATAAAACCATTTGGAGCAGAGAACAGCACTCAGGTGGAACTCTACCTCACATGTGTTGGGAACCATATGGCACAGAGGAGCATTTAATAATCACTGCCTGAAGGAGTGATTGTACTTTAGAAGAGAAACGGCATAGCAATATATAATTTTTCGATAACAAAAACAACTCAGCAGGTGAAGCGTCGAGCGATGACGTGAGAGAAGACTGTACCGGAAATACCAATATCATGCAATGCTGATGTCCGTAACGAATATACCAATTACAGAGCGAATAGAGATATAGAACAACACTCAAAATAGATACGAAATTCTCATTACAATTTGTTTCGGCATGCAGGCTAGCAACAAAAGAACACAGTGACCCAAGTAAATATGAAACAAAGTTTAAATTTCAACTTATGTCAAAAAGAGTACAGCTGCAAGCATCAAAATTGTCTCAGAAATGTCAACTTTCAATGACTCTATCGAGAGGGGTTATGCCAATGTGAGACCACAACCACAACCGAGAACACCGTACAAAAGCATCAGACAACTGATCATACATAGAGCATGCAATGCTCATTCACGGAACTAAAAATTTTCACTTGGTTTACATACAAAGCCAACAGCCACAACCCTGCATACACAAGGTGCCCGAGAGGGAAAACATGGCATACAAAAGGCTTTAAAGGCTTTACACATGACAAACTCTCGTAAAGGAGAATAAATGAGAAGTGTTGCCCAAATTAAAAGATCAATGTCTTCATTAATGATGATCCCTGATAATAAAAACAGCATATGAAATAAACAACCGCATATCATATGAAAGAGAAAGAAGCAGCCTCAGCAACGAAGACATGAGCCACAAGAGCCAGCATAAAGAAGATAATAAGACTCAAAATAGACACGATCATGACCATAGCTTGAATGACAACCATTAGAGGTAGATTCCCTCATTGCTGATATCAAACTAGGCTCTGATACCATGTTAATATTCAGCCCAGAAAGAAATGATAAACAGCAATAAGGAAAACAAAAACAGATACAACATACACCAAAAGTTACCTTGGGAAAACCCTTCCACTTGAAGGGGAAAAGGCCCAACCACACTACAAAATATCAATTTATTGATAGTAAAAATGTTCAAGTGTACAATGTTTTTCGCTTGATGCAATATATATAACAAATAGAAAGCCTCTTCACAATACAACCAAAGGTCTCTTCAATTTCCAAAACATGATCTTCATATTCCAAATGCATGCCGCTATGCATGACACGTCTTTATATTTAACATTATCTCAATTATTATCACCAATGTCTTCTTCAGCTGAAAATGACCATAACGGTTATAATGATCATATTCATAAAAATCAGAGATAAAGATCTCTATCGCAGCTACAATCTTCAACATGGATCACCCAAATACTAATTAACTTGGTCAACAAATCAACAATAAAGGGTATGTAATGGGATAATTCTACTCTATGAATGTATATTCAAGAATTATGTCCAGTGCATCACCAAACAATAATAGGTGAATATTTATATGCAAAGTGTTATAGTACTAACATCATGGTTTGATAACATACGAAGTTTTCTCTTGATGGATAGTTTCATGGAGAATATGAACGATTAAAAATTCCAATTGACACATGAAACTCTATGTTTAATAAGTCCTAGCCAAGTGCTTAAGAGAAATGCACTAAGGACTAGGTCATAAGTAAATATGTGGCTAGATGCAATCACGTAGAAAGTTCTTCCCATAGGCCTTCAATTATTACCTCTTCAAAAACATGAAGCAATAACTAGTGTCCGACACATTGCAAAAGAATCAATTAGCTGATTTAATCTCTTCTTATTTGGAAAAATTGTTAGTTTTTCTCATCCAGTTAATCTTTTGCTATGTTGTGGCTGGTCATGTCAATTAAGCTTCTTCAGTTTTTATTGATTGTAAAGATAATCAGGTTTTCCAAGAAAAAAATCATTTACTCACTAGGTTTTTTAAAAAAAGACATGATTCTTGTGTTGTCAACAATGTGGTTTGCACCTTATAATATTTTTTCCTTTAACAATGATAATTGGCATTATTAAAATGATCATATGATTATTGATCTGACAACTCAAACATTCAAAAGCTTGTTTTTTCCTGTGGAGAACAAGTATACTTCTCTCTCAAAAGATGTTTGATAGAGTAAAGAAACTATTGCTCAAATGGATGACAATGATGCTTTCTCTCCATTAGACCCAAGAAATCTGGATTACGTGGCTAAGAATAAGGTTCTTTTTTCTTTCGCACATTCTTCTTCTAGTGCCTCCTTTGTGACTATTGGTATTGTTCATAAAGTTGTTATTGATCTTAATAATATTTTTGATGCTACTATTGAAGATGCTTCTGATGGAGCTCTGATTTTTTGAAAAAAATTGAGCTTCCATTTGAGATTTGATGTTTGAAGTTGTGGATAAATCACAAAATGACAACAAAGGAGGATGTAGGTGCTTCTTTTGAATTGTTTCGAGAAGGTGATCATGATAAAGCCCCGAACTATTGTCCACCCTAGAGGCTTGAAGAATGCCCATAATCAAAATCAATAATAAAAGGAAACTATAAGAATCCCGATATGAATGAAGTTGCAGAAACTGTAGACATGCCACTTACATTAATGGAATGCAGAGACAAAACAAAATTATTTTGTCTTGTATGGCATCAACGATTAAGGAAACAACGTGACAATCAAATGAAATAATAATAATGAACCTTCAGAAAATGTTTGAGTGTGATTATATTAGGCATACTTCAAAGGAAGGAGGAATATATTTGAAAGATGCAGCATTAACACATTCACACATCGTGAGATATGGCCAGGAGTGTAGATATACAATTTTGGCAATCCATGTCAAAACAAGAAGTATTAACAACATTTGGAAGTTCAACTGAAAATTATGAAGAAGATGCGATTATAATTAGAGGTGCAATTAACTAAAGATCAAATATTATTTTAAAATAGAAGGCACATCCATACATAATTGAAGAGTTGCATCCATTCTATTTGTTTGATAAAAAAAGAGGAAAAATATGTCATTTGCAAATATAATAACAAGGCATATTCGACATTCAAATATTCTCAACAAGAAGCATTTTATATTTATTCGTATGGAAGAATAAGGGTTATATTATGACTTTATAATATAAATTCAATTATTTTATTTTTACAATAAAATAAAATGTCTTTTGTTTATTTTTCAAATGGCATGGAGATTTAAACTGCAGATGATTCGTACTTTATAATTATTTTTTTGAATTCTGTATACAATTTAAATGTCGGATAAGTGGACATGGTCATTTAGTATTTTAAATTCGATCATCACAAATATTGTGAAATATTAAATTGTTTCTATATCTGTGTCCAGTTTGTCTCCCTACCAGAGGAGTTAAAATTCAATCTGGACTAATTTACGATTGCATAATATTTGGTCAGTCGCATCTTGATTATTTAATTGTTGGCAGTTCAAGTGCTTAAGAACTTTATGAAGTTGCATGTAGAAATTCACTGAAGTTGACTCTATTGCCCGAATGAGCAGAGGCACTGGTCTTTTTAATATTGAAGTCAGAAAATCTATAACTTCCTTCCTACAAGCATCAAATTAATTATTATTCAATTATACAAAACATTCAACCATTATCCAGCATCTAGTTTTCATTTTAATTGTATTCGAGGACCTTGCCAGCCAGAGAACTCCAAAAGTTTAAATTTGCTATAGAAAAGCCTTGAACCAGACAGTCAGCGTTTGAGGTGAAGGTTTACCCGCCTGGGTGTAATGGAGCCTAAAGTGCAGGGGAATCGAGAAGTATTCTCGTCGTTGGCCAGAACTAATTGAGAAGTCAAATCGGAGAAGTGGCAAGCTCTTGGATTTCCAATCTGCAGTTTTGGGAACTAACACATTGGCGACTCTGCTAGGGAGAGTTGCTCACAATAAGTATTGTGCAGTTACCCAGAGTTTCAAATTTTGTAAGACTAGAATCAGTAAATAGTTGTATCATTTTGATTGGAAGCGTACTCTGTTGGAAGTAAGATCCTGGAAGATCAATAAATTAATACATTCCTCGAAAGAGGTGGCGACTCTATTCAATAAAATTTCAGTTGGTAGCTCTACTGAGGGAGAAGACTCAAAAGGAAATGATTTCATCACCTAACATGGACAATATGTACTATGATCAAGAAGCGGATCTATGTTACACCATGGAGGAAGTACACATACACCCACTCAATGCCTTTTTCAATCTAGAAAGATATGAAGGTGAGACATCGGCACACTTATTTATAAGGATGGTGGATATTTTTCGGAAGGTACCTTCAGACATCATGCCTTCACGCAAGGAATTGATAAGAAGGTTTCATGAGTTGGGAATCTCGCCAAAAGATCCTGATTTGATGCTTCTTTTCCAAATATTGGATGAAAGTCCGAGTTATATATCTCCTTTGGATGCATTTGGAACTTGGAAAAACAAGAAGATGAATCTGCAACACAATTCTTTATGAGGATGTTTAATGCCTATCAAGAAATACCTTTAGAATACAAACCTCCATCATCTGATCTTCTCTACAGGATGCGGGAATTAGGCCTCTTATATGATCATCAGTTTCTCAACTTTCTCAAACTTATGGATAATGAATTAGTTGCAAAGGAAAATGAATTCAAGACTAAAGTAACATATGAGTCTAATGATATTTCAAACTTAAATGGAGAAGAAATTTGGGAACAATCTGAGGAGGAATTTGATTATGATAATACTTATATGCCTTCAAATGATAGTGAATATAAAAACGAGGAAGATGATTCTCTTAGTGTGGAAGAGATTTCAGCCTTGTTAGATATGGAATATCAGAAACATATTGAAAGAAATGGTCCAAATTTTTTCTCAAATCACCATGGTGAGCAAGGTGATGGATCAATGCATTCTCAAGAGGTATTGGAAGAAAGAGATGATCATTGCGAAGAATCATATAGTGAGGATGAAGTAGAACAAGAGGAAAGTTCAGAAGATAATGTTGATTAAGACATTAGTCTTGTGGATGACACACTTGATGATCCAAATGAAAGCTCTCATGATGGTATGCCTCAATTTTCTATATTCTTGAACCCATTGTTCGAAGAAGTGATAGAAGGTACATTTGAATTCACTATATTCTCAAATCCATTGTTTGAAGAGGAGTTCCTATGCAATCAAATCCATCAGCACCATGATGAAGATAGAAGACCTGATGACAGATTTGAAGATGAGACTTCTTTCAATTCATCTTATGAGCAATTGTATCAAACATGTGAAGATGAAATAAAATCAGCAAGGCATGATGAGGATGATGTATTGAAGAGCAGTTCTGAAAATTGTCCTAGTATCTTATGTAATCAGAAAGAAGATCCTCAAATACTGTTATCTTCAAAAGCTTCTTGTGAGAGGAAACATCCGTAGTGTGTAGCAGATTGTATGCAAGGATATATTCAAAACCCTGATCTAGATGTTTGTATAGTTGATCACATACATGGCTATGAGGATTTTCCATTCAGTAAGGACATAAGTATGCCTGATAACTTTTTTAATGCAAAATAGAAGTTAGACATCAAATATGGCATTGTTGAAGTAGAAATAGAGAAACATACAATGGTTAGAAGAAAGGAGGTGTTACATGATCAGAATCAAGTGATTGATAGAGGGAAGAACCTATGTTCATTTTTGGGGGGCCCTAAGCATGGGTGTTTGGTCTGCTCTTCTAGAGATGGCTGAGATACTCATTATGCCCACAAGGAGCATATGTCCCCAGCAAGAGCAACTAATGGAGCTCTGATTTTTTGCAAAAAATTGAGCTTCCATTTGAGATTTGATGTTCGAAGTTGGGGATAAATCACAAAACGACAACAAAGGAGGATGTGGGTGCTTCTTTTGAATTGTTTCGAGAAGGTGATCATGATAAAGCCCGAAACAATTGTCCACCGTAGAGGCTTGAAGAATGCCCATAATCAAAATCAATAATAAATGGAAATTACAAGAATCTCGATATGAATGAAGTTGCAAAAATCGTAGACAAGCCACTTACATTAATGGAATGCAGAGACAAAACAAAATTACTTTGTCTTGTATGGCATCAACAATCAAGGAAACAACATGACAATCAAATGAAATAATAATAATGAACCTTCTGGAATTTGTTTTGAGTGCAATTATATTAGGTAGACTTCAAAGGAAGGAGGAATATATTTGAAAGATGCGGCATTAACACATTCACACATCGCAACATATGGCCAGGAGTGTAGATATACAATTTTGGCAATCCACATCTGAACTGGAAGTATTCACAACATTTGGAAGTTCAACTAAAAATTATGAAGAAGATGCGATTATAATTAGAGGTGCGATTAACTAAAGATCAAATATTATTTTAAAATAGAAGGCACATCCATTCATAATTGAAGAGTTGCATCCTTTCTATTTGTTTGATATAAAAAGAGGAAATATATGTCATTTGCAAATATAATAATAGGACATATTCGACATTCACATATTCTCAACAAGAAGCATTTTATATTTATTTGTATGTAGGAATAAGGGCTATATTATGACTTTATAATATAAATTCAATTATTTTATTTTTATAATAAAATAAATGTCTTTTGTTTATTTTTCAAATGGCATGGAGATTTAAACTGCAAATGATTCATCCTTTATAATTTTTTTTTTGAATTTTGTATACAATTTAAATGTTGGATAAGTGGACATGGTCATCCAGTATTTTAAATTTGATCATCACAGATATTATGAAATATTAAATTGTTTTTGTATCTGTGTCCAATTTGTCTCCCTACCAGAGGAGTTAAAATTCAATCTGGACTAATTTAAAATTGCATAATATTTGGTTTGTCGCATCTTGATTATTTAATTGTTGGCAGTTCAAGTGCTTAAGAATTTTATGAAGTACGTAAAAATTCAATGAAGTTAACTCTATTGCCCGAATAAGCAAAGGCACTGGTCTTTTTATTATTGAAGTCAAAAAATCTGTAACTTCCTACAAGCATCAAATTAATTATTATTCAATTATACAAAACATTCAACCATTATCCAACATCCAATTTTCATTTTAATTGAGTTGGAGGACCTTGCCAGCCGGAGAACTCCAAAAGTTTAAATTTGCTATAGAAAAGCCTTGAACCAGACAGTCAGCGTTTGAGGTGAAGGTTTACCCACCTTGGTGTAGCAGAGCCTGAAGTGCAGGGGAACCGAGAAGTATTCCCGTTCGTTGGCTAGAACTGATTGAGAAGTCCTATCGGAGAAGTGGCAAGCTCTTGGATTTCCAATCTGCAGTTCTGGGAACCAACAGGTTCTACTTTTGCCATTATGAATACTCCTTTAATATTTGTAATATCTCACTAGGATATTATCTCCGAACTTTCTCATAAACAGATTTCAGCATATAATAGATAAATTATGCAATATAACCCAATAACATAAACCAGTAAATAAACCAAAATGCTCAATAAAAGACTCAGTTTTAACACTTTAGATTTGCTATTGTATTATAAACCAGCAATACAATAACATGCATAAAATCCAATTTACAAACAACAATAACAATCATATTGGAAACGTATAAAAAGAAACCTGTAATTTCAGATGTGAATTCTGATGTGAATCCACCACATACGATGAACTAGGGCTACGTCCAATCCACCCACAAAGAACCCGAGGATTTGTGTTCTCCAATTCTAAGTAGAAATTGAAGCTTCCTTTCGTTCTCCAAAAAGAAACCAGAAAATAAATCTCAAATCCAAGCATGCCCAAAATGAGTCTCCCTTTCTTCTTTTAATGCTTTTTGATGTGACTCTTCATTTTCCACTTCTTTGTCTTTCATCATTCTTCATCTTTAGCACCCTATAGCCCCCTTTATAATATTAAATTAACCTAGTTTATAAACTTGCATTATACTCTCATAGGTCAATTTTAATAATAAATGGATATGCCCTTAATTTCCTAATGTCCCAAAAACAGCACATTACAAGTCCTCCCTCCTCGAGATTGCTTGCCCTCAAGCAATCATGAGTCTACAACTAATACCAAGGTCCCATATCCATCTACTAGCATCTCTACATCCCATATTGGTAACTTCGAAGTCATGACCCGTCATGTTGTAGTACCCAAAGTGAGAATGCAATCCCTCTATCACTTTGATCCCTGGATCCCAAGTCAATCTGTGAAGTACCAATGCATCTATAGGCTACGTGACTCTGATCATAACTGCGTTAAATCTCAAACTGTGTATTTTCTCAATGGAATCCTCAAAATGCAAATCATGTATATTGTTATCACCTAGATCCCAAATCAACCTGTCATCACGATCGTGGGTGTAGATATGGGTGTCCATCAACCTATCATTATCCTGAATCAGCCAACTGAACAAATAGATCATCCCATCAAAACCAAAAACATCTCCCATATGTAAAATTTCCAACTCATATAACCACCACATGTCACTGCCATAATCTTCCAAAAATCGAGCCAAATCTGAAAATATAACAGCAACCCAAGTGTAGCAACCCTTGATAGTTAGAGCATGCATAAATAGAAAATCACAAGCTAGCAAATAAATAGCTGCCATCTCATGAAGACTTGGTGATATATCTCTGGATAAACGGTAGAAACCATCAACATCACCATAAGTGCTAACACTCAAATCAATATCTCCATCAATGAAATGGTCACCATGAAGTGAAATCTCTGAATTATTTTCATTTGGTTCATATCTATCCACATGACATTGTGAAGATAAGCTGCTGCTGTCATAAAAATCAGAGTTTTTATGGTACTAATTGCTGGTCCTTAAAGTCTTCATCATCGTAATGAACCTCGTATTGATAAGGTGAAGTGTATATATTGTGCTCTCCTTCACTCTCACCAAGGGTGTGAATCCCTTCTATTATCTATATGATCTCCTTGGCCTTAGGTTCTTGACCATTATCTTGGTGAGTGTTTGTTCTGGAAATCTGATTTTCAGCTTGCTGTAATGAGTATTGTGTTATACTAAGTTGAAGACATAACTCATCTATCTCTTTCTCTTTATCTTCAGCATGTTTGATAGCTATATCCCTATCTTTGAGTAACCTCAAGTAATCTGATTTCATTCTTTCCAATGCTTTTTTAAGAGTGAGAAGGTTTGCGCTATTGATTCCATTCATTATTCCCTCCTCATTTTCAAAACCTTTAACTTCCCACATGATTTCTTCAATGTTTTTATGGGTTTTGTCAAAATGCACTAAGGCTGCAATGACCATATCATTTGATACTTCCAACTTATCCTCCAAATTATATGCTTCAAAATCACCAACCTGAATTGAAATTTCTGCTTGGCTCTTCAACTCAGCCCCTAAGGTAACATCATCTTGCTCTAATTCTTGAATACTAGATTCATTTTTACTTTCAGCTATGCTAATTTCAAAATTTTCCTTCCTCTCCAAATGTATTATCTCATCAAACTATCATGTCATTGTCTTCACATAATTCATTCTCATTGATAGACTCATTTTCAGCGTAAGGATCACCATAACATTTGTCAATATTAACCTCCAATTCACCAAACAAGATGCTAGAATAATCCTTACTATCATCTGAAATGGGTTCCCTCTCATGTGTCTCATCACATTGAAGTTGGACTATGGAATTCTCAACTTCCTTAACGCAGTCGGCACTTCTTGAAGTGACGACTCATTACTCTCACAAGTGTGACCCAGTGACCAAAATTGCCTGCAAGTAAAACAGATTTGCTCTTTCCTCATTTGGTTCTTGCTCATTTCTTCGAATCCTACACTCTGTAATTCCCTTGCATTTAGTTCTTCTTTAGCCCGCTGTTGTTTATACTTCTCAATTTTTGGCTCACATTGTTTGAACACCTTGTTGGCCAGCTTGGGAAGCATTTTGTTCATTGTTTGAAATTGCTAACATTCGTAGAATTGGTTAGAAATGAGCATCACCCTCATTAATTGTCACAACCATAATGATTTCCATGGCTGCAATATCATCTGCAGTGTGTTCTTCCCTGATTATGCCTAATAGATTTTGAAACATGGTATGTATTAAATTGTAGAGCACATGTCAAGCATAAGATTGCATAATCTGATTTCTGCAAATGACTTCATTATAGCAGCCGTTCTAGGGAAGTGACTACTACTGCTATTCCCAAGATTTTGAAAACTATCAACAATAACTTGTATTACCTCCTTCATGAAGTCTTCTTCAAAAGGTTTTTGCAGTGTTAAAATTCTAATGACCTCCATTAGACAAGAAGCGACTACTAGTTTTATCTCAGCATCTGAATGTTTCAGCCACTTGTGTTGATTCAACCCTGTAACTGTAGGAACAAGAGCTGTTTGCAATAACTTAGAGGGTGATTACTCAACCATTGTTAAGCATCCTTCCAATCCAATCAATGTGCCAAGGACCTTTCCCCTGTTTATAAATTCGAATTCAAGTTTGCTACCTGTTTTACAAAATGCCTGTTTTGGTTGAGTATGCTGTTGTTCTAGTGTTGATGGACTCTCTTTCATGTAATCTTGAACTTATTTTTTTACTTTGGATAGTTAAAACCACTCGATTGATCTTGTTGATCTTATGAGAAGCTTTGTATGTAAAGTTCATCGTATGGGTGGTGTCTATTGATTTTGTGATCTGGTAGCTACTCTTGTTGTTAGCTTCTGGAAACTCTTTGTTTATTTGTAATCAAATTCTTTTCTTGCGCTATATTTGTAAACTACTGACAAGAATCCAACAGTCCCATAACTGTTGCAACTACTATTCATATCTTCATAGTTATGTATCTATGTTATGGAATTCACAATTTTGACCCTCAATCCTGGTCCAATTCACATCAGATAGAAATTATAGTTCTGTGCCATTTTCATTCCTAAAAAGATGCAAAAATGTGACAATAGATTTAATCTGGATGAACTCAGGTGAACCAAAATTGAAAATGGACAATGGCAATAATGTCAACATGAAACCCGTGCTTTCCTTTACTGAAATCTAATTTTGATGCTTTGTTAATTATTCCCAACATAATTAGCGAACTTGGTGAATTTTTTATATTTGTGGTGAGGACTCATTAGGTGATTGGTGAGTTTGAGCCCTTTAGTCATGCTGCACATTGAAAACATAAATGTCTTTTTTGTCTTTATAAGCATTGGTTTTTTACTTTTCAAAAATTATGAATTTGGCCCTAAGGATGTTGCCCCCTGACTCTACTAAGGGCCTACTCCCAAAACCCCACAAGTTCTATGTTGAAATCTGTGTTGCCATGAGACGCATCTCCAACCCCCTAGGACATGGCTTTGGTCTCTAGTACCTAAGACTAATACATGTCTCAAGTACTGGAGACCTTACCTAAGGCATCGTAGAAGACTTTCAGCCATGGTCACCCAAAGACTCCCACTGTTTCCCATGCAAATAGGCTAAGTCTCCCCACCAAATAAAACAAAAACCTAAACTTTAAATGCATTGGTAAGTAGGAGAATACACGTGCAGAAGGAAAACCAAGAGTGGGAGCAGGGTAAGAGCCAATGCAAGCTGACAAGACTACAAGAATTTTCCATTTGGCAATTTGCAATTTATACAGAACTAAAAAGATATTTATATTTTCTATTTTCTTGCTGTTGTTTTTTAATTCTTTCAAACAAACTTTGCAGTATACACTGAAGGTGAATTCTACTAGATCCTTGGGAGTTGAAAATTTGGTTGTTGTAATACATTTCTTTGTTCATTCTTGAGAATATGTCTATATTTACATTCTTGAATATATAATCACACAAAATAGCAAAAAGATTTGCAGTGTTGAAAGATCCATTTCATCCTTATTGATCTGGATTGTTGTTGGCAATTAATACTTCCTTTTTCTCCTAAATATTTTTCATTGCCTACTTAGTATCTAGGCATGCCCTTGGCATAGGTTTTGGAGTGTTAAAAGTTTAATGTCATGATATTTTCTGCAATTATTAATTTATATGGAAAAAAAGGCATCTCGAAGTACAACCTATTGCCTTTTTTCAAAAATAGATGTATCACAACTAATACTAGTCTCCCATAACAGTACCATGTGATCTCTTGGCAACCTAGGTTGAAATCAACTCAAGATCAAGGGTCCAATCTCGGTAGACAACATAATTACCTTGCTTAAATATTTAGGTCATGAGCTCTATTTTCTTAAAGTTGTTCATAATTAATGTTGAACAAATTTTAAAAGTACTAATATATTAAAACTAACTTTGTACTTTTTATTTATTTATTATTATATTAAATACAAAAAAAAAATTATTTTTTTGTTTATCGGTAAACGGCCGAAGCTTAGATTAATTATTATTATATGTTAAGCGAAGGTGGATTCGAACCCAAGACCTCCCACATGAGAGGCTCACAAGTTACCGTTGCATTGTAGGCTTTTGCCTTAAATACAAAGGAAATCAATATTATATTCATATTGAAATATTTTACTAATATTGTTAGATTGTTATTTTATATATTAACTTCATTAATATTGTGTAAGGTTTATAAATATTGGAAATATGCATATTGACTCTAATATTCTTGATTATATATATATATATATATATATATAGAGAGAGAGAGAGAGAGAGAGAGAGAGAGAGGATCAAAAGCAGCACCTGCAACTATGCTATGTATTTATGCATGATATCTCTTTTTCATCTTACTTTCATCTATGAAATGCTTCCAAAAACATTGATCACAAACAACCTCTTGATCAGCTTTAACAAATACACAGCTTCCAAATCATTGCTAGGATATTTTAAGAGTAGTTATGCAACAGTATGTATATATTACAAAGTAATTGGTAAAATACTTCCTTGTTATCAAGAGAGACCGAGAGGTCTATATATACAAAAGAATAAAGCGATGTTTCCTTAGGAAATGATCGTAAAGAATAGAAACATTCTATTCTAGCCAAAAGAAAGCTAAAAAAGAAAACAGATAACTACAGCTAGCTAAATATTAGAAACATTCTAATATTTACAATAGATTGCAAATAGATTACCATTAACTAATAATAGACATTTATCTATTATCGTAATACCCTCCCTTAATGGTTAATTTGTCCACAACACCAAGTCGTCCTCTGAATTTAACAAACTTATCAAGACAAAGAGGCTTGGTGAGAATGTTTGCAGTTTGATCTCTGGTAGGAACATACTGCAAATCTATTATCTTGTCTTCAACCAACTATCGTATGTAGTGACAGTGAACATCCACATGCTTGGTTCATTTATGGAAGATCAGATTTTGGGCTAGAGTAGTCAGTCCTATTGGTAACATCTGCATATCCCCAAGCATCCGACAAAGCCAAACAGCTTCACATCCTGCCTTAACAGTCCCTCTATATTCAGCCTTTGTAAATGAGAGAGAAATTGCCTACTACTTCTTACTGGTCCATGTGACGATACTAGATCCCAAACTAAACACATATCCAGAAGTTAACTTTTTATCGTCAACAGAATCTGCCCAATCTGAATCTGTGAACCCATTGGGTCTAGGATTACAACTTCGAGAGTAAAGAAGTCCATAACCTGAAGTTCCCTTCACATAACGAAGCACGCGCTTTGCGGCCATCCAATGATCAACCTTGGGAGTTGTCATAAAGTGTGAGATAGCTGACTATAAAGCTAATGTCAGGCTTAGTAGCAGAGAGGTAGATGAGGATGCCTATTAGTTGCCTGTATATAGTATCATTAACGGGAGGAGAACTAGACATGGCTGATAATTTAAGGCTTTTCTCCATGGGTGTAGATGCAAGCTTGCAATCCTACATACGGAATTTATCTAATAGAGCTATGGCATATTTGGACTAAGAGATGAATATACCAGAAGGCTATTGCCAAACCTCAACACTTAGGCAATAATGCATGAGCCCAAGGTAAGTCATATCAAAAGACTGGCATAAATTATGTTTGATTCCCTGAATCAAAGATGTCGAACTGTCAATGATGATCAAATCATCCACATAAATAATTAGAAAGATGATGTCACTGTCACTAGTCTTGATGTACAAATTTAAGTCTGAAGAACTCCTCTTGAAGCCTTGGTCACTAAGGTACTTATCAAATTTTATGTACCATGCTTGAGGGACCTGCTTCAAGCCATAAAGAGCTTTTACCAATCTGAGAACCTGATGGTCTTTACCATCAACCTTGAAACTAAGAGGTTGTGTCATGTAGACCTCTTCATGGAGATCACCATTCAAGAAAGCACTCTTGACATCCATCTGATGGACCATCCAGCCAAACCATGCTGTCATGGTTAGGACTAATCTGACTGTGCTCATTTTTGCAGTTGGAGCAAAGGTCTCCTCATAATCAATGCCCTGACACTAACAAAAGCCCTTTGCAACTAAACGAGCTTTGTACTTATCCAAAGTACCATCATATTTGTATTTGATTTTGTAAATCCATTTGTAGCCAATGGGTTTCTTCCCTGGTGGAAGATTAGAAAGGACCCGGGTGTTATTCTTCAGCAGGCTCTGTTGTTCAGATGTCATGGCATGTTCCAACTCTGGAATTCCTTTAGCCTCGGAATATGTTTGAGGTTCAAACACACTATGAATGTTGGCCATGAGAGAAAAGTTAACAAACTCTGTAGGTTTGCTCTTTTTCTGAGCAATCCTCCCATCAATGAGCTCATCATCACGAAGATCAGCAAGTGTCTTAGCCCACCACTTAGGCCGGAGAGGAGGACGACCAACATTAGTATCAAGAGATGCTTGGTGATCAAGTTCCTCATCAAAAGAATCTAGATCAAACTCAGGTGAAGCATCTACAAATTGAGGTGATCCTGCAAGTGGAGGTGTCTGTATATTCATCATTGGTATAACTGGAGCTATTGGAGCCCTCCCATTAGGTAAACCCAATGGAAGCCTAACTCCCAAATCATGACTTCATAGGCTGGTCTACTAGATCAGGAACAAGAGAAATAGGCATGAATGGTCCTCACGGCTCATCAGAGACTACATCACGACTGTACAGGAGACAAGATGTCTCAGTGTCGATCAAGCGGTAGGCTTTGTGAAAACTACTATATCCAAAAAATATGAGTTTCCGACTCTTGGCATCCAACTTGGTGTGTGATGCATCAGGGATCCAAACAAAAGCAAGAGAGCCAAAAACCTTCAAATGACTGATTTTGGGCTTGCGACCTAACCAGGCCTTTTCCAGAGTTTTACCTTTGACCACCACTGTGGGTGACTAGTTCAAAAGATAAATTGCAGTGTTGACTACTTCTACCCAAAACTTCTTCAGAACATGTCTCTGTTCGAGCATGGATCGAGCCATCTCGGTGATTGTTTTGTTACAATGTTCAACTACATTGTTCTATTGTGGTGTGTGGGGTGTGGTTAACTAGCATTTGATGCCAAGAGTATCCAAGAAGCTAGAGAAATCATTAGAACAAAATTCCCCCCCATTGTTTGATCTAAGAGTAATAATAGATTTCCTAGACTCTTTTACAACTAAAGGTTTAAACTTCTGAAATACAGGAAATGCATATGATTTCTTTTTAAGGAATACACCCACATTTTTCTACTAAAATCAGCAAACAACAGAAAATACATGGACCCAAGAACAGGAGTGGTCATAGGGCCGCAAATATCGGCATGAACAAGCTGAAGTACCTGAGAAGTCCGCCATGAATCACCACTTGTAAAAGGTGTGCGATGTTGCTTCCCAGCCTGGCATGCATCACAAACTTCAAGCTACTGAGTCTAAATCTCTAGCAATCCAAGGACAAGCCCATCTCGAGCAAGCTACGAAAGATAATGCACATTTAAGTGCCCACATTGTTGATGCCAAAGTGTGCTAATAGAAGACTGTCGAGCAGCCATAGTTAAGTCTTGAGAATCACCAAAATCAGCAAGTCTGAAAAGACCATGATCCTCAAGACCCACTACAACAGTAGACTGAGTCGCCCAATCAGTGATGGTACACTGATGTGAACTAAAGGTGACATCTAATTGTGGAGAATGTTGCAATACCTGACTGACTGAGAGTAGATTTAGTTCCATCCCTGGAACATAGTACACATCAAGGAAAATGAAATTCCTCCCAGTTGACTGAATCTAAATGTTGCCTTTGCCGATAACGGTGTACTCTTTTCCACCACCAAAAATAACAAAATCTGAATAAGGTTGGTAGTCAGTAAACCAGTCTCTATGGTGAGTGAAATGACGAGAGGCACCTGAATCAATGTACCAGTAAGATGACTTCAAATGATTTGTAGGTCATTTAGTCATGAAGGCAAAAAAGACAAATTTTGTCTCGTCAATGTGCTCTGCACTATTTGCTTTGAGCTACGAACCTGATTGCTTAGATTGGGCAGCCAAGCATTTCCGACATTCAACCTTCATGTGACCAAACTTGTGGCAATAGTTGCATTGAATGTTCTTCTTCTGAAGCTAGAGCAATGGACTTTTGCTGAGGACTGCTGAGACTTGCCTTTATCCTTCTGAAAGGATTTAGCAGCAAAGGCTTGCTTTGTGAAGATCGAGTTGGAACTGCTACCGAACTGTTGTTTC
The DNA here is from genome assembly GCA_028749045.1 of Cupressus sempervirens. NCBI lineage: Eukaryota > Viridiplantae > Streptophyta > Pinopsida > Cupressales > Cupressaceae > Cupressus > Cupressus sempervirens. The sequence goes on along the minus strand of CM053787.1, from coordinate 514,013,231 downwards.
CACCAATCTTGTTGAAGCAAAATTGTGCAGAGATTGGTGAACTTCAACACTAGAAGACGTGATGTTGAAAGTCTTGATAAAATGCTCGTAGGACTTCACTAAACTCCGGAGAGTGATAACCACAATGTCCTCTTCCTCCATCTTGCGACCAATGGCAAACATCTGATCACGAATTTCCTGAATCCTATTCAAATGTGCCTGGAGGTGTTCTTCAAAAAGAAAGCTCTACTTTTGTTAGAAATCTCATGAAGACCTTTGAGATGTGCCCATATCTCGGCAATTGTCTTGCCGGATGGAATCTGAGAGAGCTGATAATCAGCCACAGATAATTTGAGAAACATTAACACCTCTCACTTATTCAGATCCCATGTATCCTAATTAGTACCAAGAGCAATCGGACGCTTCGTAACCCCCAGAACAATTTGAGCAGTATTCTAATATTCAAAGATTGCTATGATCCGTTGCTTCCAAGTGCCATAATTTTGAGTTGTTCTTGAGCAGAATGTTTGTCAGAGATGCCATGGGACGTTTTTTAATTAAAAAAATGTAAAAATCTGTGAAGGTGCGTTCCTTGAGGCAAAAAATTGGAAGACCCAAAATTTGAAGGATAACCTAAAAGAGAGCTCAGAAAACCTAGAAAGAAAATGTTGTTGGTTTCTGGATCAGCTGGCTTGGAAATTGAGGCACAAAAATCAAGGATGACAACCCAATTGAGCTCTCAAAAAACCCTCCAAGAATCTATAATCAAAAGAAAAATTGAGATCAAAAAACTAGGGTTTCAAAGAAAACCCTAGTTGGCTGATTATTGGTAAAAAAAAGCCTGAAAATGGACGATTTTGATGTAAAGAGGGGCGAGTAGGCTAGATCAGACAAAAACGGCACCAAGAAACATCTAATGACTGCAAAAAAAAACACCACCACATATGTCTACAAAAAACGGCACATAAAAACCTCCAAATATGTTTGCAGACGTGAGCAAAACATGAAATTGCAGGTGTAGCAAGAAAATCACGAGCTCTTCCAAGTCTTGGACGCAAATTTTAGGTCCCGATTTGCAGTTCACAAAAAAAAAAAACCTTAGCCAACCATATTATGAGACGCAATTGAAGAAGCAAGATCAAATCGTGAGCTTGAAACAGAAACACACGAAACCTAGACAATTTTTGTTAATTTTATTATCATGTAACTCCGATATCATACTGATTTGAATCTGCATATCGAACAGATCAGTCTATGCATGAAATCCCTTGGTAAAACAGGCCTATATAATTGTTATTTCCTTTGACAATGATCGGCATCTCTTTGAGGCAATATTGTTAATGACTAAATTGATAAACTAGGTTAGTTTAGTTACTAACTAATTGTCATCCATGAATAGCCGCCAATTTCTTGAAATGGAATTAAGGCTGACCTAGAGAGGGACATGTCCTTTAAAGGACATGCCCCTTGGTTGTTATATTTATGTAGGGTGTAAATGTGGATAAAGGACACACATTGAAACACAAGTCTGCTCCTTTAGCATCTACAGCCTCATATGATTTATAGCAAAAAATAATATTATATTACAAAACTATACATCATAGCAAGAACACTCAATAGACCATCTGGTATTGATAAAGATCATCTTTAGTAAAGGTAAAGGCATTATATCAGAATTGATCAATTAGAATTTACAGAAAACTTTATATGGTATTAGAGCCTCGTTAATCGAACCTTGGCTCTACAAATTAGTAATCAAATTTAATACATATCTATCATCATTCTTCTACCCTCAATGGTTGCAACAACTAATGCAATTAGACCCGAAGATACATTTAATGGAAAAGACCATTTCATTGCATGAAAATTCAGAATTATGATGGCTCTTGACGAAAATGATGTATCAAAGTTTGTTGATAAGGAATCCGAGCAACCTGATATTAAAACTAATAAAACTACTTGGATCAAAGAAAATAGAAAAGCCATGAGAATCATATTAGATGGAGTCAAAAATGAAATAGTACCTATGCTAATGAAACATCAGACAGCATTCAAAATGATGAGTGCATTAATCAGTGCATATGAGGTTAATAATAAAACTAGAAACCTGTCATTAAAAAGGCAACTAAATCATATAAAAACAAGGAAGGGAGAATCTACGAATTCATACTTCCTAAGGGTGGCTAGTCTAAGAGATGAACTTACAAGCGTTGGGTACAAAATTGATGATGAAGAATTAACATTAGTGGCAATAGATGGATTACCAGATTCATGGGAAATATTCTCACAAGGAGTAAGTGATAGAGATAAACTTCCAGACTTCAATAGACTTAAAGGAGATTGCCTTCAAGAAGAATCTAGGCAACTCAAGAAAGGAGGAAAATTGAAAACTAAAAATGAAGAACTTCATGTTGTCAACACAAATTCCTATAAAGGTAAGAAGAAGCATTTCAAGAAGGGTAATCAAAGAAATGACAAACTTAAGAAAGATTTATCCAAAATAACATGCTTCGAATGTGAAAAATTTGGACACTATAAATCTAATTGCCCTAAAAATTCAAAATAGCAAGTAAATTGTACAAACGTTACTAAGAAAGATGAAAATTATGATCCTGAGAAACGTGTATTGTATTCAGCACTATCAAGTGAATTATCAAGCAAAGCCTGGGTAATTGATAGTGGATCATCTTGACACATTACAGGATACAAAGAAGTACTAGACTCATCAGAAGCAGCTTATGACGAAGTTACCATAGGTGATAATTCCACTCATCCTGTCAAAGGAATTGGGAATTGCACCTTGAAACTAAAGTCACACATGTCTCTTCATCTCAAAAGAGTATTCTATGTACCAAGAATCAAGAGGAATCTAATCTCTGTTATAGCACTTGAAGATGGACGCACTCATGGATGGTAAAGTAATGACTTGGTCTAAGAACTCTTCATTTAAGAAATCAAAGTTAATTGGTCAAAGGAAAGGATACCTGTATGAATTAAATACAGAACCTAGTCAACCTATTCAAGCCTTAATTCATGAAGCTACTGATGTAAACGAAATATTTATGGCACAGAAGGTTAGGACGTCTGAATTTCAAAACCTTATCTACTATGGAGAAGATGGTTACTGGTTTACCTAAGTTGAATAAAGATCATTTGAGCATATGCAAAGGATGAATAAAGATCATTTGAGCATATGCAAAGGATGCACTTTAGGTAAGAACGCCAAAAATCCATTTCAAGATAGCACTAGAAAAACTACCAGTGTTTTAGAATTAGTCCACTAAGATTTATGTGGACCTATGCCTGTTCCTTCCCTTGGAGGATTCCGGTACTATATACTTTTTATAGATGATTTCTCTAGGAAAACATGGATTTACTTCTTAAAATGTAAAGAATCAGAAGAAATCCTTAAGAGATTCAAAGAATTCAAATCCTTAACTAAAAACCTATCAGGATACAAAATTAAAACATTTAGGTTTGACAACAAAGGGGAATACACTTTAGATTTATTAAAAAAAATTGTAAAGCAAAAATTAAGAGGGAGTATATTGTTCCTTATAACCCACAGCAAAACAGGGTAGTAGGAAGGAAGAATTGAACAATTATAGAAGCAACAAGAGCTATGATACTTGATCAAAATTTAGAGTATTATCTTTGGGCAGAAGCGTATTCTACTGTTGTCTATATTCAAAATAGAAGTCCTCACTATTACCTTAGAGATAAAACACCTGAAGAAGTCTTTTCTAAGGTTAAACCAAATTTAAGTCATCTTAGGATATTTGGGTGCCACGTATACATACGTGTTCCAAAAGAAAAGAGAACTAAGTTAGAACCCTCTGAGAGGAAAGGTATTTTTGTCGGGTATAGTGAAACATCTAAAGCATATAGAATTTACATACTTGTTCAGAAAAACATTGAACTTAGTAGGGATGTAATATTTGAAGAAGATTTAGCATTCAAAAGAGCCCTAAGTTCTCAAGAAAATCATGAATCTAAGTTTCAGAGGGAGAACATTGAAGAAATTGAAGATGAATTTCAAAATCTTAATCTTGAGGAAACTCAAAATCCTGAAAAAAGACCACTTTGGGCTATTAAGAGTGTAGAGGAAGCACAAGACTTTGCTGCAAAATCTGTAACCCTTCAGAGAAAGCAAAAGACCCAAAAGATTTTCTAGCTATGCAGCAAACATGAGTGATTTATCTAAATTGGAACCAACCAATGTTTCAAATGCTATTAACCATACAGCTTGGAAGGATGCTATGGCAGAAGAATACTAATCCATTATTAAGCATGATGTTTGAGAAATTGTTCCAAGGCCTAAAGGAAAATCTATTGTTTCTTCTAAGTGGATATTTAAAATCAAACATGCTACTAATCGTAGCATTGAAAAATATAAAGCCAAATTCATAGCCAGAGGTTTCTCTCAAAAGGAGGAAATTGATTATGAAGAAACCTTTGCTCTAGCTGCCAAATACACCTCTGTAAGAGCAATCCTAGCTATTGCACCACCGAAAGAATGGAAAGTACATCAGATGGATGTAAAAAAAACATTTTTGAATGGAAAGATTATAGAAGAGGTATATTTGGAACAACCTGAAGGATTTGAAACTCATAATCCTAAAATCTTTGATTGCAGACTCAAGAAAGCTCTCTATGGGCTTAAACAGACTCCCAGGCCATGGTATGAAAGAATCGATACATATCTCACCAATTTAGGTTTCTCTATAAATGAAGTTGATCCAAATCTCTATTATAAAAGGAATAAAGATGATATGATAATTTTAATACTATATGTTGATGATTTACTTATAACAGGTGATGATCATCTTATAGATCAATGCAAGAAAGATCTAATCAAAGAATTTGAAATGAAAGATTTAGGACTCCTTCATTACTTCTTAGGACTGGAAGTGTGGCAGAACTTTGACAGCATCATACTTAATCAAGGAAAGTATACATTATACATCTTGAAGAGATTTGGAATGTGGAAATGTAGACCTATGTCTTCCCCAATGGAGACTACTCTACACAAACTTAAGAAAGCAGTAGCAAAATCACCTTCCAGAGATTCTACTCTTTACAGACAGATGACTCGGTCCCTTATGTACTTGGTAAATACAAGACCTGATATTTGCTATGTTTTTAATGTCTTAAGTAAGTTTATGTGAGCCAAAGGAGATTCACCTAGTTGCAGTCATACACATTATGAGATACTTACAAGGCACTCTTAACCTTGGGCTCAAATATGAGAAAGTTGACTTGGACTTACATGGATTCACAAACTCAAATTGGGGTGGAAGTGTTAATGATAGGAAAAGCACTTCAAGATGTTGTTTCAGTTTAGGCTCAGCAATGATATCTTGGATATGCAGAAAGCAAACATCAGTAGCACAGAGTTCCACAGAAGCTGAATACATTGCAGCAACAATGGCCTCTCGAGAAGCAGTTTAGCTTAGAAAGTTACTTGTGGGATTATTTAGTCAACCCATGAATCCCACTATTATTCATTGTGATAATCCAGTTTTCTATGACAAATCCAAGCATATTAAAATTCCTTACCATTATGTAAGAGATATGGTTGACAAGAAAACTGTCAAATTAGAATACATTTGCACTGCAAATCAGACAGTAGATATTCTTACCAAACCTCTCTTTCAAATGAAGATAGATCACTTCAAAAAAAGACTTGGTATGGTTGAATTATAACACATTTGTATTCTTTAATTATTAATGAAATAATTTTGTGTTAAAATTATTATTGTCAGGCTATTGACTGTTATGGGCTTCACCATTTGTGTTCATTATCTAAGAGGTGACGATTTCTGAGATAATGAACACTTGTATAAAAGACATTATGAGAGATGATGATCTCTGAGATAATGTGCTAAACAATAGAGAAAAACTGTCAGATCTGGATGAGTTCAAGATCAGATTGTGATATAGACATTTCTATACCTATGAATAAAAACTTGGATAAAGGAAGAACTTAATTATTCTTTGGACTTTATCCTATGTACTGGCAGATCTTAAGTCAGAATCATATCGTGATATAGGCCTGTCAATACCTATGAGTCACAACTTGGATAAAGGGAGAATTTAATCACTCTCTGGGTTTTATCTTGTACATTACATTTGATGCAATACTGTTATCACAAGTATAAGTGATAAGTCATATCATAGGTATAGTAATATGACATAGTATCATGTGTTCAATGATACCACATGCTTAGAAGATTCAAATAGATATAGAGTATCAATATATGTTTATTTATCTTAATTGATGGTACTAGATATGTTATCTCTCAATATGATTATCAAGTTTAGAGGGAGTGTTAATTTTATTATCATGCAACTCTGAAATCATACTGATCTGAATCTGCAGATTGAACAGATCAGTATATGCGTGAAATCCCTTAGGTAAAACAAGCCTATATAATTGTTATTTTCTTTGACAATGAGCAGCGTCTCTTTGAGGAAATATTGTTAATGACTAAATTGATAAACTAGGTTAGTTTAGTTACTAACTAAAAGACTTGGTATAGTTGAATTATGAAACATTGATAAAGGACACACATTGAAACATAAGTCTTCTCCTTTAGCATCTACAGCCTCATATGATTTATAGCAGAAATAAATATTATATTACAAAACTATACGTCATAGCAAGAACACTCAATTTACCATATGGTATTGATAAAGACCATCTTCACTAAGGGTAAAGGCATTATATCAAAATTGATCAATCAGAATTTGCAGAAAACTTTACAATTTTCTCAAGAACAGAAACCCTATGGGTTAGAGAAAATCTCAGAAATAATTTCGAAAAATTTGAACAAATAATTTTGAAAGAAATTATAAATTTGTCGGAAAAAAAATTAGTATTGGCTCTGTTACCATATTACAAAGTAATTGGTAAAATACTTGTTTGTTATTAACAGAGACCAAGAGGTCTATATATACAAAAGAATAAAATGATGTTTCCTTAGGAAACGATCATAAGGGACAAAAACATTCTATTCTAGCTAAAAAAAAGCTAAAAAAGCTAATAACAGATAACTACAGCTAACTAAATATTAGAAACATTCTAATATTTACAATAGATTACAAATAGATTACCATTAACTAATAATAGAGGTTTATCTATTATCGTCATAGTATATCTTATTAATTCATAGGCATTTTAGGTTGTTTCCTGCATTTATGATTAGCATGCCATGGACCATAAAAGAATCAAGACCACATGTGAATTTAGTTAGAGCACACAGCGGCATGGTATGTTTTGATTAAGTGAAAATAGGTTCTAAAGGACCCGAAACATTTTACAGAGTAGTTGAGAAACTCAAAAGAACTGTGCACCAGCACCAAGAGCTGAACAAGCTAAAACAAGTAGTTAAAAACAACGAGCTGGAAAAGACAGCACAAAACCAACTGCAAGGTCTTCAGTAGATCTGCTGCCTGATCAGCAAGGATATTCAATTTTTTTGCAGAGGCCTTCAGATCATCCATTTCTTTGGCTTCAACACCCTCTATCTTCTTCGCGTTGGCCCTGGTGCACTTGCTAGGTCCTTGATCATCTTTCACTTCCTTAGAACTTTGACCTTTCCCTTGTTCAAATTTGTTCAAGAGAGTGTTAATGTTGTCAGCCACTGTCTTCTAAATAAAGCTATTTTGATTTGCCAATTTCTTGACCGTCTTCTCCATATTAACCACTCTATTATCCAGACCCTCTAACTTTTTCTAGAAATCTTTAATCAGCTGATCCAAAGCTTTATTTTTGGCTTCGAGGGCTGGAACATGTTCCATTAAATTCTTAACCTCTTCAGCGTTACCAATCACCTCCGAAAGTTTACCAATATGCTGTCCCAGAGTTCTCTACCCTCTAGTAGTTTTGTTGAGTTGGTCAAATTCTCTAACAATGTCCTGCATCTGTTGTCGCAAGCTACTAATCTCCTTCTTCATCAGCCCCGAATTACCAAAAATCCCTTTCAAAAACCCTTGGTCATCATTGCCCTTGCTATGAGTAAAGTCATCCTCATCCTCACCAACATTATCTCTTTCATAATCGGTCTCCACATGCCCTTTAGCATCCATCTTCCCTTGGCGAAGTACATTTTTTCCTTTTCGCTCCATCCTCTTAATCAGAGATTCATCATCAGAGGGCATGCTTGGAGCCCTATCCATTTTCTTGCCCTTGTTTTTAGAGACCTTACCAGCAATACCCCTTTTCCTATTCCCCTCTTCCAACTACTCTTCAAAATCCGTATCCACATCTGAATAAGTCTCCTTAATCTTTCTTTTCTTCTGAGGCGAGCTACCAGGCTCCAGCTTTTTCCTCTTCTTACCTCAATCTCCTCAATCTCATCCTCTGTGTCTTCATCAAAGCCCTCATCCTGTTCACTCCCCTCTGTCTCACATTCCATAGTTTTCTTACTGAACCAGGGTTTATCCAATTTTTTTGATTTAAGGAGGTTCACAACTAGCACCATTAAACCCTCGTGACAAGCATGGTCACCCTCAGGATCATTCTTAATAGCTAAAATTGTAGTTCCCAACAATTGCCTGAGGTAGAAGGGAAGATTAAGCCTAACCCTATGCCTCAAATGGTTCACTAGCATAAAGTGGTACCCAAATATCTTAGTAAAGCGACCATCCAAAATTAAGTATTCAATAACAACGAACATGACAAACCTTCAGGGGCGAGATATAGAACCAGGTTTACAATAAGAATTACCAATTTTAACCATTTTGTTTCGTTCCTTTGCCATTTCTGCAAATTCCTCCATTGCCCGATCCAAAAGTTTCCTGTCTCTGTAAAAGTTGATCCCCTTTGAGTCAAGGCCTGTGGCTTTTGCTATGATGTCCTCAGTAACCTCCAATCTCTGATTACCCACCAGAATGCTCCCATCCTTCCATGTTTTAATGAATTGGTGAGTAATAGACGGGTTATTGCCTTTAAGCTTCTCCATAAAACCCATAAACTTCCCCTATTCCAGAATATCCCAAATCTCCTCCTTTTTCCAGTCCTTACAACTAACTGGTTCAGCTCTCCTTCTCTTTCCTCCGATTTTCTTCAATATGTTGCAGATTTTCACAATCTCAAGGTACACATTCAGAAAGAAAAGCTTGGTGTCGATATTAAAGCTGAAGGAATTGATACATAAACGTGTCCCCAATTTGTGTGGCAATGAATAAAAAGTCTTTGTCAATCTAATCATAATCCGTGCCTCCCCAAATCTGCCCAAGTAATAATTAATACTTATAGTCTTATTCATCATTAATAAACCTTTTTTTGCCTACTTCTCACATTATCATACTCAATCAAGGATACACCTTCAAAAGGGATATTATCACCTTGATTCCAAATCAGCTCCTCATCACTTTTGCAAGCCATATTCGCAGCCCAATCAAAAACATGATTAGTTTCTCTATAATTATGAGTGATGATATAAGTCTCAAAAGAATTAATTAAATAAATGGCCTTACAAATAATATTGTGAATTGTCCAAGAAGAATTGTTAACTTTATTGAGACAATTAATAACATCGAGGGAGTCTCCCTCTAGCCAAATCTTGTCCAAATTCATACTCTTGGCATAACTAAGACCATAGAGAGCAGCATTGGCTTCCACCACATGATTCGTTTATTCCCCAATAGGGATGGCTATCATACCCAAATTGTCCCCATTCATGTTTCTGATGACGACACCACAGCCCGTCATCCCTAGGTTGCCCTTCGAAGCCCCATCAAAATTAATCTTACACCAACCCTGAGGAAGGCAATCCCACCTAGTCAAATCCCTAAGGTTATTCCCATTTTGAGACACTTAACCCATCCAAATTCCATTTCTTAATCACTTTTTCTTCCCAATCTGTCTAGGGTTGATGCCCTTTCCCAACAGTCCTAATATTCTCAATCACCAAGTGTTTGATCCTATGGAACAACTGGACAGAATTGGTCTCCTTACCCATAAACACCCTATTATTTCTTTCCTTCCACACTCCCCAGCAAAGAAAAGGGAGGATAAAGTTCCAAATCTTCATAATCAGCGTATTACAAGTAATAAAGAACTCTTGAATAGTAAGGGGGGAGACCCAAATCAAATCTAGCAAACCAAATATCCTTTCCCATAACCTTCTAGTATAAGAGTAGTGAATAGTCGGGTGATTAACTGACTCTTCCGCTTCCTTGAAAAGATAGCACCTGTTAACAAAATTCATACCTCTTGATCAAATTATCAATGGCTAGGATTTTATCCTGCAAAGAGTCCAGAAAAAAATGCTAACTTTAGGGGTCATTCCTTTATACCAAGCTTTAGCCCAGCAAGGTGCATGATATTCCTCAAAAGCATTGGTATATAAAGATGAAACAAAGAATAGTCCATTGGGATTATACTTCCATATTAAAGTATCCTCCTCTTGAATTAAAAAGACAGCTTTCAGGATTTTCTTGAGATCATTAAGATTGATATCCACTCTATTGAGGTTAACCCATTTCTCCTCTTCCCAACAATCAGCAACGAAGATTCCAAACAGGTTCTTGCATTGATTCATAAATCCATTCCACCTCTAATCAAAACTAAGGATATGATCAAGAATCCAAATATCACCCCAAAAAAGAATATTCCTACCATTTCCAGCCTTCCATCTGACTCCTTTATTTATAATCTGCTTATTTTTCTGAACATGTTTCCAGATTTCAGAACCCCCTTGGGACACCTCGTTACTAAGGAAGAGGTTAAACCCAAGGTTCTCTCTATTATATTTATCATTCCAAATGTCTCTCCATTCTCCCTCCTCTTGATGCCATCTCCAAATAAGCTTAGCAAGAAGAGAATCATTCATTGTTGTAACCCTTCTAAGACCAAGACCTCCTTTGTTGACAAGCATGCAGACTTTATCCCAAGCAATTAAAGCCACTCTTTTCTTTTTTTCCATTCCCGTCCATAAAAATTGTTTTTGAATCTTCTCAATAGCTAAAGCAAACTTCCTAGGAATCTCAAACACACTCAAAGCATACAAAGGAAAACTTTCTAACATGGATTTAAGAACAATTACCTTTCCAGCCTGGCTAAGGAGGGATTCTTTCCAGCCAGCTAACTTTAAATGGATTTTGTCGATCAAAGAACTCCAAAAAGTCTCAAGAGGGTTGAGACAAAGAGGTAACCCAAGATATGAGCCCAGAAGGGTACTAATCGCACAACCAATGATTCTTTTAATTTTCTTTTATCTAATTTCATTGACATTGATAAAATAAATCACACTCTTGTTCCAATTTATAATCTATCCAGTAGCCTGCCCATAATCCTCAAGAAATCTCTTAATGTTTCTCGCATTTCTCACAGAAGCCTCTCCCATAACAATCGAGTCATCTACAAATTGCTGATGAGAGCAAGTAAGATTCTTAGAGGAAGGTCTAAGCCCAACAAATTCCCCTAAAGGAACCATTTTTTTCACATATCTACCTAAGCATTCAGCCATAAGAATGAAATGGATAGGAGAGACTGGATCTCCTTGCCTTAACCCACGAGAGGCTTGGAAGAAAGGAATAGGAAAACCATTAACCAGCACAGAGAAGGTAGCAGAGGAAACCAACAAAAGAACCATCTCCAAAAATCTCTTGTTAAATCCAAAAGCTTCCAATCCACATTTTAAAAACTTTCAGTCCACCTTATCATAAGCTTTTGATAAATCTAGCTTAAGGAGGAACCCCTCTTTCTTAGATTTGGTAAGGGAATGGATATTTTCATGCACTATGATTATAGAATCCAAAATCTGCCTGCCAGGAACAAACCCATTGTGTTGTCTAGAAATCAGATTAGGAAGAATAAAAAGAATTCTGAGAGTAAGAACTTTGTAAATAACCTTGTAAAAAGAGTTGCAAAGACTAATTGGTTTGAATTGATCCAAACAATCAGCCCCAGGTTTTTTGGGAATCAGAGCAAGAAAGGTACCATTCAATTCCTACAAGAGTTTCCTAGACCCAAAGAACTCTTTCACACCATTAAAGATATCCCCTTGAATAATGTGTCAGTACTTATGAAAAAAGAGGAAGGGGAATCCATCCGAACCAACAGCTTTGTCTCCTTCAAAGGAAAAAACTGCCCTTGTAATTTCTTCATTGTTGGGGATAGCAATAAGATTTTTATTTTGTTCATCGGAAATGCAATTTGGGATACAATCCAAAAACACCTTTTGCTTGTCCTTATCCAAATTGGGATCACTTTCTAGTAAATTACTAAAAAAGTTCATGGCTTCCCTTTTGATTGCTTCATCATCATCAGTAAGAACCCCATGAACATTAAGCCTAGGAATCTTGTTAACCATTCTATGCTTCAAAGTAGTTATATGAAAGAATTTAGTATTCTGATCCCCCTCACTCAAAAATACTTTTCTAGACTGTTGTCTCCAATAGATCTCTTCCTTAGTAATTATATCATGCATTTCAATAATTTTCAAATCTTCCTCCTTCCTAGACACATTCTCATAGCCCTCAGCCTAGATGTTGTCTTGAATTTCTTTTAACTCCTCCAAAATCCTCCTTTTTCTGTCAAAGATGTTCCCAAAGGTCTCCTTATTCCATCTTTTGATATTTCTTTTCCGCATTTCTCAACTTTATGGAGACTTTAAACATACTTGTTCCCTCCACTTGAATATCCCCCCAATCTTTAATAGGGTCTTCTAGCCCAGGATGGAGAGTCCACATCTTCTCAAATCTGAAGGGATAGTTCTTCTTACTTGTAGTAGGATCAGCCAAGAGAAAATTGGGGTAGTGATCCGAGCCCACTCTAACTTGCGCAAAGAGGGAACATTTGTACTTCAAAAACCAATCATTACTAATAAGGGCTCTATCCAATCTTACTTGGATCAGGTCCTTCCCTGATCTTCTGTTAATCCAAGTATAATCCACCCCATGCAAGTCCATGTCATGCAAAAGATGACTATCAATGAACTCCATTATGCTGTCAAAATTAGTCTGGCTGCCTCCCTTCTTCTCAATCTCTTTCAGTGGTGCGTATTGAAGTCCCCCATAGTAATCCAGTTTTCATCCACAAAATTCTTCCTTTGATTAGAAAGAGCATCCCAAAGCGCTTTCCTACACCATTTAGAGTTGGGGGCGTAAATGTTAGTTAAAACCCGAGATGTCCCATCCTTTGCATTAGAAAATCTGATATTCATCATATTCCTGTTCTGAGATATAAGTTCTCCAGAAATATATCTATTATTCCAAAAAAACTGCCATGCCCCTGGAAGCTCCATCAGAGTCTACCCCAAACACTTTGGCACTTTTAAAGACCAACAGACCTTCAACTTTTTCTTTTAACATTTTAGTTTCTTGAAGAAGAACCAAATCCGGCTTATTATCCCTAATCATGTTCTTCACCATATCTTGCTTGTGAGGATTATTTAATCCTCTGATATTCCATGATATAAACTTCATTTCTTATGGAAAGATTTTGAATCTAAGATTGTCCTCTGACTACCGTCTGCAATACTTCTATTTGTCTCCACAATTCTTTTCTGCACATTTGAAGGTCTTCCTACAGATGTAGAAGTTAGGCCAGCATCCCCAAATTTGAAACCCTTCCCAACTAGAGTGAAAGGTAGACAACTATCTTTGGCTTTGCTACTGTTGATATCTCCCTTTTTAATGCTCTTTCCATTTGGAGTGCTGATTTGTGTAATATCCCCGGTCTCTTTACTCCTCATTTTCTTGATCACCAAAGCATTCTCTTTGTTCTTTTTAAAGGATATCTCCTCCTTCTTTTTCAATCTTAAAAGCTTCTTAGCCCCCACTGCAGTCCATGCTGCTTTAGAGTCTTCCTCATCACCCATCAGGGCTTTAGAAATATCTTCAGCATCCCCCCACTTTTGGTTTCCATCTATGGATAGAGCTTCTATAAGGGGTTTTTCCTTGACAAGAGTTTCCTTTGCCAAAATAACACAATCTTGAGTATCATAAGATTCAAAATCCTTACTATTAGTAGAGGAAATACGACCATCTTCTAAGTCCTCTTCAATCTGAATCTCACACTCCTCTGCTTCTACCCCCTCAATGGATCTACTGTCAATCATAAGGCTATCCTCCAGCACGGAAGCAACAACCTACTCAACCTGAACCAGAGGTGTCTGTACTAGGTTCTTCGATACTTCATTAGAAGTCATCTTTGTAGAGACCACCTGATCACCGACCTTGGACTCCAAATTCACCTTATCATTACGCACTCCCTATTCAAGAGGCCCTTTCACAGAACTAATTTGCTCAGCACCCACCATATTCTTAGTTCCTTTGTGAACCCATATTTTCTTAGAATTTTTTGGGAGCCAATTAAAGTCGGGCAACTCTTTGACCAGTGACCCGATCTTTTACAGTGAAAGCAGGCAAAGGGGATGGATTCATACTCAATCTTCTGCTGCCATACTCCCAATTTGGGTTTGAGTGAAATAAACTCAGGCATATCAACTCCTTGAAAAACCCCTACACAGATTCTGGCGTAGGTTAATCTCCTTCTAGCAACAGTGACTAGGTCCATGGATAGAAGTTCAGGTTTTCAATGGGTTGTTTCATAAGATTTAAATTCCATTAAATAAATATCAAAATATGGAATGTTACACCTATATTTTAATCGGGATGATATAGGCAGCTAACCTATGACAACCACTTTAGAATCCACCCAAAAAGTAAGTAGATATATATAAGCTTCTACAACAAAAACTAAGAAATATTAATTCATGGTACAAATTAGATACATCAGAATGCAATCATCATAAGAGTTAAGCAATATACACTTCAATAAAATTCACCGGTTGATTTAATAGATCAAAACAATCTTAAATGTCACAACTGCAAGTGAAGAGAGTTTAGAGAGAGAGAGAGAGAAGAAATATGCACCTATCTGACACCAAAATGAACCTCTGATTAGCTGGATCCTCGAGTGCTTTTCTAAGTAGAATGCGCTCTGCTTTTATCATACTGGCTTCTCCCCAACCTACCTGCACCACAGTATCATTAGTCAACCAAACCCAAAAATTTATAGCAGCATTCAAAGGTGCGCTTTAAATAGTCACTCTTGAGCTTAGTCTAGATATTTCATTGGTGCGCGTGAACTTAGATTAAGCAAAAGACACAAACCAGACTACACCAAAAATGAAAGTGACAAGGAAAAACCATGTATAGTATGCAAGCCCGGGATGGTTTAATTACTCGTCAAATTCATTCGAACTCATAAACATTGAAAATATCAATAATGAAAGTGACAAGGAAAAACCATGTATAGTAAAGTGACAAGGAAAAACCATGTATAGTATGCAAGCCCGGGATGGTTTAATTACTCGTCAAATTCATTCGAACTCATAAACATTGAAAATATCAATAATTTAAATGCGTACAGACCCGTATGCTGTTACTAATTTGTCTTCCACGGAAAAATGTGCATGTTGTTGTGAGCTCATTGTACACAAAACCTGGCTGCGAATGGATGTAAATTGAAAAATCGGGTTCCCCTGCGCCCTGCAAGAAGGCCTCCCACATTTAGAAACCATAACCTTCGCAGTCACTATAGGAATATTTTTGAAACAAATATTTTCGAGTCCGATTTTTTCATCTTTATAGATAACAGACAGGATATTTTTCATGAGAAGTCAAATAGATTAGGTTTTCGTCGTGAAACCAGAGCAGAGTGACTGTTACGCTCAATTTTTTTGAAGACATTGTAAAATTAAAGAATTAACCCAAATAGTAAAAAAATAGGATAAAGAGAAATCCCGATGTCTTAAACAGAATACAGGTACAACTTATATCCCTTTTGGTTCGGGGAAAGTTAAATTGACCTGATTTAAGTAAAAGCATACGACACTGGTGCTCCCATTCATCATTCATCGCCCGAGAATTTACGAAACATGAAAAATTAAATGCAAAAACTAAGTTTGGCATTTGTACCGCGAAAAAGTGTTGCCAGACGAAATCCAGATGAAGGCGATTCCGGGCGAGAAAGAGAAAGGCGATCTTGCTTTTACCCTTGTATATTTGGGGTATGTTCCCAATTGGCTGTAAACCCATCCTGAACTGTGCCTGCAGCTTCACCATCACCAAAAGACATGTGGCGCCTAATAACAGCAGTGCCACCTTCTGCACCCATACATGATGCCCGCCACCGGCCACTCTTTTCTTCATACTGCGCTAACATGTATTTTTCTCCCGCATTACACCTCAAGAATGCCCTTCGTTTACTTGTGATTACTGGAACAACAAGGCCCTTTTCTATCGAAAATTCCGTCGCAGGCCCTCGGTGTCGATATCATCCAAAGATGCCAAAGGTGTAAGGAAATTCGTGTTTTCAGTTCGCTTGTCGGAGATGACTTCAAATGCTTAAAAAACACGACATTTGTATATTGTAACGATCGAGAAAGTGGGAATTTGGGCAGCTGCTGCGGACATCACGCAAAGCGAAATAGGAAATTTGCTTGGGTTTGTTGGTTCTTTTCATTCATTCCATCCTCGTTTCCATAAATTGCCCAGCTGTCAAGTTCCAACTCGTAGCACAGGGACTCGAGTCAATCGTAACTGTCATCACCTCATAATCATATAATCGGACTGGGATTGTGTGACTAACGGTTTTCCTCACCATTTTCATCTCTCCGCCCAATTTTGTGACCTCGAATTCCCCGACTATTTTTGTCTCTCTTCCTTCAGTCTTGCTTGTCTTTCAAGAGTTCAAAGTTTGAGTTCTCTAACCATTTTGAATTAGGTCTAAATATATTTTTATTATTTGGTTGTGGTATAAACTATTGCATTCGGATAAGCAATTTTTCAATTTTGTGCTAAAGTTAAGTTAGATATAGAGTTTAGTAAATATTTTACAACATTGAATATATCTAAAAAAAAATTATTATTATTCTATATAGTTTTAATATATATTGTGATTTTCTTATTGTCATTCAAAATATTTATTTTTAGTTTTATTGGTGGAAGTGTGTTACATTTTGAGTTTGCCTTCTATCTCTTTTTTTTTTTAAGGCAAAGTGGCAAGTCACTATAATATTTTATTAATCTGATTCAAAAAGGTCAACTGGGAAAGAATCAATAGAGAAAACCTAACATCATCCCACCATATATATACATAGTTTTTACATAGTTTTTTGAAAGTATTGAAAAAAGCATAATTACAATAAGGTGTATCAACTACCACCTGATGATACTATATCAGCTTTCAAAAATTGATTATCAACACATTCAAAATTCTCAATTACATTTAATCCATCAAAAAGGCCAAAAATCAAGATCATACCAAAAAAACCAAGTTCAGATCACTATTCATTCTTCCATATCATCATAGCCACAAATACACTTGCCACCCATTTCAGTCAATTCCTCCCAAGCATTTTTGTGATCACACATTGAAGCACCTTGCCCACATACATGATTGACATCTGTAGCACTCCAACCCCAACCACAATCGCTCTTAGGTCCCTAGCCAGAGCACACCTCTAAAAAGTTGGGAGACCAACCCGAACCAGCATGAGACGTTGTGTGTGAAGGGATAACTGATTCAAAAACTGAATTCTAGGCATTTCTTTCTTCAATCTGAAGGTTCACATTTCCCAAGCTTGGCCCCTGAGAATGAATCAAGTTTGAGACCCTTTGCAGATCTATGAGGGCATATCCCACTTTCTTGACTCTCTCTTCAAGTTGAAAATCTAAGACACGGGAGGTGGCTTGCAATGCATTTTTCATGTGGAAAGAACTGCGACTGTCTATTGCCTTCTTACTGGCTTCGAGTAGAACAAAACATTTGTGCTTGACCAGTACTTGAGAATGAGAAAATAAGCCTCCCACCAGGGCCATACCACTCCAGAGATCATAGTGTTGCATAGCAACAGACAGTTTGTTATGAGCAATAAAATGACCCCAAGTTACCTTTTGAGCCAGCGATTGAAGAAGCAGGGGAGATTGCATTAGGTCCATGGTGTTGGACAAGAAAATGGAGATGAGGTGCAATGGATAAAGGAAGTGGGGCATCGTAGAAGCCAGTAATTCTTCACCAATTACATGTCAAATAGCTCGCCTAACAGTTGGAGAATGAAATATAAACATCAGATCAAGTACCGCATCACTTACATCAGCAGGCAAAACACCTTCATCAAGACTCAGAGGAATCCAAATGCGAAAATTCTTTGGCAACATAACCTGATGTTGTTTGTGACAAAGCTTGCAAGAAGTAGTAATATCCATCCCTTTCATCATTTTGGAACAAGAAAGAGACTGCACAACAGAGTCGGCTAATAATCTAGAGAGAAATGTAATGTGGAGAAGGCATATAAATGAAAAACATCAAGTCCCTTTCTGTAAAATCCAGAATATGATATAATTTTGCACCATAAGAACCATGTGAATTTGCATGCAGTATGTCCTTTAGTAAAGTTGTATTTTGTACTACCCAAAGCTGCCATAATTGCCCAAATTTTTCCACACGAAACACAAACAATAAACCTTATGTTTAATAAATGTGGCATGTACTGACTATACCACAACATGATCAAAATACTGGTGCGGGCACAAGTAGGCAACCTTGTCAAGATCTATTAATCTTTTAAGATCATCATATTTTTCTATCATAGATATTGGATGAAGTGATGAAAATAACAACCGATCACAAAAAATATATTTTCTAAACTCTATATCTAACTTAACTTTAGCACTAATATTTATTTTGAAACTTTGGTATGATTTGTAGACGACACAATTGTCCAATTACTTTGATCATTCTAGAAATGTAAAATATATATATATATATGGAAATGAACTTTATTTCTTTTAGATTTTATTTTTTAATGTACAACATGTGAACGTAGTACGATTTAGATGCTTACAATAACTTTATAAGTAAATCAAGTAACTTTATATGATTATTTTTATTCTATAATATTTATTTATTTATTTATTTTAATGAATGATACTTTTTTTTTAAAATGTGATTGTTCTTTAAATATATTTTTTTAAATGTGAATATTTTAACTTGAAATTAAATTGAATTTTGTAGAATATCTATTAATTTTGAAAAATTACTTGAATCATTTTTTACATATAAATATGAAAAAATTAATTATTTTAATAACAAAAGTTCAAAAAATGAATTACATAGTTAACAACAACCAAAAAATTATCATTTATTATCAACCTATTCATATATAATCTATTTTACATAAAAATAAATCATTTAAAAACAAACACAAGTGGAAGATGTAATCACCCAAAAATGGCACCTAGACTATTAGCCCCCTTTTCTAGCATTTTTGCTAAAATTATTAAATCACTTATCTTAATCAAATCATCAAAAAAATAATTTATTTAATTTTATCCTATAGTTTGACCACTATATCCTAAGTTGCTATTTAATTAAAAGGAACTTGTCCCCCTTTAATTAAATAAAAGACCTCATTCCCAACTTATCCTAATTTGTACACACATAAAGTATTATTCCCACTTTAAAAATAGAAGAAAGCCTTTTTTTGTCTCGCATGGGGCACAAAAGTGAACTCTTGATTATGATTTGTGGAAACGCTTGTGCACATGGATCACTCCACTTTCACCCTCCACCCTTGATTAGATACATCTTGCCTCATGATCTCCATCATTTGTTATTCTTTGAAGGGAGAACTCTCTCCTCATCCCATAACCATTCATTTTGTACTAATGTTATGGTGCAAGAATCTTAGGTACCCTTGGGAGCTTGTGAAGACTTGTTGCATTCCCTCATCCATAGTTGCACATCATTGTAGCTTAATCTCATGTTAGCATTAGTTTAGTTTATCTTTCATGCATTGGCATAACACACTTAGCTTAAATAGGGGGTCGTAACACTTTAGTTGTTAGTTTTAGCTTACGTTCTACATCCTTGTTTAGCTTAGTTATTATTGTGCATTGCATTCTCATAGAGATTCTTGAACACTTGCATTCTTTCTCTTGTTCTTAGACCTCCCATTTCATGGTGCACCTTGCAAGGGGTTGTGTTTCTAAACTCATTTGAGAGCGCTAGCACTTCATTCATACCCTTTACACATCATGACTAGGAAGCTCTAAGCCGCCATCTGAGATTCTCAATTCATGAGACTCCTTGGATAGAAGGGTTTATAGAAGTGCATTCTTTTGTGTGTACAAAAGAAAGGAATTTATGTAAAAATTACAAAGTGCTTAAGATCTTAACACCCTATTCTAACTTTTGTGCCACTTTGAAAGTTCCATAAGGTACTTTGGCCTCCTTAATTTAAAATATAGGAGATTGTATTTATTTCCAATATAATAAATTTGGTTTTAATAAACTTGATTTTAATAAAGTTTAAATTTTAATTTTTAGGTTTAATATGTTACTCCTATTGTATATTCATATTGTCATTAGTGCTAAAAGATAGAGAAGGAGAAGAGAAGTTATTGATCAGCAACCAATGTCACCAAGCCACATTATATTGTTTGAGCAAAGAGAAGTATAAGTATAAGTTTGTAAGTTATAACCTAGCTCAATATACACCAAGCAATCCAATACTCACCAAGCAAAGACATCGCTAAGCAAGTCACTTCATAACTAAGCTAGACGGTCACCAAGCAACAACAAAGTTACCAAGCCAGAACATGGTATTCATCAAGTTGCATAGAGAGCACATAAAAGTTTTAAATGGCTTAGAAACTTACGTCTACCAATTTCACCAAGTGAGAAATAACATTTGCAAAGTTCAAAGTACAAATTTGAAAAGATTTATTGGGAAATGCAATTTGATAGTGAATGATTCCAAAGTAGAAATGAGACCAATGAAAATAGAGAAAGGAAAAGGAAGAGATAAAGATTTGTGTACATCATTAATTTCAATCTATGGAATATTTTAAATGTTTCTTAAACCCTAGTTAGGTTAAGGATCAAAAAAGACAAAAAGATTACTATGTAAGGAGTCGTATGGAATAGTTTAATGTTGATGTTGATATTGTGAAGTTATGAGAGGGGTGTACTAGATGATACGATAGTAGTTCTACAATGGATCAAAGTTACTAGCAGTGCAAGAAAGAATTTGACAGATCAGTCACATGAGGTGATAGAGAATTGAGCAAAAAGAGATATCTAATTGGCAAAGTAAGTTGCATATGTAGAGATTAATTATTGCCATTCTTTAAACATTGTAGTAGATTAAATCCTTTCACAAGGTAGACCTAGCAGTCTTGTTGTAAATATCCTCATAGAGTACACACTTTGTATAGTGTTGTAAAATCCTTGAAAAATGTAGATCCTAGAAAGTCTTTTATATTACTTCTAGCAGAGTAAGTCACCAAAAGTGACACAATATTGTAGCCATAACAAGGCAACCTCTTACTAAAGTAGTGGTGGGTTTGTAGGTACCATCTATTAGATAACTGAGAGCAGGGGGTCAGTTATGTCTAGTTATCTCACAATCTCTTCAAACTTATCAACACCATCAAAGCATAATAATCATTAAAAACATTAACTTCAATACATATAATCACTCAGTGCAATAATTAATCAACTTTTAAACACTTAAATCCAAACTTTTAACAAATTGTTCCTTGCATTACCGACTATCAATAAAATATCCAATAATTACCTAGTAATATCCTAGTTATTACCAAGTTGTAGTAAACTATTAAAACATGCCAAAAAACTTGCAACAAAAATAACATTCACTATTTAGACACCAATATTTAACATGGAAACCTTGTTCAGGGACAAAACACCTGGGATTGGCAACCCAAAATTCACTCTTCTGAAATGATCTTTGCTATGAGATAACCTTGTTATAGGTTACACACACTTTCCTAAAGTGACCTCGTTAGAGGATTTCACCAAAAGATCATCTAGACCTTATCACTCCCTATCCTAGACTAAAAAGAGTGACCTAATTTAAAGAAATTATAAACACCACTAATTGACGTTACCATATAAGATTTCACAAACTTTTTAGGTTTACTTAGTACTTTTGAGATTTTATGCTACAATGGTTAAACGGTAACAATTTAAAGTGATCTGTTAAGAATAGAAACTACCTTTTCTTATTCATATTTTTTTTTGCTCCTTCACTATCTGATCTCTCTCTTGGATCTTCCTTGACTCTATACTTTGACTTGGCTATATAACTCTTTCTCTATCTCCTTTCACTATTCAGTTCACCTGGCTTACTTATCTCCTTTTCTTTACCTTCGCACTTTGATCTCCTCTTAGTAACATATTCAGTAGGTACATCAATCACTAATAACTTGCTTCGTTGGCCTGGGGTATAGGACTAGACATTTCCCCTAAAGTTTTGTGGTTGTAGTATATGGTGCATGGGGAGGGAGTGGGTATTGGAGCGAGAATTGGAGAGATTGGAAATTTGAATTTAGCATTGGGAGGATATATCCAAGATAGAACAGAGAAGGGTTTTGGGGACCGCTAGGAGGAGGAAGACTAGGGGAATATTATTCCCTTAGGAAATGAGGGCCCACAAGAATCATGGCAGGCCCCAAGGAAGAAGGTTTTGGATTCTGGTAGGACTTTGCTAGGCCCACACAATACATGGAGGGGCCCTGACTCGGGTTTGAAAGGGAGATGGTATTCTCTCATTGGGATTAAACCAACAGGTAAGTCTTCCTTCCTGGAGATCAAAGACATCTCAAACAAAGATAAGGGTATGTTCACTATTGAAATCCCCGATGAACTAGTAGATCATAACATTGCTTCAATGGCGTCCTCTCTAGTTGGGAAGTTCATCGACCCAAGGCCAAATATTGACATTGTGAGGACCTATGTGAGAAACAAATGGGAATTGAAAGGGCATGTGGAGATAGTGGCTATGGCTAAGGGCTTCCTCTCTTTTGTGTTCTCTTGTATGGAGGATCTCATGAGGATTCTATGTGTTCGATCCTAGTCCTTTGGATGTTCAATGCTAGCCTTGCAGAAATGGACTTCAAAGTTGGACCTTAATGATTCCTTCTTTGTCCAAGCACCTATCTAGGTTCAGTTATTGGAACTTCCAATGGAATTTTACTACGAGGATGTTTTTGATGACATAGCTGAAACCTTTGGGGAGCTCTTATCCATAGACCATATTACGATGGCGAGGAGTCGGTTAAGTTATGCAAGAATATGCATTGGAGTAAGTGAGGGTAGAGATATGTCAGAAGTGGTATACCGATACTCAAAGTTGGGCACCCATATTCAAAAGTTGGATTTTGAAAGTGTCCCATTTATCTGTTTCCATTATAAGAAGGTGGGCCATGTGGCTAAGCTTTGCCATAGGGTCTTGGAGGAGAAAGCTAGGAAACAACATTAGAATAAAATTAGGGCAAAGGGATTAACAAAGGATAGAATTGACAACTCTAAAGAGGGAGAGAAAGTGTGGAAATGAAAGGGAATAACAAATAAAGAAACAATATTGGAGCAACAATAGGAGGAATCGGTGGTTTCTCCTCCTTTGGTGGTAGAGGAAGTCCTAGGGACAGAACCAACATGTGCCAAAACTTTTTGTGAGGAATCACAAAGGCCAGTATCTGAGAAGCAAAGTATGGCAATTAGGCCCGATGATCTAAAAAAATTGAAGCAGTCATCCCCTAAGGGCGAAGTAATCCAAAAGGTTTAGCCTGGGAAGGAGGGTCATGAACCAACAGTAGGAAAGGAAATTTCTTATTCTCTCAAGATCTAAGCCAAGGAGGAGAAGGAGGAGGCATCTCTCTTAGGCAAGTTAATACTCAATGGAGGCGATAATCTCAGTATGGGGATTGCCTCTCTCGGGAAGATTTCTAGAGTGGTGGAAATGGTTAGATCCTCTTTGCTGAGGTAACTTACGCATATGGATGCTCTGTTTGCGATATGAATTGATGAAAGCCAAGGGAAATGGACATCTACTACCAAGAAAAAGAATAGTCGAGACCCTTTTCCAATGTCCCTAGTTGCAACAAGAAGCAAAGTGAAGGCTGATGTTGGAGCAAAACCTAAGACTCCTGGAAGGAATAGTAACAGTCAGAACATGAAAGAGGAGATTAGAAGGAACCTAGTGGATGGGAGCCAAAGGACCATCCTACAGATTTTCCTTGCAAAGAAGAAATGAAGGTCCTATCCTAGAACATTAGGGCGCTAAATGGAGCCCACAAATAAGAGGTAATTAGAAATATGATTAGGGATCGTAGGCCTGATATTTTCCTTATTCAGGAAACCAAAATGACACTAGTACATTTGACCTCATTTTTCGACCAAATTTTTCGACCATCTATTAAAATGTTTTAGATTGGTCAAAATATGAAAGGAAAAATATCTTCTTTTTTTAATCCATGCCCATGTTGGTTGAAATTTTCACCAACACGAGCTTAACATGTTAAATAAAAAAGGGTTTCTTATGAACGCGCATAGGAACTACACAAGCATTCACTTTGGTTTTCATGGAGCATAGGAGCTACAGGAGCGAAGGATCAAAGGAATGGAGCTTGATTACACCCACGAGCATTTTGGGGTTTAATCCTTTTATTAATGTGCTTTCTTCAAAGATCTATCAAATCCCTAGCCCATCTTTGTTGCAAAAGGACAGACAAATGCATACTTGAGAAGCTGTAATGGAAGCTAAGCACACTTCTCGAATTCCTATGAGCTAAGTATTTTCTATCATTAATTTAATCTTAGGGAGCTTGCATGTTTTATCTCTACACTAAAATAGGTTTTTTTAAAGCTTCATTGCTCTTAAGAATAGATCTGGATATGATGATTGATGGGTTTTCTTTTTAATTTAATTAAAACTTTGATTCATGCATGGGCATGCCTCTTTCTTGATTTACATGTTTAAACAAGGTTTTGAAAAGTCTCTCATTCTAAACTAATTTCCTTTCAGACAAACCCACAACCATTTGGTGGGTGATTGATCTAAATGAATCTTACAATTTCTCTTTTCTTTTTCTAGGTATTACCAATCTCATATTTCGTAGGCTCAACTGAACTTTGAATCTGAAAGATGGATTTTGAAGCATAGAGCTCTTGAGACAAACCCAAGAGGTCATAAAATGTTGTAAGTTTGTGATTCTTATTCATTTCATATCGGTTTCCAAAGCACTATTGAGAGCTTAAATCATAATCAATCATCTCATGGAACAGTTGTATGATTATGTGATTACGAATCACACAATCTAGGGAGTTTTATAGGAATGTTTTTATCTTTTTGCTTGGCTTTTTATAGTTTTTGTGTCATTGACAAACCAGGTTTGGAGCAATACAATCAATTTGAACCTGAGTAAGATATTTCTGTTAGACTAGAATATCAAACAAGTGACAACTTATTGAACTTATTGATTTTTTGTATCCCATTGTTCTCTAAGTGCATATACTTTTTGTCAATGTGCAACATGTTTTACTTGGAACATAATATACAACTAATGACCAACTGTCTTGGTTCTCTGTGCCCCATTGGCCTTTGAGAACAATATTCTTGGTTTGCTTTGGACATCCTGTCACTTGCCTGCAATTAATTTTCTCTTACCATTTGACCTTTAGGGCCAATACATCTTCATTCATCTTCACCATAATACTTGCTTTTATATTCCTAATTTGATCTTTAGGGACCTCAACACCACTTTCATCTTCCCTAGAATATATATTTTCATATTCCCGAGTTGAGCTTAGGGGCCTAACCATTTGATTCATCTTCACCAGAATACATATTTCTATATTCCTCATTTTGACCTTTAGGGCCCTAAACATTTTATTCATCTTCACCTGAATACATATGTTTATATTTGTCATCTTATCTTTAGGTCTCTAAACATCTCTTTCATCTTCTTAACCAGAATACACAGTTTCATACTTATCATTTGATCTATAAGGCCTAAACATCTCATTCATCTTCACTATAACATACATCTTAATGTTCACCCTTTGATCTGAAGGGCCTTGAACATATCGTTCATCTTCACCAGATTACTTACACTAACAGTGATAATTGAATGCCTATGATTGATTGATTTATCTATTATTAGTGATCTTTACCAAGTTCCTTACATTGACATTATATAACTGACTAGCTCTAGTTGTTGGCTATATCTATTATAAATCATCTTTACATATATAACATTGAGAAAACCATGAAATGGGCTTGTAATGCAATGGTGGGTTGTCCAAATCTATGACTATGAGTTATATTTGATCCTATTAGAAGTCATAGGCTACTTATTTTATCGATACTAGTTGGTATGAAAATCATAGAAGTGAGCTGTTAAGAGTTACATTTTGATTGAGATAAGTTGCGGATTGAAGTCATTCTAGAAAACCTTTATGAACATTTACAGATGAAAAATATTCTCATCCCAAGGAAACTTGTTCTAACCATGCACAAATAGAAGCCCAAAAGTTGCTCCATCATTTTTGTTGGTTATTTTTATTGATTGTATGCATTTATTTTCATATTTAAATTGCACAAAAACATAATTTCAATTTGATCGAAAATGCACATACACTTGTTCTTTATTTAATGGTTAATGTTATACATAGGCATGTATGAATGTATTGTTGATGTTTAAACAAGATATTTTCTAGAGCTAAACATTGCTATTCATTTTGAAATCATTAATCAATGTAGAATTTAATGTTCATTTGAAACAATATTTTTGATGGAATGTTTTATCCATTATCATTAATACTTATCATTGATTACTCATTGATTTTATGCTGAACATACATTTTAGTAAACAATTATGTTAGATTTTATTTAAGACATGCTTGTTTATATTATTTCAAATATTTTTATATTGATTTGGGAAATAATGTTAACGCTAAAGTACAAAATAAATATTGAATTTAGGTTCTCTCATAAAGGCATAATGCTAAACTCTAGATTTTAGATCTTGTAACCCTAATGAGGTATAGTTTCTCAAATTCACTAGCATCTTGGATTATTGAGCATCTATTTAAATTTTATTTTCTTCCGCATCCTTCCTTGTCTTCAAGTTGGTGCCATTTTTAAATACAACTTCTTTATCTTTTATGAAGCAATCAATTTTTGGTGGTTCTTTTGTAGATGTCATTTAACAACTTATCTAAATCAATGCTCCTCTTCCTCTAGGAAAAGCTTTTAGTTCCTTAGGCCCACTTGTGGTGTCTTGTTGGACATTAATAGTTTATCTTATCTTATCCACCGCTCAGACTATTACTGTAGTAGTTGTAGCAGATCAAGCTGCTTTGGTATCATATTATGAACAAAGATATACAGGGAAAATAGAACATCAAACTCACAACTTATTATCGAAGAATAGAAATATATAGACTTAATTAACTTCAATAATGTCTTATAAATATGCTTATGGAAATGACCAAAAACTAAAAATATTCCCAACTATTAAAACAAATTGTTAGTTAACTGGAGACTGTTGTCAATTAACTGAAAGAAATTCTATAAATCTTATTTCATTCCTACTTGAAGTCTCAACTATCAGAGCATCATATTTCAACAAGAGATGGAAGAAGCTCCCTTTAAGTCATTACTTTTGAGAGTATTCTGCCAGGATTCCAATTGGTTCCATCTTGAATGGTGATTATGGAAAATGATTTGGAGTTTTCTGTTTTAGATAACGATGTAGTGTTCTGTATGGTAACCAACTTGTTTTTATTGGTAGATTTTGAATAAGAAAATGAGAGGTTGCAGAGTAATTCATTGGGAATTAGATGGTTGTCTTATGTTTTGGATGATATGGTTGTGGATGCTAGGTTACTTCTACTTGTTGATTTTATGAATAGTCTAGAGGGAATCCAAGTGGTTTTTTCTTTTTGATCTTGATTTTCAAGATGAGAATTTTGTTGAAAATGATTTAGTAGCACGATAATTTTTAAAAAAACCAGATGTGAAGTTTGTTAAGTAATTTTTGGGATTCTGATGGTTGTTTTATGTTTAGATAATAGGAGTCAGTTGTGATTTGTTATTTATCACAATTCATTTGCAATGTGCATTAACAAGGTAGTTCACATCCAATCATTGAATTTGACAATTGACTATAGTATATTGGACCAATTCCTATTGTTTGAATGGTAGTTTGACAATGACACTGCTGCAATGGGATTCTTTGGGTATCAGATGGGTCTTATGTTATGGATGATTTGACCCCCTTGTAATGATTGCTTGAGTTAAACCACTTAAATCAACTTAATTTCCAAGTTTTTGATAATAATTTCTGATTTTATGTTTTTAACAGAGCATATATGTAGGCATTGTTTTGGCGTTTTGATTGGCGTCTGTTGTTGAATTTTATTTTTTTTTAAACCTGATGATAGTTTTGTAGAGTAATTCATCCAAAATTAGTTAGGTGATTAAATGTTTGATAATAAGAATTACTTGTAATGTGTGTGTTTTCTTTGAGATAATAGACTAAAACATCTAGAATCTCACTATTTGATTTTTGGATTATTAAATGATAGAAATTAATAAAACCTTTTGATTTGTTTGAAATTGTTTTTTACAGAGTCAATATATAGCCATCAGTTTTCCTGTTGTTTATATATTGATTTTTGAAATATCAAATGACATTTAAGCACTACCTTCTTGGGAATCAGACGGATGCTTATGTTTTGGATTATGGGAATCACTTATAGAGATGGCATATGTACAACTCACATGTGTGTGAATGAAATAGATGTGATTATATGGGGGTTTGTGGTTTTTTTGTGTGTACAGTCCAGGGTGTTTTGTATTTGTCTGCTCATGCATTTTGTGTGTATCATTTATAAATCAGCCAAGTTTTCGCCATATGGATAGCAATTAATGAAAAATTATATGGGCTTCTCTTGCTTGGAAAGTAGTATTTGATAAGGGAGAAATGCAGTCATTATTTTTGAGCAGTATGTCTGTTACAAAAACTGTCCACATCAAGGATGCAGTTCAAGTACAGATCAAATCTGTACCTATGATTTGATGTTCCATTCCTTATTTTGGATTACAGAATTTCACATGAAAGCTAAGGGATTCAATAGAATGTTTAATTAAATGAATTAGAAGTTTGTTCTTTTGTATGTTCACGTCAAATTGGGTGGTATTTCTCTGCTTTGATAAAAAAATCTGAGGAATTTTAGATGCGTTTTAATCATATAGTATCAATTTTTGAAAATGGGATTGGTATCTTTGTCGAGGTTAAAGATTAAGCTTTTCAATTGTTTCAATATTATTTCTTTAGTATTTACAAATGAGACAGGTAGGTATTGTTTTACGTAAAGTCTCATTAAAATCAACTAGGTTTAATTATATTCATTTGCACATGTGGCAGAAGATTATGGGTTTACTTTTTTCTATGTATTTTGTAATATGGCTGAAAATATCAGGAGGCTTACACAATTTGTTTTTCCTAAACAGTTATCCTTCGATCTGATTGAAGATTGGCTTGGGTCTTATCCTCAAGCATCATCATGGGGATGGTCCAATGATAGGCCATTGCGATTAGAAGAAATTGAAGGATATCAAGAGTTTGACCCTGAGAGCTATATGTATCTTCCTTTACTATTGTCACTTACCATGAGGTGATTCCTTTATATTTAATTTCATTGGACTGTAATCTCTTTGGAGAAATTACTCATACAATGGATAAGCCCTTTTTTGATTTATTCAAATATATTTATAGTAACATATTGACATTTACCAACAAGCTGCAGACTAGACAAGTCGAGTTAAAAAGTAGAGCATAGAGAAAACAACAAGGACTTGATGCACACCATTAAAGTGGTTTACTTAGCTTACAACAGTTCAGATTTATATGTTGAAAAAGTATGATAGAGGTGAATAATCTTGATTAACAATAATATGTTAATGTGTATCACTAGAGACAATCCAATCAGTACATCCGGGGGAGAATTAATTCTATTGCAAGACGAACACGAAGACAGAGTTGAGGTGGAAGGTGGAAATGAACAAGAACAAGTTCAACACTAGGGCAACGACACTAGGAAAAGACATGGTAAAAAAACTTTCACTTTCTTCATCCCCATCAATAGCTAAGAAAGTTGAAGAAGAAGAAGATGTTTGCTTTGCTTGTTACGATGGTTATATGATAACCCCAGTACCAACAGTTGAATAATGGTCTTTTATTATTACTTTTTCCTAATAACCCTTGCCATTTTGAATGCTAGCTTTTAACGAGTTCTCTTTTCTCTGGGCTTGAGCATGACTTATATTTTTGTCTTCTCTTGCTCTCATTTTTTTCGCATTTTTTTGCGTCTTGACAACTAAATTGATTATACCCTAGTTTGACGTTTTTGATTTTTCAATCCAAATATTATTATGCAGGTCGGAGTGAGTTTCATTCTGAATTAGGAGTTTTTTTGAGTCATAGGCAAGCTTCTTAGAGTAATTTTGGGCTAAGTTATGTCAATTCACAATTTTTTCATGAGTTTTTGGCTTATGATCCAAGAGGGTGAGGTTTTGTGCTCCCAAAAAGAAAAAAACTCAACATGTTTAACCTAAGTTGTAATAAGCATTTTTGAGAAATACACAATTAAGTTATTAACACACATACAAGAACATTCGCTTCCATCCAGCCACTACTTTTGCTATATTAAAATTGGCTAATGGATTTTGCTAAGAGATTTTGGGTGATGAAGGCTTAGAAGATAATGGTATTGGCTCCACTATAGAGTCCTTTCATTTTTTAGCATATTTAGAACTGGGACAATTTTTATATTTTCTTTATTATCTCATATTGAAGTTAGTATGATGAACTCACAGCTATGTGTACTTTGATGTCCAAAGTAGGTGTTTAGTAATTGACTTATGTTTGTTCACTATGCAACTTGAGGAGGATGACAAAAAGGCAACATTTAATTATGTTCCCACCTGTAGGCTGGCAAGCTTCAAAATTTCACATGCAAACACTAATACAGGATATTGTAGCAACAATATTGATGGAGTTTGAAAAATGGGTCCTCTATGCGGAATCTACTAGAACCATCCTTAAGACTCCATTAGATTCTCAAGCAAGTTTAAGCTCAGAAGAGGTTTGTGTTGCATAATTGTTTGAGTGAATGTGTATGTTTCTAGGTGAATCTAAAAATGAAATTAAGAACCTAACAAATAGTTTGGAAAAAATTGGAGGAATGTTTCATGACATGAATCTGCAATGACATTTGTTATTGTATTTGTTGGTTTAAATATTGCAAAGATATGTTGAATGATGTTGATTTAACACATGTGATTAAAGAAAAGAAAAGAAGGCTTGGACATTCCCAAAAGACAATTGAGGATTTTTTCCTTTTGGCAGGTTTGCCTGTAGATGCAAATGCCCATTACTCAACAACAATACAACTTGCTCGATTAACAAGAGATGTATTTTGGCATGCTGGGGCCATAGAAGGCAGTGTGTGTGTTTTAGTGGTATGTTGATCATAGATATCCATGGTAAATTAGAATCTATATAAAAGAAACTTCTCTGATGTCTTTTATATTGTCTTTTTGATCCCTGTCAAGTACTATATTTCAGGTTCTCAACTCTTAAATAGCCTCCTTTTATTTCATCTTTAATTTCAAATATATTAATTTACTTTGTTTACACCTTAATTGTAATGTTAAACTATCAGTAATTGTTGAGGAATCCTTTATTCTTGAAGTTGATGTCAACTTTGTAAGTCTTTCACATGTCTAGATAGACCGGATGGGGCAGAAAGATCAAATGTTGGAAGAGGAAGTAAAGTACTGGTATTATGAAGTGATTCAACTTTATCGAAGGTAATTTTATGGCAGCTTTGGTTTTGTTTTTGTTTTCACAAATGTGGTGTGGCTAAGATTTAAAAAATAATAGTAGTTTGAGTGAGTAAAATAATTTCTAGCTGTGTACCTTTTTGTTCTTGTATCTGTTTGCACTGATATATAATTGTTGCTTTGAGCACACCACAATTGTGTTGGTCATTGAGGTATGATTTTAATTTTGATATAATCTTGTTGCAAGTGCAACTATAAGATATGATAAATTGATTGTAGTTATTTAAAGCTAACTACATTGATCTTGGGAAAAATGTGATAAATCATGAATTGGCTAGCCACAAATTCACATTAAAAAGTTGTCGCGTTAACAAAAGCTTGTAGCTTCTGGTTTGAATAGTAAAATAATGCAATGTTCTCATTTATGACCACAATAAAAGTGCCTAAACTTGCCCCCAGACTAGGGAAATTACAATTTTGACCCTATTTTCATCTAAAGCCTTCTTCTTTTCTTGTGCTTTGTGTTGGCTACATCTTTTTTTTGTGGAAACCCTAACCTAATACATGTTTTCAACCAAGTAAACCATGATTGCTATAAAGCTCTTTCATCTTTTGGTTTGCCAATCTGTTTCTGAGAATGATTTTTGCTACTTGTTTCAAAGCATACCCTACTTTCTTATACAACTTTGGCCATTATAAAGTTTATTTTTTTCATTACAAAGTAACTTTCTTGATAGAACATATCAGATAACCTATCTTTTATTTTTAATTAATTATTGAGGATTGCATTGGGCCTATCCTTAAATTGTAGAAAAATCATAAGTTGGCTACAAAAACTTAACAATATTAATGTTAAATTGAGATTAGGCATTGCCAAATACTAAGAATAAATTATAAATTATAAAACCAAGCCAGTTCAAAGAATCAAAGAACGAGATCATGAAAGTTGGGAAGAAAGCCTCAAACCTACCATAAAAATACACACATTCCTGATTGAAGAACCAAAATTCAAATGCGTGCAGGGTGGCACCAACTTCCCTCCCCAGAAATCTGTTTGTTCAAGCTAGTTCAAAGAAGCAGAGAACAAGATCATGAAAGTTGGGAAGAAATCCTCTAACCTACCATAAAAATACACATATTCCTGATTGAAGAATCACAATTCAAATGTGTGTAGGGTGGCACCAACTTCCCTCCCCAAAAATTTGTTTGTTCTTTTGTGTGCCACTTCACCCATTACCTAGTTTCTGTAGGATCTATCATCTTTGTCATTGTTGACTTAGCTTGTGCTTTCTAGATCATGGTAATTTAATTTGTTGCACTGTCAGTCATTTTTGTTCTAGAAGGGAGAAGAGACCAGGATAATGCTTGCATGAGCTAAACTCACATTGCGAAGAATCTTTCACCATCCTCTTTTTAACTTTAGATCTTAAAATCATCTGGGAAGAGGCTCTTTTTGTTGATTTGTCTTTTTTGGTTGCAACTTTAGCTCAGAGACCTATCTTGGGAGATACAATCTTCACATCTTTCTCTATGCCTCAACTCCCTCAACAAAGAGGTATTCCTTTTTTGAAGATAGATTGATCAAGCCTTTTAAATTCTTAAAAAAATTAATTACATTTAACATTGTTGGACAAAGACAACCATAAGCTTTTAACACACCCTTTTAATAAATTGGAAAAAAATATTTACTACCCCTTGACTATCAAGGTTCAACAATGCTGTCTTCTATGTAGCTTGAGGTATCAAAGGCAAATATGAGAAGACCTCCTTGCCAAAAAAAGTATTGTTTGAGAAACTACCACACACTATTATTTGCCACAAACTATACTATTTTTATCTAGATTGAAATCTTCTTCCATGTGTGCCTTTCGTAACATCCCTTCCTCAGTAAAATGGATACATGGTAGTTTAGGAAGCGATTTCTTTTTGAGTAGTGTTTAATGGAGAAAGCGTAGGTATGGAGTTTTTGATGTTAAATCTATCCCTGGAACAATCTCATTAGCATTCCCAAAACTAGGCCTCGACTAATCTTTTTGAAGTCATTTTTAAGGCTTTGTTAAGGTTGTTTATGGTGCAATTGAGGTGTTGCCATTTTTGTGGCTGATTTTGGGTATGTAGTGACCCATTTAGACTTTTGAAACTTTGGGACTTCAAATTGGCACTGTAAGTGGGGTTGGGGTTCATTTTTGGTCTTGCTGGAGTCGTTTCATGGTGGAGGTGGGGTTTGCTTGTCAAAATTTAACTTATTGACAATTGAGATGACAGCTAAATTGAGTCTTTGAATCATTTGACTAGTCTCCACGTACATACACTTAGTCCTCTCTAGACTTTCCACAATACCAATTGCCTTCAACACATTTATGTGCCAACAACACTGCATAACAGAAGGTTCCAGTAATAGCAATCTTTGTCAATAGTCAGCTTTTTGAAAATATTAATAGTTTATTTTGGATGATTTTCCTACACTTCTCTAATGATATCTCTGTTCATATCCCATCTCAGTGTGACATAGTTGTTGCTCCTTTCATGCGTTAATAAATCCACAGATAGGGTCGTGTTCTATAGCACTGAGGATGAGAGTGAGTTACAATAGTTTGGCTTCTCCATAATCGCTATTACTTAGCTATATGATAGTCTTTTCTTGGTAATGTGATTCCGTCTAAGGATTATGTTGCTCTCAATGATCCTCTTTAATATTTTAATAGTATTAGTTGCTAATCCATATTATTTGCTCAATTGTAACATCTCTATTAGTTAGTAATATATTATTGTTGTTGATTGCCACTCTTTTCTTTGGCTCAATGATTAACATATCATTCCTTTGGTACTGCACAGAATGATAACCAACAACCATTGCTTTTGATGATCACATTACGTTCAGGCATCCTGTCAAATAGTTCACATGACTTATCTATGCTTCCATTTTGCAAGCATGTCTCCCAAGGAAAATGCTACTACTTCATCTATATCGTCTGACAAAATCCTTTATGCTTTGATGGATGCCTATAGCTTATCCCAAAGCTCTCATTCAATAGTTATGAGATGATCAATCAAGAGGAAACAATTGAGAGCTTAGAGTGACACAATTTTCAAATGATCATATGAAATGAAATGGGCATGCGAGTAGAAAGAAACTAGAAAGACATTGTGTACAAATGAAGGCATGAAATGGATGGAATTGAAGATGAGCTTATTCTCAACTATCAAACTCAGGCAAGTGATACAAATTGTAGAATCTTAGCATATGGTTGTTCAAATTCTGTATCTCCTAAATGATTCTTTTTTGGTATTAGTTTTAAATGTAAATTGACTACATAATAATGTGCATAATATTTTATTGCAGCCTTCATATCCTACCATAGAACCTGCTCATGATGAAGGCCATGATGTGCATTATAGTGGTGAAGGTATTAATTTTCTATTGGAAATTAATTATGCAATTATGAATACAATTTAACATCTTCAATTGCAATTTGACATGTATCCTTTTTTTGAATATTTCAGAGCATGTTGAACATCATGCTGAAGGAGTGGACCATGTTCCAAGTGTGTTCAACATGTTGACGTGGCGGTGGATCAAAATGTTAATGTACATGATGTGGCATTGTTAGGTAAGAAAAATGCATGTTATGTTGTACTCATACTTAATTACAGACTTGTAATAGTTAGAAAAAGAAAAAGGGTATGCCAATTTATCCCATTCACTTGTTCTTGCAACAAAGCCCCCTTTAGTGCAGCAGCCTCCTGCTCCTCCAAAGAGAAGGAGCCATCATAATTTGACATTACACATGCCAGAAGAGGAGGAGAATGATGCAGATATGGATGCTCCTATGAGCACTTTTCTTAAGAGAGCTCAGAAAAAAAAAAAAAAAAATGATGTTTTAAAAATCTTCTTTGATAAACCTTGTTGGATAATGAAAGAACTTTGTTTTAAGTAATTATGTATGAATGATGCATATTAATATAGATTTTTATTTTATGTTAATGAATATTGTTATGTGTTAATGAATTCTTGATTAGTATTTTGTATTAATGAATTTCATATCATATTAATGAATGTTATGTGATTGTATTGATTCAATGTTATAGTTCATAAATGGATGAATGAATGAATGAAGTATGTAATTAGATGATAATGGGTACTTTAGATTGATGTTAGGGGGAGGGGGGTGAGGCTAGATGAGCTTCCACCTTTACATGGTTGGCCTTGTTAAGTAGATAATATTATAGTATTCTTGAAACCAAGTGAAGCTCAAACTAACATAAAATGGACACATTGCATGTGGTAGGTCTAAAATGATCCACAACTATTGTTGCCCATAACATAGAATGCAAATGTGATATGGGATTTATGTGTGGCTACCTACAATGTTTGATATTTGATCATTTTGTTCCCTTTATATATTTACATTCTCAAGGTAGATTTGGCAAAGTCATTGTGGTCTACCAATTTTAACTTTTGAGTCCTACTAAACTTGTTATTGTTGAATATGACTAATAGGTGATAGTTTCCCTCAAAAAGTAGAAGTCTCTGACTTTAGGAAACCGACAAAAAACTCCTCTTGAACATGTTCACTCCCTTGATTCATTTCAAACAACTTTTCAATTCACCTTGCCTTTGTTTCAACTTCCCTCTCCTTGGGAACATATGGGCTCATATGTGGATTAGTTTGGCTAAGATTTCCATGTTGTGTTCAAGAGCTCTGTAATTATACTTGGTGTCTCATACAAGGGTACATGTATCTAGGCAAGCTGGAAGGAGAAATATATGTGAACTTTGTAGTTCAACCTTGTAATGTTTCTTAGCTCATCAACTTCTCAAGGTTTTCATGTTGAATTATTAATTTATCTTGAATATACTTGTTTATTTGTAATTTGTGACTAGAGAAAACTTGTGTAGTTATTGTTTTTAAGATACTTATTTTTGTTGTCAAATGATTTAGAATAAATGTCACCTAGTGATTTTAAATACTCTATTGCTTTGAGAATATTAATCTTTTCTTTCATTGTAGTTAGTTAATATGTAAAAGACTTGTAAAATTTTAAATATTACAATATCTTCTCACACTCTACTCAGAATCACACCACATTGTAATTTTTCTAGAAACTATAAACTTTGATGGTGAACTCAACACAATGTTTAAAGAAATGGTCTTTGTAACAGATATTACATCAACTACAAATTAATGAAGAAAAGGGTGAGATAGTATGCACAACGAATTTGATCACGAGCAGAGGATTGTCGTAGTATTCTCAAAGAATTTTCAAGGATGCTCGATTATCAGGTTAGTTAATGTATGTTTCATGTTAGTCAGTTTTAACAATGTTATTGTTCAAGAGGATTATTTATTGAAACTTTACTTACATTATCCTCTATGTATAATTCACAATGTCATGTACAATTTGAAGGCTTTGACAAGAGCATTGTATGCCCTCTATCTAAATTAAAAAATAAAATCACAATGATGCAAGAAAGAGAAGAAAAATGCATTGCATTAAAAAAGATCATGACACTAGATCTATATTATATTTATAAAATCTAGTGGAATACATAAATAGTAGAATAATAATACGTGCTTGAATACATCAACAAAATAGTAATAGTAGTGTGGAAATGATAAGAAATCAAGTAGCTCATTGGGCATCTTTCATTAGATCAGAATTGATGCTTCTGTAAAATGCTACTCTGTCCTACAAATCAGTTTGACAATAGGACAGGAAATATTCTTTGTTCAGTGCAATCGTTAGATGAGATTACCCACAAGAAACCAGAAGGATTCAACCTTTGATTGTGGATTGAAGGATCATATTCCCGAATTGATAGATAAGCTTTGCTTGTTGTAGCCACTTGTTCTACGTGGGAAAAAATGTGAAATGAATTATAGAATTATTCCTCGATGTTGGCAGGCCTCTATCTATTTATTGAAATGCTAGAAAATTGAGTGTCAAATCCTATGTGCCTAGCCTTATTGTCATCATAATTTCTTTTGATGATACTAGTTTCATTTATTAATGAAGTTTGACAGTACATGGCCCTAGTGTAATAACATAAAATTTCTCAAGTTGCCAATAAAGTCTGACCACTCGTTAGTAAATCAAATATAGCTCGAAAACCACCAACTAGAAAGACGTAATATAAAGCATTATGTAAGTAAGTAAGAGGAGGCCACTATGGATGAATGTAAGTGAACTAAGAGGGTATATTATAGCTGGTGAAATAGCTTGGATAGGTGGTAAGATGGAAGCATGGAGTGGAGGAGATGGTAGGATAGGACCTTGATTTAGCTGATGGGATAAAAAGATATCCTGCAGTAGAGGAGGTATGGCTTGAGGTTTTGGAGATGGAGGGGATAGTGACTGCACTATGGATGGAAGACATGGTATGATGATATCTTCGTTTATGCTTTGGGGGATGTCAACATGCTTTTGGGCGGGATCTTGATAGGATTGGTTTGGAGTGGATGGTGCGATAGGAGGTGAAGGGATGGACTCTTCAAAGGTTGCAGATGGATAGATGGGAGATTCAGTAGTGGAGATGGGTGAGTAGAAGATGGATGCATAAGGGTCATTATGGGAGATTTGGGAAATGCTTGGAGGTGATGTGGATAGGATTTGGAGGGTCTTGATAGATGGTGGGATTTTGATGCTTGTGAGAAGTGGAAGGATTTTAAGCAATTTGATGGATGGTATGGGGATGATAGCTATGGGAGATGGAGGTGATATTATAGATGGGGAAGCTTCATTACTGAGTACTTCACATGGTTGGATTAGATGACATGGCTTATCGACTACTGAAGGTGACTTTTCTTGTATTTCCTTTAGGAGATTCCTTGGAGACTCATGTGTCGGAGGTGGAGGTGGATTGAAAGGAATAGCTAGTGTGATGGGGGTGGAATATTGGAAGCTTGGTTGATTGGGTGATGGAGGAGAAGCTGGGATATCAGATGGCATGACTAGATAGTTTGGAAGAATGCATGGATTTTGTGGGATGCTTGGGGGAATGTTTCTAAGGCTTTCAATATACCCGTCATAGTCAACAAGATTTTCATCATCATTGGAATAGGAGGTGGTGGGAGCAAGGACAATATGACTGAACACATCATGATAGGTTTGGGATTTCATGTTTTGATGATGAGTCGGATGGGGATGGGGTCTTGCATACGGATGAACACGAAAGCTCATGGTTGGATTTGGATTAAGCGCAAATTTTGGATTGGCTGATGAAGGATTTCCTAGGGAGAGTCAAAGCTGTATGACAGACCTAAGGAGGATTGGTTGGAGGCTTTTGGCTTTCTTGTGGATGGAAGACTTCAAGGGCATGCTGTCAAAAAGTGAGAGTTTTGCTTTCCTATGCGCTGGATTGGTGGAGATTGTGTCAACTTAAGGATAGACTAATGATCCTATGGGCATGACATAAGATTGACCACTTGTAGATCCCAATCTTTAGCTCAAGGTGATGAGGGATAACAAGTGACAAAGCTAGATTACCCTAGACAAAGCTCTGTCAAAGGGATAACCTTGGTGAGGCTGGTGGATTGGTCGGATTGATTGGATAGCAAATTCTAGCAAAATGACAACAACTCTCTAAAGGCTTGGGTGTGATTTTGGATTGGGTTGCTAGCTGGCTGGGGGGGATGATTTGGAGAGACTTTGGATTTGGGATTGTCCTAAAGCAAGGAACTAGATAGATTCAATTGCAGCGGGGGAGCTTGGATGATTTTCTGATGAGGCAGTGACTACGCTAAGTATGCCTTGAGCTGGGAGATTTCTAATTTTTTGGGATTTTGACCAAAGTTGGCAAAAATTCATTCAAAAGCTATGAACAAACAAACAGACAAAATTTTGGATCAAGTACGTCAAACACACCAACATCCTAGGAAGCTTTCTACAAGGATGAAATTGGTTATAGCCAGGGAGTCCTTGATATACGCAAGGTACGTGAGGCCCAAATCCGTAGATGAAACCAAAAAGATGTCACACAGCCGAGAGGAGTAGTAACCCACTTCTCCTCTTTCACTTCTCAAGGGTATAAAGTTCCTTGAGGCTTAGCCCGAGTGACAAAATCTTGATTCCAAGAGAGGTGTCTTTGGATTCACCTCCCAATTTTTATACTCCGTCGGAGCACTGGAGTTGAGGTCATCCCAAAGGGTGATGAAATCCCCAAGAAAGCCTCCTAAAAAGTGTAAAACAAGACCACATACATGATCTTGGGCTTTAAAAGACACGCGTTTATTCCAATTGATGATTTAGATTTTGTAAGCTATGATTGAAGACACTTGTGATTATGGCATACAATGTTCATTCCAATTCGACAGCATCGTCAACATAATGAAAGTCGAGAGATCGTCAACATAAGAAATGCAAGCGTCATTGAAAATGCGTCCAAACCATGCAATGTTCATTGATTGTTAGGCATTCAAGATTGAGTATGAGTTTGTTTTAAGCCCAAAACAAAGATGTGTGAAACTCGATTGCCAAGCGCGTGCCCGAAGGCCCTCCATGTCAAGATTTGTCCAATTTTTATGCCCAAATGAAGTGTGAGCGAGATTAATGCGCATTCAAGAAATTTTCTAACTTAGGAAAACCACTAAAGACTCAAGTGAGTGGAGTT
The DNA here is from genome assembly GCA_028749045.1 of Cupressus sempervirens. Classification (NCBI taxonomy): domain Eukaryota; kingdom Viridiplantae; phylum Streptophyta; class Pinopsida; order Cupressales; family Cupressaceae; genus Cupressus; species Cupressus sempervirens. The sequence continues at coordinate 513,972,962 of CM053787.1, read as the reverse complement.
TGATCTTTGTGGAGCACTTAACACCCTCTTAGGTAGACCCATCCCCATAGATGGCACTGAGATTGCAACCAATGGTTAAATTGATGGGTGATTAAAGAGGGTGAGTCCAAATACAAACTTACTCAAAGCGTCATTGAAAATGTATATGAGAAATGTTAGTATGCTAATAGAAACCAAATTTAAATAAAGCTTCTACAAACTAAACAAAATTCATAAACTTCAAGATAGACTAAGATGAGCTCTCAATTGAGAATATGAGCCATTAATGAACTCTCTCAATGAGAAGCTCTCTTGTTGAGTGGCTTTGTCTAAATAGATAGGATGTATGCTCAAGCTTATGCTTCAAAAATGACTTCAAATGGAGTTGGAATTTGGGTGTGAGTGTATGGTTTTGATGTAAAGTGGCTTCTTAAAATGGCATTATGACTTTACTTCATGGATTGTGTTATTTTGCAAAGGGGAAGGAACCGATTTATAGGCAAGAGACTTGAGGGATTGAGGGCTAAGATGCAAGGATGGGAAAAAGCTCATGGAGGGCTCAGATTGCATAAGAGGAGAGCACATGGATTGTGCTTCCTTATAGCCAATCAGGGAGTGACACATGTCACAGGGTGAGAGGATGGAGGAAAGGGGAAGGATGAGTCAACAAAGGAGGCTCAAGGGATAAAATCTTCATAAAGACCCTCATAATGGCTTGTAAGAGCAATAAAAGGGCTTGGAAGAGTCATTTATGGCCTAGTGGGCTTCATAAAGTTTTATGGTTGGGACATTTTGAAGGAGATGAGAGGAATTTCGACTTGGGCTTGATTAGGAAGGTTTTAAGCTTGCTTAGGATTGTGCAAATGATTAGAGGATGGGTTAGGATGGTTTAGGATTAGCTTAGGGATAGGAAAGTGGATGGCATTTAATGAGGGTGGGTGAAGGAGGAGATATTTGTTAACTTTGGCTTGGGTTAGTAAGTTTTAACCCATGTTTAGGGAACGTGACAAGGTTAGGAGAGGATTAGGATTAGGTTTAAAGACATCTTCTAGAAGAGTCTAGACTTTGGATGAGGATAAAGACTTTCTAGAATAGTCTAGAACTTCCTAGGATGAGGATGAAGACTTTCTAGAAGAGTCTAGAACTTCTTAGGATGAGTATAAATTAGATTTTTAGGAAATAAATAAAGTTTTATTTATTTCAAGGGTTTGGGTTGAGGAGATATTTATTAAAACTTTTTTAATAAACATGAGGATGAATATTTAATCTTAATTAAATATTTTGAGTTGGGATTAGGGGTAGAAAATGATGGGATTAGCCTTTAATCAAATTTAAAGAAGGATTAGAAGATTTTGGAAGAGGTTAGTGGTCTTAAGGAAATTGGCCAAGTTTTGGGCAAAAAATAATTTTTTTATTTATTTTAGGTTTTTTGGTCAATTTATTAATTAAATAATTAATAAATAAGGAAATGATGTTTAAATAAGATTTAAACATTTTTGGAAGGGATTCCTTAATTAAATATTTTTAATTAAGATAAAGGGATTTAATGGCATAAAAATAAACAAATAAATAAATTAATTAATTAATTAATAAATGATGATGTCATCAGGATTTTTTCAGAAAATAAAAATACTTTATTTTTTAAAGGTTTTTAGGTGTCTACAATAGGAAGTAGTTAATGGATCCTAGAAAACACTTAAGGGAGTGATCACCAAAACTTAGAAAAAAGAATATGACAACAATTGTAAACTAGCTTATTTATACCTAACTAGTCAAATTTAAAATCTCAAGAACATAATATTACTTGTGTAGTTAAAGAAAATTTTACGAAATTTTTCTTATTCTAAGCCTTACACATTAAAATCAAGTAGCCATTCAAAATGAGAATTAAATTTCTATGGCTACTAATTTTAAGAAATGTGTTGCAAATCTTTGATGCATAGTTTAGTTCTAGTGCTCAGTTGAGATGTTTCAAGCAATTTTCTTATAACCAGACAACTTTATTGTGTGGTTCTAAAATCAAAAGACAAGAATATTTAAATTTAAAAATAAAGCGACATGATAACCACAAATTATATTTAACAGAACCTTATGAAGTATATGAAACACTTGGCAAATCTTCCTATTTGACAAAAATGGAAAATAATTGAATAGAGAACGGTATACTAATATGGAACATCCTCCACCACTAAGGAATTTGTATGCATACATCTAGATCACATATAACACAACCACAAACCAAAAACTATATGTTTAATTTGGAAAAAAGTAAAGGTCCTTTTCAAATGCATGATTTCTTGCCCCTACTGTGACCAATAATAGTAATTCTATATATGGGCAAATGAAGTATCTATCTACAAGGATTTCAGGGGCAACATCCTGTATTGACTATATTGTGTGTTCTTGTATTATATAATTGTTAGAGGTTAACTGAATTGTGTGACGAATATTATGGTGATTGTTAGTTTGAAAAAAAGACTTGTCTTATACAGATTCCTTGTTACTTTAGTAAAAATAAAAATTGTATAGATTTAATTAGCCCCCACCCCCAAACCCCAAATAAGTGCACATTCATTAGAATTATGTTTTATTTTTGTCAGTCTATAACTCATGACAACTTCACAAGAGCCAAGTGGAAGACATAATGAGACATCAACAAAGCCTGATTATCAATCATCATGTACAAATATCCCTACAATTCACCTAAATATTAACTTGGGGGGATTATAATCAATGTTTTTTTTACAATGAAGCCATGAAACCAGATAAGAAAGTCATGATGATTTAGACAAAGAGAGTGCAGTAATTATCTGTCCAAAACAGGAAGGCATCTATCTTGTCACTAAACCATTTGACTAGGCGTTGCATGTTACAATTGTTAGCCTTTTGAAAGTTCACTCATGCAACTAGAACAACATGAACCACATCAGTAAAGGTTAACAACAAGCTGGTCTTCAATGGAATTAATAAGAAAAACATTAAAAAGGGAAGAAGGATAAATAGATAGTATGACGCCTGAGGATAGGCTATTAAATTATTTACAGAAAGCATGAGATCTCACAAATAATGTTGCCAGAGAATTTGCATTTACAAATGTCATACCATTTAGTGGAGGAAAAGAAAATGGTATCAACTACTGTCCCCCTTATACCCCTAACTAATATAGGCAGCCATTTATGTTTCTACCTCTTCTCATAGATGTTGTCTTTTGAACCCTCATTTCTCTTTTGCAAGAACCTTCATTAGGGGTCTCCTTAATCTACAACAAATAGTAAGGCTCCCTATTTTCTTGTGGTGGGACAGGAGGTAAAACAATTATTAATGGTAGTAACGACAATGCGGACCATGGAGGGTTGGGAGTGGCTAAAAAGGGAGCTTACTATTGAAGTGAAACCACTCAAGACCTAGTTGAAGTTGAAGGAGGTAATGATTTCATGGCAAACTATATCAATGCAAAAGAGGCATTACATGGCATTTGAAAGGAGGATGCAAAAAACATACAGTTCTAAACAAGTTATGCCATATAGTATATGAAACATACCTTCAAATATAAAGTACCATCCTTTATTAGTGGGTAGGGGTTTGCCCACAATCAAAGCATTAAAGATACCAGCATCTGGATTCTCAGCAAATGGTGAAACATTAGATCTACTAGGAGGAATAGAGACAGTGGGTTCATTTGTACTGGTTGTGCTAACTTTAGCTTGCTGCACTGTAGTAGTGGGGAATGGTATTGTGGAAGAAGATGGTGCCTTTGATTGCAAAGGTACCTTATAGTTGCAATTGAACTTTCAATATTTATGCTTCTCCTTTTTCTTACTTTCTCTGATCTAGTCAAGAAACTCCTCGAGTGTGATATCAAATTCATCTCTTAGTTCTTGAGGTTTGATGGAAGTATACCCATATGCTACTTCCTCTTTATATACTTCTGCTCTTCCTTCATTTGACAACTGAATGAATGTGTTCTCCTTGAGTTTCAAGATGGTTGTAACTTGTGAAGAAATATTGAAATAAATGAGCCTTTTTAGAGACTCAGTAAGGTATCTAACATTACCATTGAATAAGTCATCATTCCTAAGTTTAAATAGATGCCAAAGTATAACAACAGAAAGAATAGACCAAAAGAAGTTTTTGCATTTACTACTACTCAAGATATCGACAGAAATATTTAAACAAAATTGAAGTTGCCATTAGGTGTAAATCCAAACAGGTTTGAAATTTACATAGCAAAGAAACAATAAAAAAACACATGGATGAGAACTAATCCAGTCTATCCTAAATAGGTAATCATTTACTCCCAACACATTAGAAGGACTATACACTGTCTGTTAAGACAAGTTTCTTCAATTAAAAGCCTACTATTTTTGTACTATTTTGTACAAAGTACAAAACCAACTAGGTTGATAACATGAGGGAAATGGGGTGGGGAAAGAGAGTGTTGCAGGAACCAGAGAAGAGAGTCAACAAAAACTTCTTCAATTGTTAAATAATTATTTCTATGAGAAAATGATTTCAAGAGTTTGGCATTTGTTTCTCCAACGTAACGTTGTTGTATAGAAATAATTGCCAAACTGGTATTTGGTCAATCTTCCATATCACAAGTAGTCTATCAGTTAAAATATTATATCATTTGAAACACATTGTCATGAATTTTATGAGTGAATAGTAAATCATTAGTATGTTGGGGCCTAGCTCGATTGGCAAGAACTTCTTGTGGTAAAGCATGATGTCTAGTCTCACTATGGGTGAATAGCATATCATGTGTGTTGGACCATTGGTAGCCTAGCTTGATTGGCAGAACTTCCTGTACCACAAGGTCACAAGGTATATCTCTCTACACCCATGTGGTACTAGAGAACATGTCATGCCAACATCACTAGTCATGGTAAACTTTCATGAGTCATGTTAAAGATTTTATTGCACCACCAAATCATGTTAAAAAGTTTACCTGATCATGTTAAAAAGTTTGAGGGCAATGGAGTGGGGAAAGAGAGTGCTAGAACTAAAGAAGAGGATAAACAAATACTTCTTCAATTTTGAAATGATAATTTCTCTAAGCAAATAGTTTCAAGATTTTGGCATTTATTTCTCCAATGTAATGTTACTGTACAAAAATAATTGACAAATTGGTATTTGGTCAATCTTCAACACCATAAGTAGTCTATCTATATTCTACGAAAGGATACATCTCCAAGAAACTTTTCAATCTTCTTGTGTGCGGTGATTGCCATACTGTTATCAAGTTTATGTGCAAGATTGTTAAGCGAGAAATTGTATTAAGGGATAGTAACTGGTTTCATCACTTCAAGGATGGGATCTGTTCTTGTGGTGAATATTGGTGATGCTAGTGGAGAAGCAACTATAGGCAGGCTCTTCATATTTTGGTAGGCAGTGAGCTATTTTAGTACGTGTTATGTGATCATACCATGAAGACATTAACTGTGAACATACATGCTATCAACCAATACAATGAACATTGTCAGAGTTCAAGGGCTAAAATGGGGTTGATAACAAATTTTAATTTGATTGCGAGTCTATTGAAGAGTGTGAATTTTCTAAACTACATAAGGCTCGCTGCCAATTTCAAATGTATACGAGTTATGGTCATTTGAACTAGTTCACATAGTGGGCATTAATTATGTGCATTGAATGAAACCATTACTGGAGGCAAATATGACAAGGAATTATGGACATAAAATTAAATTACATGAACATTGGTTGGCCTTAGAACCAAGTGTACTTCCATAAATAGTGTACAGATGAAGGCATCATAGGTTGTTATTTGCAACATTTGAGCTTGGAACACAAGTTCTAGCCAGATCATTTGGGACGTAGCCCTCAAAACTGTGCTGGTTGCAACTGAGATGTTCAATTCATTGAATGCATTGTCAGAAGATGGAAGCCTTCTTGCCATGCTGATGTACTATATTTTTTTAATAGGTGAGACATGTGATTCTACAGTCACATATTTAGCCCAAGCATGTAATGAGCAAGACACACAAGCTCCCACATGGTCAGAGATAGATTTGCAAAACTTTGAGGTAAACTTTCTAATAAGTTTAGATTGGAATAACATAAAATCCTTGACATTTATTTATATTGAACCTATTGGTAGAATAGAAATTGTTCTCTAGATTACATTTTTTCCACATAGAATAGTTAAAATAAAACTTGATGGTGCAAAGAACAATGGAAAAAATAGTAAAGAGTTTTTCTTGCTAAACAGATGATTTTAGCTAGAAGATGGCCAATTTTAACATTAATCTTATGCAATTTTAATGTGATCAGTATCCTTCTATAAGATGATTGTTGTTTTGATCACTGGCTTTGAGTGAATGTGTTGCACCATATAACAAACTTTTGCTTGATGTTGCATATAAACTTCACCAATAACTAAATGTGTTCAACATTTTTCAAGACCTTGGCACTTGAGTTGCAATATCTAGTCTAAGTGTTTCAAGTGCTTGTATCATAAATTTTTATCCATTCAATTACATGTCATATATTTCTGCAGGGATCCAGACTAGTTTAAGCCTTCATCAGGAGAACATGTTCATTTCAAAGGATCAAATGCCTACAATGTTCACATTTCAAGTATCAATTTGATTTCTTTCTACTCTCTTTTACATTGATTAATGATATAAATCATTTTTAGGATTGATATGGTTTACATTTTTGTTTTAGGAAGACTTTTGTATCAACATTTCAGACGATATTTCATAATCTATCTTCTACATTAACTAAGATCACATGTCAATTGAGCCTCTACAATTTCTTTTCATCTAGGGACAATTCTAACACTTTGTGAACATTATGTTATGGTAGAAGAAAACAACAAGGACACTCTTGGCATCATCTACAAGGAGCCATGGGGACAATTCAAGCAATATGCTTCTCCAAGTAAAAATAAAGAAGCTAGTAAAAGAGATGAAGCTTCCTTCCAAGGGGCCAAAACACCTTCCACTCCATGTGAATCACACAACTTCTCAACATCAAGGTCTTCCACATACCGGTCAAATGAAACTGATCTCTCTAACCTTGTTGATATGGACTATGGTAAAGTGTATGATATGTAAGTGTATGATGGAATAGAGCAAATCTAGAGCACCACTATAACTTACAATATAGAGGGATGGTGATAGTAGTTAGTTGGAGGTCAGTTCCAACATTCCATCCATCCCTTTTTGGGTACATGATGATAATTTTATTTGGTGGTTGTTATTGAGCAACATAATAGTTCTATTCACATTATATATCAAGTAAATAAATGGCTTGACATTACTTAAACTTTTCATGCTATCCATTTCTTTATATAATCAAAAGGCTTGAAATGTGGCAAAACGTTCACCATTAAATGGGGACAATCCCTGTGGAAATTAACTGAACTTAGTTGAATTGTGCAATAATAAGTCATGTTATGTGTACCCCATATGTTCAAAACATGAAAATAAGTCTTTTTATCATATGTGTTATATTTTGGTGGGGCCTGTTAGACATGGACTGCCTTCATACAATGTACATGATTTGTCTCAATCATATAACTAACTATATATTCTTCATATTAGTTACTGTCGGTGTTTTTCAGGCATTCTATAAAATAGTTCATATGCCTTGTGTATGATATGACATTTTGCATGCATCTTGCACTCTCTGTCATCCGGTTGATGATGGATTATGCAGAGTGATTTTAAACCATGATGCTAAAAAACACACAATACAATAAAAAATGAACTTGCACTACAAATGGATTGTGCAAATCTGATATTGGTAATTTTGCATGCATGTCTACCAGGATAATCACAACTTAAACATATATTTTTCCTGGTAGACATGCATGAAAAATTAACAATATCAGATTTTCACAATCCATTTGTAGTGCAAGTTCATTTTGGATTTGATTGTGTGTTTTTTAGAATCATGGTTTCAGATCACTCTGTGTAATCCATCATCAACTGGATGAGAGAGTGTAGGATGCATGAAAAATGTCATATCATACACAAGGCATGTGAACTATTTTATAGAATGCCTGAAAAAAAATTTACACCTAATTGTTGGTCGAAATTTCCACCAACGCTTGGGTTTTTCTACCTTTGTTGGTGGAAATTTGTACCTTCATTGGTCAAAATTTCCACCAATGCCTATTTTTTTTCTACCTTTGTTGGTCAAAATTTCCACCTTCATTTGTCAAAATTTTCTACCTTCATTGGTCAAAATTTCCACCAACGCCTGAATTTTTCCTACCTTTGTTGGTCGAAATTTCCACCTTCATTGGTCAAAACTTTCTACCTTCATTGGTCAAAATTTCCACCAACGCCTGTATTTTTTCCTACCTTTGTTGGTCAAAATTTCGACCTTCATTGGTCAAAACTTTCTACCTTCATTGGTCAAAATTTCCACCAACGCCTAAATTTTTTCCTACCTTTGTTGGTCGAAATTTCTACCTTCATTGGTCAAAATTTTGACCAATTTCTGATTGAACTTAGACAATGGCTCTGGAAAATTTTTGACTAATGGATTGGTCAAAATTTTGACCAAACAGTAAGTTGGTCAAAATTTTGACCAAATTTTTTTTGACCAATGGGTTGGTCAAATTTGGTCAAAAATTGGGTCAAAAAATGAACCCAAATATACTAGTGTGAGAAAGGAGGTAGTGGAAAGAATCTCTTTTAGTAGTAGTATGGAAGGCTTTGCAACGAATTCAAAAGGAGCTTTGGGAGGTCTGATTACTCTATGTAGCTCTTATCTCTTTAAGTCTCAATTTTTTTATGGTGAAGACAAGATTCTTGGTTTCTATTGAATGTGTATGCTCCTAACACTAAGATTCATGTTGAAAATATTAAAAACAAAGATTCTTGGTTTCTATTGAATGTGTATGCTTGTAACACTAAGAATGGTAGGAAGAATTATTGGGTTAAAATTAAGAATGTTTTATCTAGATTCCAAGTTGGAATGTGTATAATTATGGGGGACTTCAACACCCCTTTAAGGGAGGATGAAAAGCAGGGAGGTCTACCACCAAATCTGGACAGTTGAATGGACCTCTCAGATTTTATTAATGATTTGGCCTATCCTGATGTTGAACTTGATGCAATGCAAGGTAGGAGAATCCCAAGAGGAGATGTCCTAGCCCCCAACAAATAACCACAAAATGGAAGATAAATAACAATGCAAGATATGAAGCCAAGTCACAATAGTTTATTCATAGATATAAATGATTACATGCAATGTGTCAGGCTGTAAGGCCTTCCCAATTATGACCAAATACAATAGCATTTACAATAATAGTTCTACAAGATCCCTCTAGATCCAATCCAACCCTAGCTAGTCTAGATCCACACTCTGGTGGAAACCTCCAAGGAAGATCTCAACTTGTGCTTGCAAGCCCACCAAGCAATCTCCTTGTTTTCCAAGCTCCAGCTACTAGCTCTTCTCAAACTTTATCCAAGATCCAAGTATAAACTACCTGACATTTGACACTCTGTCTACACACTATGGAAATTTTATCTCACTCAACTACTCCATCTTCCATTGTCTGCTTCAAGCTGGATGATTAATCAAAACCCTATTGTAAACTACCTCACATTTGGTGCTCTGTCCACAGACTCAAGAATAACTCGCTCTTCAGTTACTCTCACACTCACTCCTCCTCCTCCTCCTCCTCCTCATGAATGACTAAAAGACTCCACAAGATCCCCTACTTATACCCAACTAAGCCACAAGTTTGCCTAGCCCATTACAAATTAAACTAAACCCTCAAACCACAAGTTACATTTAATAATGCCACCTATTCAATGCCTTTTCCCTCTTTTCTCCATTTTTAAAAATTTATATATTTAATATTTTTCTTCTAATTCTTGTCACTTTCTCTCTCCTCCACAATTTTTTTTAATTTTTTTTTTTTTGTTTTTTGGAAAAATAGACAAAAAAATTTATTTCTCACATTATTTTTTAATGCAAGATGTTCCTGCATCAGACTCCCTAGGTAGATAGAAAAGTGTGTCCCACACTTTGACGCCAAAAGAAAGATCCACAACAATCTTCATCTTCACCAAAGGCTTCCACTCCATTAGGGACAAGAAAACCAATCTACACATCATCCACATCTGCATCACTCTGTCAAATACCAAAATCTCAACCATCCAATTAGCATGCTCACTCCTAGGAAAAAACTGAACATAATGCTTCATCAACAAACCCTCATCCACATCAGCAACTAGTGAATCCACACTAGCAACAACAAACTCCATATCAGTAGCAATATGTAGATCTCCATAAAAACATTCCAAAATCATAATGCCATCGATCTCATTGCTCACAAAAAGATGCTCTACAACATACAAGTCACCACTAATAGCAACCAAATCACCCATGATCGAGTGCTCGACAATCTCCATGTTAGACTCAACCAACTGATCATGAAAACCAATCTCCATCCCAACATCAACAAGGTTAGGAATATCCTCACAAAAACCTCCAGTTGCTCTACAGGTTTTGTATTAGGCTCCATAAATTGATCAACAAAACCAAACTCTTCCACCTCAACCTTGCTATGTCATCTTCTCTCTCGAAAAAGTCTTCTAATTAGCCAGACAACTCTCTTCCCGATCGATAGACTCCAACTCTAATAGCATACAACTTCCTTCTTCTATTTCTCAACTCTTTTAGAAAAGGTAGCACCCACAACAACATCCCCCCAAGCTATTGTCTCATTAATCCTCCTCTCTACTATATCACGGAGATTCACAATCATCCCAGGGTCCAATCCTCTCAGAGCCATCTTCCAAGATCTCCACAAACACTTTGCAAAAAATCACCAACAGATCAATCTTCTTGAATAAGATCAAACTTCCATCTTCGCAACCATAGATCCATCTACATGTCCCCCAAGATCCTGGTGCAAACAACCTGAATTTTGGTGATCTATCTACACACTCAGGAATAACCTTCGCTCTGATACCACTTGATGCAATGTAAGGCAGGAGAATCCCCAAAGGATATGCCCTAGCCCCCAACAAATAACCATGCAATGGAAGATAAAGAACAATGCAAGATTTGAAGCCAAGTCACAATAGTTTATTCATAGATATAAATGATTACATGCAATGTGTCGAGCTATAAGGCCTTCCCAATTATGGCCAAATACAATAGCAATTACAATAATAGTTCTATAAAATCCCTCAAGATCCAATCCAACCCTAGCTAGTCTAGGTCCACACTCTGGTAGAAACCTCCAAGGAAGATCTCAACTTGTGCTCGCAAGCCCACCAAGAAATCTCCTTGTTTTCCAAGCTGTAGCTACTAGCTCTTCTCAAACTTTATCTAAGATCTAAGTGTAAACTGCCTCACATTCAGTACTCTATCCACACACTGTGGAAATTTTCTCTCACTCAACTACTCTATCTTCCATGCTCTCCTTCAAGCTAGATGATTAATCAAAATCCTACTATAAATTGCCTCACATTCGATGCTTTTTCCATAGACTTAGGAATAACTCGCTCTTCAGCTACTCTCCACACTCACTCCTCCTTCGAATGAATGAATGACTAAAAGACTCTACAAGATCCCCTACTTATACCCAACTAAGCCACAAGTTGGCCTAACCCATTACAAATTAAAATAAACCCTTAAATTACAAGTTACATTTAATAATGCCACCTATTCAATGCCTTTTCCCTCTTTTCTCCATTTTTATTTATTTATTTAATATTTTTCTTCTAATTTTCATCACTTTCTCTCTCCACAATTTTTAAAAATGTTTTCTCTTTTTTTTTTGGTGTAATAGAAGAGTGGGAAGAGATTGCATTCAGGTTCATTTGGACAGGGCACTTATCTCCTTAGACTGGTTGTCTTCTAATAATTACAATCTTTTGTTAATGGCCAGGGCTGGTTTAGATCATTCACCCATTTCTATCACTTTAGATCCTATTGATATCAAACGTAACTTCCCTTTTAGATTTGAGAAAACATGGACTTCTCACTTGGATATTTTTCTCCATATCTCAGAGCAGTGGAATATCCATATTGAGGGATCTACTATGTTCAAGGTGGCTAAGAAATTGACAAATGTTAAGTTGAATGTTAGAAAGCGAAACAAGTCAAATTTTGGTAATATCTTCCACTCCAAATATTGGATCTTAGAGGACCTAGGAATCATTCAAGATGCTATTTAGAAGGAGGGGTATAATGACAAGAGGATGGAGGAGGAAAAATCTATCCTATCTGAGCTTCACAATGTTATTAGTCAAGAAGAGTCTTATTGGAAACATAGGTTGAGGGTTGTTTGGTTGAAAGAGGGGGACACAAATACTAGGTTATTCCACACCTCTTCTTTGAAGCATAGAGTCCATAATAGAATTAGCAACATCAAGAAGGGTGAAGTGGTTATGGAAGAAGAAAATGAAATAGTTGGTGAGGTTATTTCTTTCTTTACTAATCTACTTGTGAAAGACCCCAATCTGGTGGAACATGATCAACTCTAAATCATATCAAACATTCTGGCTTTGATCCAACTTAAGAAGAATGCGATGATTGGGTCTATTCCCTCACCTTAGGAAGTGGAATAGGTTGTCTTCTCTCTTGTAGCAAAAAAATCCAAAGGTCCAGATGGGTTCCCATCTTTTTTTCTTCCAAATGTTCTGGAATGTGGTTCAACAAGATGTTACTAAAGTGAAGCAAGAATTCTTTGGTGCTAGAAGTCTTCTTAAGAAGATTAATGCCAATTTCCTAGTGCTTATCCCAAAGGTGGTAGGGGTAGACTCTATGGACCAATTCAAACCTATTAGCCTATGTAACTCTTTCTATAAGATTATTTCTAAAGTGTTGGCTTCAAGGATCATCAATTTTCTCCCTTCCATTATAGCTCCTCAACAATCTGGTTTTGTCTTGAGGTGACAAATCATGGATTCTATTATGACTGTCCATGAAGTGATCCACTCTTTGGAAGAAGGTAAGAGAGAAGGTTTCCTCCTTAAGTTTGACTTGTCTAAGGCTTATGATTGTGTGGATTTGGCCTTTCTCTTTAAAGTTCTTAGGGCCTTTGGGTTTAATTCAAGGGTTATCAAACTTATTGGCTAGTTGGTGACTACTACGTCCCTGGCTGTGCTGGTCAATGGATCCCCCTCAGCCTTTTTCAAGCCTTCCAGAGGTCTCAGGCAAGGTGATATGATCTCCCCCATTCCCTTCATTATTTTGGCTGGCTGTCTTGGAATGATGATTTCTACTAGCAGAATTTTGGGTGCTTTGTCTGGTATCAAACCTTCTTCTGGTCCTCTAGTTTTCTCCCACCAACAATTTATTGATGACACTATAATGGGTGGGAAAGCCACAATTGGTGAAGCCAGGGCAGTGAAAAATATTTTGAGCTCTTACTTAAGGGGCTTGGGACAACTTATCAACTAGAACAAGAGCTCTATTTTCTTCATAAATACTCCAACTGAGCATCAGAGGAAGATTGTTGCTATTCTAGGATGTGAAATAGGAAGTCTTCCTTCAAACTATTTGGGCCCCCCCATGGGTTTGATACCCCCTGATTCTTTCTGGAATAACATATTAGATAGGTTTAACAAAAAAATGGTAGGCTGGAAGGGAGTCACTCTTAGCCAAGTTGGCAAGATTTAGTTGGTCAAAGCTACTCTCTAGAACCTTCCAACCTATGCATTGAGTCTTTTTGGGATTCCAAGCAAGTTTGTACATCACATGGAGAAGAAGATCCAAAGGAACTTTCTTTGGTTGGGATCGAAAGGCAACAAGTGTTTACACCTGGTGGCTTGGGATAATGTGTGTCTCCTAAAATAGAATGGTGGATTGGGGATAAGGAAACTATGACCTTTCAACAAAGCCCTCCAAGCTAAATAGTTTTGGACAATCTTTTATAGCAAAGGGGAATGGAGGGATATCATGGAAGACAAATATCTTCATAGACCTCCAATCAGAAACCTAATCTTTAGTGAATCAATTTCAAGGGGATCTTATATATGGAATGGATTTCTTAGTGCTAGAGAAGTAGCTAATAGTACGACAAAATGCTGTGTTGGGAATGGAGAGGAAACACTTTTTTGGTAGGATAATTGTCTAATTTAGGGGCCTCTTATTGTCATCCCTGATTTTGAGAGATGTGCCTGCATTTGCATCCAAAGGTTTGGGAGATTTGTATCAGATTACAGACAAGGTCAAGGCTGGAGGGATCTATCTGCCATTTCAATGGACCTTAAACCCTTTATGACTATTCTTCTCTCTATGGTTGTGAATGAGGATTAGGATAAGTTCATTTGGGAGAATACTTTGGTTGGAACCTATCAGTGGCCTCGGGGTACTAAGCTATTATGAAGTAGGATCCAAGTTTGGACTGGGCTAAAGCCTGGTACCCTAGTCTTACCCCTAAAATCAACATTTCTTTTTGGCTTTTACTCCAGAACAAGATTTTGACTATTGACAACTTGTGCAAGAGGGGACATCCTATTCCTAATAGATGTGTCCTTTGCAAAAATCATGTTGAGATGGTGGATCATCTATTTATACACTATTCTTTCTCTAGAGAGGTCTAGTCTTTATTTAGTCAAGCTTTCAGGTTGAGTTGGTGTGTTCCCAACTTGACAACCGATTCTTAAGGCAGTGGGATAATTCTTGGAGAGGATCTAGGCTTCAAACTATAAGTAAATGGGCCTTGCCTCATTTTAGATGGAGTATATGGAAGGAACAAAATAACATAATATTTAGGGATGCTAACCTTACAGCTAGAATTGTGTCCAGAAAAATTCAAAATGCCCTTTTGGAAAACTATATGTTTATTAAAGGAACTAACACTTTTGCAGGTGATAATGTTAGAACTAATTATACTTAGACAAGAAGAAAGGAGTGTTACTGGTCTTTACCCCCATAAGGCTGGCACAAAGCCAAATTTGATGGTGCAACCAAAGGCAACCCGAGAGAGGTAGCATGTGGAGGGGTGATTAGAAATAGTCATGGGTATGGTATTGTGGTGATTACTTTCCCCTAGGGTTTTCAAACTAACCATTATGCAAAGGCATGTGCTGCTCTTCAAACTATAGAACTGGCTAAAGAGATTGGGGTCAAATGCCTTTTGGTTGGAGGGGGACTCAAATTACATTTTTAAATGCCTAAAGGGAGAACACCCTCCAGCATGGAGTGCTAAGAATATGATAGAGGAAATAAAAAATATTTTTCTTTCCTTCAAAAAGGTCTTTTTGTCACATGTTTACCATGAAGGTAATGAGGCTACCGATTGGATGGTGAATGAGACAATAAGGAGGGACATTTCATAAAGATGGTCAAGTGGAGAGGGTTTTCTGGTGGATGCAAAAAGAATTATTGAGCTGGAAAGGATCCAAGGGAGAATAGGCAACATAAAGTATAATTATGGTAGTTAATGTTGTCAATCTGGCATATAAAGTAATGAGAATTTGGCACGAGATGATTGAGAGCCATAATAATTGGGTTGTTTATTGGTACATTTTATGGTTGATCTTAAGGGCTTATGGTAATTACTACATCTTTTGCTTTTTTGGGGTTGGAGAAGTATAGGTTTTGGGAGAAAAACTAGGTCTCAACTCATGGAGATGAGAGAACTCAGAGTCTTTGTTTTTCTGTATGCAACAAAATGGTTGGGGAGAGGCATAGAAGGGAGACAAAGGAGAATTTGAGAAGTGGAAGAGGCAATTGAAGGAAGGCAATATCTCATCCTTCATTGAAGAACTTCATGGCTGGGACCTAAAGATTAGTGACCTAATGGTGAAGACATGGAGAGAGGGGAAGGTGAAGATTGATGGGGTGGATTTCTAGGTCAATGAAGAGGTTATAGCCGAGGTGATAAACTCCCCTAACTAGAGCATAAAATTCTATAGGGATAAGAAAATCTCCCTGAATGTGGTGAAAGATTTTGCTAAGGGCACGAAGGAAGTGAAGGATCTTGTGAAGACGGGTGTCTACTATGAGCTTGCATCTATAAAGAAGTTGTGGAGGTTTTTCCTAAGGGAAATTATTTCCTACATAACACTTGACACCAGGTTTGATAGGATTCAAACTCACCATTTCATTATTCTAAATCATTTCAGGTATGGTATCAAAATTTTCATTCCCTACTATCTATTTTTCTCTGCAAATAAGAATATAATGGATTATAAGAAGAAAGTGTACTCTAACCCAACCTTCCATGAGGATTTGTTATTACTCATATATGAGAATTTTAAAGCTCAAACCTGAGGATGAGTTTTTTCCTAGAAGGTGGTTTCTTCTAAAGAAACAAAGAGCTCCTACCTCTCGTTGGATACAAAGGATAGTGCTGGTATGCACTTGGAAGATGAAGAGGAGTTGGCAAAAATCATAAAGGATATGGGTAATAAGAACAAAAAGAAGCTAGGGAAAGGATTGGAGAAAAGGATAAAGTAGGAGGAGGAATTAGAGGATGATTATAATGATGAGGAAGAGGGGATGAACATGGATAGGGAAGGCAATGTGAGAGAGGAAGGATCTAGTAAGGCACAGGAAAGCAGGAAGGTGGAGAGCTTGGTCAAAAGGAAAAGAGGAGGGGAGAAAGAAGCTAAGAGGGCTCACAGAAAGGGTAAGAAGAGAACTTCTGAAGCTTTGGAAGAAAGAAAGGAGGGAGAGGGCTTGATAAAAACTACGGTTTCTTTAGACACAAGGGAAGAAAATATGCATGGAGGAACTTTCATGCTAGTATAATAAAAATGGGGCTTATCACAGAACATATCAACCCAGAGGTGCTCGAGGGAAGGGATGGAAAAATTTAGTTAGAAGAGTTTATTGATCCAACTCTGGTGATTCTTAGTGATAGTGCTTAGGAAATGGGTATGGACCTCCTTAATAATGCTTGAAACAACTTGGTGGATAATTTTTGGTCCACAAAATGGATCTTCCATGAAATTGAAGAAATTAAGTTTAGGTTGTAGGGACAAGTAAGGCTTCAAAGGGTGGGTCAGAATGTCAAAATTAGCAAACTAAAGGCTAGGGTTTTAGAGATTGAAAAAAGGGTTGAAAGGATAAAGACCATGTTTAATAGCTCAGTGAATTAGAGCCTTAACATAATTAAAGGTATAAATGATAACATCATTTAGTTGCATGAGATGATGGAGGAAAATAAAAAGGGGAAGGAGGATAAGGACAAAGAGGAAACCAAGGCTAACAAGGAGGAGGTGTTTTTGCAGGGGGAGAGCCCAAGTAGAAAAAGGAGAGTGGAAAAGAGGAAGAGGGAAGAGGAGGCTTCTTAGAATGATAGTCATTTGAAGACCAACGAGGCTGAGGTCAAGGAAGAGATGGAGTTCAAGAAACTGGAGTTGGCTAAAGAACTTGTTCCATGATCGCTTCTCCTAGTTTTTGCTTGTTGCCTAGCTTTTGGCCTTTTGGTTTTTGCTTCCATCTGTTGGCTAGGTTAGGCCTATTGTTTTTATGTTGCTTGGTAGCTAGACTTGAACTTTTAGTTTATTTATGTTGATAACTAGTGGGTTTTAGGAAACCCTATAAAAAAACCTATTTTACTTAATCAAAAAAATCTCCTTAAATAAATTTCTCAATGCTTCCAGATCCTTCCATTTTTGTCGCTTAATCAACATCGTCAATCTTAATTTTATATCTGAACTCCTTCACATAATGAATTTAGACATTAAACAATATAACTTTAACATAGAACTTTATGTGCATCCTTATCCTTCTTCAGATTCCTTCATCAGATCCTTCTTGATTTTTCTTAGCTGTAGATCTTGCAACAAAATTTTACTCTCACTTTAAATGCTCTTGAACTTTACAAATTTTCATCACAAGTTGGCCTTATATTTCAATTTCTCGATCTAGTTAATCTTGTTGTCACTCAAGAAACATAACACTTACCCAGGCAACATATAACTTGGTTAATATTGACTTGCTCGAGCAACATTATATTTTCCTTCTTCTTTTACCAATTGCTCAGGCAATATTGTAGTCACTTGGTGAATATAGTCTCCCTTCATTAGCCTTATGGCTTAGTTAACCTTGTATTCTCTAATTCATTGTAACAATACATGATTGTTAAAAAATTAAACAAATATTACATAATCATTGTCCAACTCATTCAAGTACCTATTGAATACCTTATATATAAACTATGTCTTAATCATATTGACTTCAAATCCTCTTCATCAATCTAATGTTATGGTACTTTCCTAAGTTAGCATAATGTCTAGCCAACTAAGACTTTGATATCAATGACAATATAACAAATGATATGGCTATATTACATATATTCATAACATCATCACCTAACAGTCTCCCACTATCAATTTTAATATTAGTTGGGGCTAACAATCTCCCCCTTTGGATCATTGATAACAATTACCGTAGGAAATGATGGTGTATGGAGAGGGAGTAGGAGTTGGAGCGAGAATTGGTGAGATTGGAAATTTTAATTCTACATCAAGTGGTTCTGTCTAGGATGGAGCACGGAAGGATTCTTGGGCTTTCCAAGAGGAGGAGGAATAGGGGAATAAACTTGCCTCTAGGAATGAGGGCCCACGTGCACCAAGGCAAGAGCTCGAGAAAAATGTTTTAAGATCAAGACAGACTATGTCAGGCCCACACTTTGCTCGAAAAGTTCTCGATGTGGTTTCGACTATCGGTGATCTTCTCTTTTTGGTATCAAACCCATAGGTAAGTCTTCTTTCCTAGAGATAAAGGATGTTTCAAATAAGGAAAAGGGGCAATATGCTATACAAATTCTTGATGAACTAGTAGACCATAATATTGATACTATTGCCTCTTCTCTGGTTGGAAAGTTCATTGATCCAAGGCCAAATATAAATATTGTGTGGGCCTATGCTAGAAGCAAATGGGACTTGAAAGGTCATGTTGAGATTGTAGCTATGGCCAAGGGATTCCTTTCCTTTGATTTCTCTTTCTTGGAAGATCTCACAAGTATCCTTTGCACATCGTCTTGTTCATTTAGTCGATCCACCCTTGCTTTGTAGAAATGGACCTCATAACTGGATCTTAATCATTCTTTCTTCGTTCAAGCTCTTGTTTGGGTTTTCCTTCCTAAACTTCCAATGGATTTTTTGTATGAGGATGTTTTTGACAACATAGCAAAATCTTTTGGGGAGCTGTTATCTATTGATCCCATTATGGTGTCAAGAAGCTGGTTAACATATGCAAGGATCTGCATTTGGATCAATGAGGGTAGGATATGCTAGAGGTTGTGTATCTTCACTCCAAACTAGGTATACATATTCAGAAATTGGACTTCAAAAGAGTCCCTTTTACATTCTTTCATTATAAAAAAGCAGGCCATGTGGCTAAGTTATACCCTAGATTTATGGAGGAGAAAGCCAAGACATAGGCGCAGAATAGGAATAAGGCCAAGGGCATGTCCAAAGATAAAACTAAGCACTCTAGTGAGGGAGAAAGAGTATGGTGTCATAAGGAAATAGTGAATTAGGTAGGAGGGCCCAGGAAAAAATAGGAGTACCAGGTGGATGCCCTGCCTTCAGCTATTTTTGTGGTCCATAGGGAAGAGCCTAATGGGATTTCCATTAAGGAAGTTGAAACATTGAAACCTTTGGCAACCAATGGTGGGCTACTGATGAGGTTAGCACTAAGGATGTTTCCCTGGGAAAAGATTCTAAGGATCTTGCTAACCCTTTGAATTTGATGGAGGTTACTTGTATGTGGGATCTTTTATATGGGGAGCAAGGGATTTTAAGCATTGATTATGCAATAGTAGTTGATATATCTCAGGTCCTATATTCCAAGGCTCCTATAGGGGGTAAGAATTTTGATCAATAGTATGGTCCCTACTCTAGGGAATCAAATATTAGCCTTGACCTAGGGGTAGCTTCTCCCAAGAAGGTTTCAAGAGTGTTGGAAATGGTTAGGGCTTCATCGCTAGACCAATTAACTAGAATGGAGGCTCTATTTGTGAGTTGTGCAAATGAGTGATAGGGGGAATGGATGACAATGAGAAAGAAAAAGAAGAATAGAGATCCATCCCCTATTTGCCTAGTTGCTACTAGGAGTAGAACAAAATCTACTGTTGGAGTAAAACTTGGAAGCCCTGGAAGGAACAATCTTAGCCTGAATAGGAAAGAGGAAACTAGAAATAATTTAGCAGATGGGAGTCAAAAGACCATCCAAGAGGCCTGCCTTGCTAAGAAGAGCTGAAGGTCATATCCTGGAATATACATGTACTAAATGAATCCCACAAACAAGTGGTTCTTAGAAATATGGTAAGGGATCATAGACCAAATTTTATGCTCATTCAAGAAACCAAAATGAAAAAGGAGTGTATGAAGAGAATCTCTTTCAGTAGTAGTATGGAGAGGTTTGCTACAAACTCAGATGGGGATTTGGGGGGTCTGCTTACCCTCTATAACTCTAAAATTTCCAAGTCTCAAGTCCTATATGGTGAAGGTAATATTCTTCTTAGTCAAGTTCTTCATATCAAAAACAATGAATGCTGGTATCTTTTGAATGTCTACTCTCCTAATTCTAAGAATGGTAGGAGGAACTATTGGATTAAGATTAGAAATATATTATCTAGATTCCATGTGGGTAATTATCATTATGGGGGACTTTAATACCCCCTTAAGGGATGATGAGAAATAGGGGGGTCTAGCTCTAGATCTGGAGAGTGGGTAGGACCTTTATGATTTCATCAATGATTTGGCATTGGTAGATGTGGAGCTTCAAGGAGGCTTCTATAATTGGTCTAATAGAAGAATAGGCAAGGATTGCATCCAATTTTGGTTAGATAGGACTCTCATATCTTTAGATTGGATGAATTCCAACAATTATAATTTATCTTTAATGGCTTGGACTAGTTCGGATCACTCTCTTGTTTCTCTCACTTTGGATCCCATTGCTATTGAATGTAACTTCTCCTTTAGATTTGAAAGAATGTGGACTTCCCACACAGATATCTTGCTTTTTATTTTGGAGTGGTGAAAAATTCACATAGAGGGCACTACCATGTTCAAGGTGGCCAAGAACTTCAAAAATATCAAACTCAATATCAAGAAGTGGAATAAAATAGATTTTGATAACATATTCCAATCCAAAGCTAATATTTCAGAGGACCTTAGTATTATTTAGGGTGTTATTCAGAAGGAGGGTTATAATGAGAAGAGTGTGGAGGAGGAAAAATCATTCTTACTTATCTTCACAATATTATTGGTCAAGAGGAGGCTTTCTGGAGACAGAGATCAAGAGCTGTATCATTAAGGGAGGGGGACCAAAACACTAGATTCTTCCATGTCTCCACTTTGAAGCACAGTTTCATAATAGAATCAGTAGCATTGAGAAGGGGAATGTTGTTTTGGAGGATGAAAAATATATTGTAGCTAAGGCCATCTCTTTCTTCTCCAATCTTTTGACTAGAGACCTAAATCTTAAGGATGGGGACCAGCAGGATATTATCTCTAACATTCCAATTTTGATCCAGCCAGATCATAACTCCATGATTATAGCTATTCCTTCCCCTTTGGAAATTGAGCAAGCTATTTTCTCCCTTGTTGGGGACAAGTCTTCATGCTCGGATGGTTTCCCTACTTTCTTCTTTCACTTGTTCTAGGAAGTGGTCCATCAGGATATTATCAAAGTAGTTCAAGAGTTTTTAAAAGCTAAAGGTTTGCTCAAGGAGGTGAATGCTACCCTTTTAATGCTTATCCCTAAAATTATAGGGGCAAATTATATGGATCATTTTAGACCCATTAGCCTTTGTAATTCTTTCTATAAGATCATTTCTAAAGTCCTAGCTGTAATCACCTAAAAATGGTCATCTAGACTATTAGCCCCCTTTTCAACATTTTGGCTAAATTAATTTAATCATTTATCTAGACCAAATTGCTAATAATCAATTTATTTGATTATAACCTATAGTTTGACTATGCTATCCTAAGTTCATTATTTGATTAAAAGAACATGTCCCCTTTTAATTAAATAAAAGACCCCATTCTTCTAACCCAATTAAAGTGCACACATAAAGTCCTTTTTCTATTTTACAATTAAAAGAAAAGGCTTGTGAGACTTTTGTCTTATGTGACAAGTCAACTTATATTCTATTGGTTGACTTGTGTGTGCACATGGATCACTCCTCTTTTCGAATTCCACCGTTGATCATCCACCATCTTCATCTTGATCTCTACCATCCGTATGAGTTTAAAAGGGAGAGAGCTTTCCCCCTCAAATCATCAACCCTCATTTGAATATTGTTATGCTGTAAGTTTTCTAATATGTTTCTTTGGAGCTTTGTGGAGAACTTCTCTTTCTTGTCTACATTCTCTCATACCATGGCATTTTAACTTAGATTCATGTTGCATGTTAGTTTAGCTTCTATTTTACAATAATCTATCTCACATAGCTTATATTTGGATTGTAACACTCTCATACATGTTTTAGCATAGCTCCACTTTGCATCTCATTCTAGCTTAATTTTCATTTGCATTGCATCCTTGAGGAACTCCTTGGGACATTTGCATTCTTGCATCTTGTCTTTGGAATCTCCCATTGCATGGTTTACTAGCAAGAAGAGTATCTTTAAGGCTCATCTAAGAGCCCTTGAACTTGAAATACACTCTCTTGCACTCCGTGGATAGGGAGCTCTAAGCCGGCATCCAAGCATTCCGAACTCATGGAATCATTTGGATAGAAGGGTTTAGAGTGGGACACTTTCAAGTGTACACTAGCTAATAGGGTAATCAAGATCCTCCCTTTGATTATTACTCCTTAGTAGTTTCATTTTGTTTTGGGGAGAGAAGTCTTGGGTTCTATTATGATTATCCATGAAGTCATCCACTCCTTGTAAGAAGGAAAGAGAGAAGGCTTTCTCCTAAAGCTTGACTTGTACAAGGCTTACGATTGGGTGGACTGTTCTTTTCTCTTTAAGGTCCCTAGAGCCTTTGGGTTTGATACAAAGGTTTGCAAGCTTATCAACCTACTAATTTCAACTTCCTCTTTGGCTATTTTGATCAATGGTTCTCCTTCTATGTGCTTCAAACCCTCAAGGGGTTAAGGCAAGGTGACCCCCTTTTGCCAATTCTCTTCATCATTCTGGCTGAGTGCTTGGGAAGGATGATTTTCGCCAATAGAATATTTGGGGTTTTGAATGGTATTAGGCCTTCTTTAGGCCCCCTACTGTTCTCTCACCAATATTTTGTGGATGACACTATCTTGGGGGGGGGGGGGGGGGGAAGCCTCGGCTGGGGAAGCTAGGGTGGTCCAAAAGATTTTGAGATCTTACACCAGGGGTTCGAGATAGCTTATCAATTGGAAAAATAGCTTTGTCTTCTTCATCAATACTCTAGCCATGAGACAAAGGAACATAGCTAATATTCTGGGATGTGGCATAGGTAGCATTCCCTTGACCTATCTAGGTCTCCCTATGGGCCTCAAATCCCCTGATTTTTTTGGACCAGCCTTATTGATAGGTTTAATAAGAAATTGGTTGGTTGGAAGGGTATAACCCTTAGCTAAGCTGGCAAAATTTAGTTGGTTAAATCCACCCTTCAAAATCTTCCTATATATGTGTTGATTCTATTTGGGATTCCTTATAAATATGCTAACATATTGGAGAAGATCTAGAGGAATTTTCTTTGGTCTAGTTTAGAGGAACACAAGAGATTTCCTCTCATTGCTTGGGATAATGTGTGCCTCCCCAAACACTTAGGGGGCTTGGGAATTAGAAAACTAAGACCTTTTAATAAAGCCCTTCAAGCCAAATAGATTTGGATAATCTTTTCTAGCAAGGGGGGTTGGCGTGATATCATGGAAGATAAATGCCTTGGGAGGCCTTCCATTAGAAAACTATTCAATGAAGCCATCAATCCTAAGGGCTCATGCATTTGGAATGGTATGCTTAAAGCTAGTGATATGACCAAAAGCAAGGTGAAATGGAGAGTGGGCAATGGTATAGAGATTATTATCTAACAGGACAATTGGCTTTTCTAAGGGCCTCTACTCAATCTTATTACTTTTGATAAATGGGCTAATACTTGCTTTCAGAGGTTTGGTAGTAAAGTTAGGGACTATAGATTAGAAAAAGAATGGAGAGACCTTTCCCTAATCTTTGAGGAACTCAAACCTCTGATGACTATACACTATGATTTTGAATGAGGATAAGGACCAATTAGTATGGGAGAAGACTTCTTTTGGAATTTACTTAGTGGCCTTGGGGTACTAAGCTCAGTTGAAACAAGATTCTAAACCAATATGGGCAAAGGCCCGGTATCCTAGCCTTATTCCTAAAATCAATATTTTCTTTTGGATTTTTCCAAGCTATCCATGACATCATGATGAAAAATCCATCCTCTAACCATGAGAATCAACCAAGGCATCAAACCATCAAAAAACTCAAAGTGCACATCATGAGCTCCTCAAAGAAGCCAAATAACCATGATTCTCAACCAAGAAGATATACCACCATAACCAAATCAAGAATCCAAGCCAATGACCATCAAGGATGTACCTATATATCCAATCATGTCATACCAAAATCCATGGTACCACAATCACATCCATGAACTAAGCAATTAAATCTCAAAGTGTCCAACCTATCAGCATAAAATAGTCAACCATAATCCTCCACCATGACTATACCTCGTAACAACATCAATAATGAAAGATCAAAGGGAAAAGACAACCCATATCCAAGCTATAAATGCAACCTATAAGTATAGACTACTTAAAACACTACACAACTTGTAGACCCAACAAGTCATCATACATATCCAAACCAAATACTGATAACCATATTATCATGAGACCAATCTGAAATATAAACTGAGTATACAATGACATAAAATCTTAAATATTTAAACATACAATGTCATAAGCTCACAATGCTACCATAGTCAATATATATCATAAATTGTTCAGATTAATATATCACCAATAAACCATGCCAAACTTGCACCAATGTGTAGAGTTTTTCAAGAGCTTTCTATTGACTATTCGAAGTCCAAAATTTTGACTTTGTATGCCCAAGTTATGCCCTAATCTATTCTCAAAATAAATAACATCTAAATTTTAGGCTCTTAAAACCTAAAAGAATGTCAAAATAATAGAACTAAACCTACACCAACTTGTAGAGCTCTGAATTACCTTTCCAACGCCTATAAGAAGTCTGAAATTTGATATCCCGAGAGAAAGTTATGGCCATTTTACTAAGATAGTCTTTTATCATTTTCAATACGATTTTTTTTGACGAAAATTTTGATGAGATTGAATTTGATGACCATCATGGGCTAAAACTAAAAACTCTTTCATTTCCACTAAACATGGCCAAACTAGGGCATATTATATATCAAAATTTATGAAAACATCAACCCAGATCCAATGGTGAGGTCTTTTTTTACCTAGGAGGTCATTTATGCAAGCTCCCCCTAAACCCCTCATTTAAATGAAACATCAAAAAAATCCTTTTGTCCAACAATTTCACATGCCCAAAATCTACCAACATCCCATCATAACAACAAACCCAAAACCCTTAGATTTGCAATAAACAACTCATATATCTTGTCATTTTTTTAATCCTCTCATGCATTCCCATGGATTCAATCTAGGGTTACAATAATAAACCATAGCTCTGATACAACTTGTAAGGAAACTTGGAACAAATAATATAACTGTTTCCACATAACCCATAATAGATCTAAAATAAACATGCAATTGAAATCCACATGCAAGAGAATAGACAACATACCCACAAAAATTGTGACACAAGGTATACCCTGGGAAACCCTCATTGAGGGGAAAACCCAGCCTCCAAAAGCATCCATCACCATGTATTATTCAACAAAATTACCATTGTAATACAACCATGGAAGCCTTCAAAGCCATGGTCATAACTAAGCAATCCATGTGAATAAGCATGAATCCACACGTCCCATGCCATGCTTCCAACCTTCACAAATGCTCCCTTGGCTAACGTGTCAGGCCTTGTCCCGCTCAACTCTTTACCTTTTTTTCTTTTTGTCTTCTCACACAACAACTAGCCTTGTGGCTGCTTATATAGTAGTAAGTCCCGCAAAACCACCAAGTGGTATTACATAAACCATGTGCTACCTAACCCATTAGCCCCTCATTTAATATTAGAATTTTAATTCTTTTCCCCAATATTAAATAATTACATAAAATATTATCACAATGTTACAATATAACTCATCAAGTATATCCCATGGGAATCTTTACATGTTGCACATCCATCTAGGTAAAATATTACATAATAAAATAAAATAAAATAATATAACAATATTATGCAATGTGTGCAACACCCATTATCTCAACAAAAACTACCAAATCTTTTGGCTTCAAGGGCAGGAAAATGGTTTGGAGGAACTTCGAGTCTTAGATTGCGAAGATGAAGAATTGTTAGAGAGACTATCCAACCTAAGGTCTTAGAGGGAGATGATGGTAAAATCCATTTGGAAGAACATAGTTATCCAGAAATGATGTTTCTCAGAAACAATGTTAGGGAGGTGGGGATGAATCTCCACAACAATGCCTGAAACAACATGGTGGATAACTTCTGGTCAATCAAGTGGATTTTCCACAAAATTAAAGAGTTAAAGAATAGGGTAAAGGGGATGAAAAGGAAGGAAGGAGATGATGGGTTTGACAGAATTAGCATTTTGGAAATTAAGTTACTAAGATGGATAAGAGATTAGACAGGATGGAGTGCACTCTTCACAGTTTTGCAAATCAAAACCTTAATATTATCAAAGGCTTAAATGATAATATCATAAAAATGCAAGAGATGATGGAGGTTGGTACAGACAGGAAAATTTACATAGTCAATGATGAAAACATGGCCCCTAATGTGGATGCCAACCCCTTGGATGAAAGCCTGAGCTATAAAATGAGATTGAATAAGAGGAAGAGGGATATGGGTGATACTTCAGATGATAATTAGTTGATGACTAAAGCAGTAGAGACCATGGAAAAGCTGGAGCTCAAGACTGTTGAGCTAGTCAAAGGTATGGTGCCTTGATTTGCTCTCCTAGATTTTTTGTTTCCCCCCTTGATTTTTATTTTTGTTGGGCTTGCCTAGTCCTTTAGAGACTTATTTTTCTTAGGACTGGTTTGTGGCCTTCCTTGGCATGTAGTTTTTTAATGTTCTACTTTATGTTTTAGACTTTAATTCGATATTTCCTTGTTTATTGTGGGGTTTTAGGCACTCGTTAAAACCTATTTTACTTAATAAAAAATAATCTCCCCCTTTGGCACATTTGGCAAAGCACAACATAAGATTTTACATTATAAAACATTACATAAGATAATCAAATGTATGCATTGACAGCAATACAACTTTGCAATTCTAATTCTTCAAATTGATGCTTGATATGTATCTTCAAGAACAACAAACCCTTCATATCTTCAACATTACTCCCCCTTTGATTTGATTTCTTGTTTTAGGCTCAATTTTTTTCATCTTCATCTATAACTTCGATTTTGTATTATTCCCCTTTGGGTAGTCTCTCCTCCACTATACAATACTCTCCCCCTTTAGTTGTACATCTCCCCCTTTGAGAACAAATCCAAAGGTCATTATAAATTTCATTATGAAACTTATAAAACCTTGTAGTTATCTGTGTAAATTGCATGTACATATTATATTAGTTTCATATCACAAGTAACTTCACAACTTTAGACTTACACATAAAATGTGAACACTTCTACATCAGCTCCATAAAGATATTGCAATATTTATGCAACATGCAACTTTACCTAGTGAATTTTGGATAGGGCAAGACCCCCAATTTATCTCTTAGATACTCAAAAGCATCCTTAGGTAGTGGCTTGGTAAATATATCTGAAATTTACTCCTTAGCCTTTACATACTCAAGCCTTACTTGCATCTCTTGAACTTGTTCCCTCAAGTAATGATACTTGATTTATATGTGCTATGTCTTTACATGGATCATAAGATTTTTTGATATATTTATAGCACTTATGTTATCATAGTAAATATTAATAGGTATATACTAAAATGTGGCACATTTCTATAAACCCTTATACTTGAGAATACCCATTATGAAGAGCATACCAAGAGACAACTTATAGCTTCCTATCTATGACATGCAAGAGCTTTGAGATGGTGGCTTTCAAATGAACCTAGCTTATGCAACCCTTGCAAGGTGCACCATAGAATGAAAGATGCAAAGATGGGAACAAGAATGTTAGCATCCAATAATTACTAGGTAATGCAATACAAATGCAAGCTAAACTAGAATGACATGCAAGATTCAAACTAAGCTAGCAAGATGAAAGTGTGACAAATCTCCCTAGTTAAGCTATATGATCAAAGTTATAAGCATAAAGGAAATCTAAGCTAAAATATTGTGAAACTACAATGAAAGAAAGAGAATAAAGATGCAAGATGAATGCCAAATTAGTGCTCCAAGTGCTCCAAAATCACCAAGAAAACCTATAGCTTAATGTTAGCATAAAAGACCTCGATTAGAGAATAAGGAGAGAGCCCTCTGTTTTAAAGAAAAGTGGATGGTTAAGATTAAAAACCAAGAGAGTTTTAATCAAGGGTGTAGGATGCATCTTGAGTGATCCATGTTTAGAAGAATCTCACCTAATCAAGATCAACAATGGAGTTCAAAAAGGTGAGAGATGTGTGGAGGAGAATAAAGATTTGACCCACCTTGGAAAGTATACATCTCATGTGAGACAAGAAGCCTTTTACTTTATTTTTGAGATAGGAATAATGCTTTATGTGTGCACACTTAGGATAAGTGGGAAGTGGGGACTTCATTTAATTAAAAGGGAGAAAGTTCTTTCAATTAAATAGGAACTTAGGACAAAGTGGTTAAACCATAGGTTATAATTGAATAAATAGATTTTTGAGGATTTGATCAAGAAAAAGAAAATAATAAATTAAGAAAAAAATCTAGAAGGGGAACTAATAGTCTAGATGACTATTTTTGGGTGATTAAATTTGCCCCTCTTTGACTAATGTGTGATCGGTCTGGGAACACATTGTTAGAATGAGGTTGTAGTTGCACCAAAAGACCAATCTATCAATGCCCGATACAACCACTCAACTTATAATACGTAGGAGGTGGTTAAGCCCTTGTCACAAATCCTTATGGGAGTGCTGAACATTTTTTCCAACAATCTCCCCCTTAGCATTACCCGAGGGTCTAAGGATTCAAATCTATGACCAAGCATTGATACCACTTGTTAGAATGGGGTTGTCATTGTACCAAAAGACCAATTTGTAAATGCCCAATACAACCACTCAACTTATAATACATAGGAGGTGGTTAAGCCCTTGTCACAAATCTCGAGGGGAGTGCTGAACATTTTTTCAACATAGATTACATCAAATAATGAAGAAGCCAAGCAAGCAGTAGAAACTGACTCCAAAGAATGAAGTGCAGAGAGATAGAAAATCCTAAAATGCTCAACATGTTAGTGACAAGATTGGAACTTATGAAAGAGATAATTAATATAAATACTCAAGATGAGCACTAATATGTCAAACCAAGTAGCTAAAGCAAGTAGATGGATCAAGAGAAAATGGAAAGGTCAAGCATATGCTCCTGAGAAATAGATAGCCATAAAAAAAAAGTAATTTAAAATAAATGATATAATATTCTTGCCCCCTTAGGATCAAAATTGAAGATGTGCCCCAATTTGAATAAGTTGTACCAAGATTAAAACACAAGGATGAGATCAAATAAAGGTGAAATAAAATTAAATCAGATAAATAAGAAGACGTAGAGGGAGTAGGAATGATGAAGACATGAAGAAATGATGATTGCCCTAGCAAGGTTCAAAGATTAGGCTTCAAAAGGTCAACAAATTGTGCAAAAGAAGGAATAATTTTAAAACATGATTTTGACCTTCAAGATGAAACCAAATTTTAATTTTGATCCTTAAAATGGATCCAAAACATTGAAATTATTTAGGGGTGCATTATTTGTGAAAATTCAAGGAGTTTAGAAATTAGGTCAAAATAGGGTGAAAAGGTTATATAAGGGGTCATTTTCAAATCAGTTGTCTTATTTGATTTTGAGAGCTTGAAAACATAGAGAGAGAGAGAGAGAGAGAGAGAGAGAGAGAGAGAGAGAGAGAGAGAGAGAGAGAGAGAGAGAGAGAGAGAGAGAGAGAGCCATGGCCCATGGAGGAGTTTCGATCATGACACACCATGAGCATAGCTGATAACACAACTAACCTCCATAATATGGTCCACTGATAAGTACTTGACATCCTAGCATCTTTTTGAGTGATTTTGAGCATTTCATCAAGTTTTTCTAGGGTTTTGATAAGTTTCTAAAAAATATCATGCGATAATTTAGAAAGTATTGCACCAATATTATGCATACTATCGTATGATAGTTTTGTCATGAAAATTGTATCATACCCCTTTATGAGCTTTAATACATTGCCACCACTCATCTATTGTACAATACTAGGTGAAGTATTGCATCTTCAAAAATCATCGCATGGGTATAATATAAAATATCATATGATACTTGTTCATCCACTTAATGAGTGTTATGAAAAATTTGAGTTGTTCATCATTTTTAAGTCTTAGTCTCTTGCACGAGTAGCTAAGTTATGATGTGTTTAGTTTCATTTTCATTCTCATCTAATAGGGTCCAATATATGCATAAGTTTTTTCTATGCAAGAGGTATTTCCAGCCCTTAATATTAGGGTGTCTAAGGTAGTAGGGCTATGACTAGTGCCCCAACTAGATGTCATAGATAAATGGATACTAGAGAGCATGGGATTTGGATGGTTGTTATAGTTGCTCCATACCTAAAAAAACATGGTCTCTTAACGACTCTAGTAGAGAGGTGGCACAACAAGCATAACACCTTCCATCTTCCCACTAGTGAGGCAATGATCACTCTAGAGGATGTATCTCACATCCTATGAGTTATGTTTCATGGAGATCTAGTGAGTATGTTGAGCATGTTTAATTTTTCATTCATACTCAGTCTCATGAGTATCAGTATTGATGTAAAGTTTATATGTCATAGGTTTACTTTGATCAATCCCTAGTAGATGGTTGGGTTGTATTATATATGTTACTTGGATAGACATGTTGTCTGGGAGAAGATGATCATAGACTATGGGGATCAGTATCCGGTGACATGTATCATACATTCCCTCATAGAGCATAAACTCATTAAGAATAGAAGCCAACAAGGATTCCCATGTGGGTGGGGATGATTGGTGATGGATCTGGTGGGAAGGCCATGAGAGATGGCATGGGGACCAACCATCCTATCATATATGTATCACGAGCTCTATGAGATCATGTATAGAAATGGGAGGAACTAGGCATGTAGGGCCATACTCGCACAAGTTTGGGCTTTGGATCACATTGCAATGATTTACTTGAGGGTACAACCATGAGAGAGGAGGTACACATACATCTATAAGTACTTCAAGTTAATCACACAACCTAATAGCGAAAATGTAGCATTATATAGGAAGAAACTAGATAAGATGGCCATGATTGAGTGGAGACCCTATGCGGTATGCGAGGGCTGGAAGGAGGATTAGGAGGAGCTTAGATATATGTTCTACATCAACCCTTTGTTAGGATACATGCATGGATATTCAAGTGGTTCATTATTAGCCATTTGTGGAGATAGTTTGGCAAGAGGTGGCAGGTCTTGACATAAATGATGACTTATGCGTAATTTTGAGAGGAGGAGGATCTAGGATGGCTAACCATGCTAGATTATGTCTCATGAGACACATGGATTATAATGGAGGGCCTCAGAGTATCTCCAAGTAGTGATAGATGTGGGGGTCTCCCCAAACTATGGGAAAGAGATGAGGAGGAGATTGTTCCCCAAATTTATAGTATCAGATGTGCTACCTAGAGATGATGACAGAGAAGGAGATGACATAGATGATAAGGGTGATGGAGGGGATAGAGGGAGAGGGGGTAGAGGGAGGGAAAGAGATACAAATTCTAGAGGTCTATCTAGTAATGAGATGAGATTGAGGATTAGATCTTAGGTAGAGGAGGAGACATAGATAGAAGAGGAGGAGAAGCTTATCAAATGATCTTAGGTGGAGAGAGAGAGGCAAAAATTATAGGAGTAGAGATAGGAGCCACCTTCACTAACTAGGGGAGAGGATCCAAGAGATTAGAGGATCAGGGCTCTGGAGGCAAAACTCCAAAAGGCCCAGGAAACTATAGCTATGAGAGATTAGTAGCTGATCAATGCTAGAGTAGAGGTGGACACATGAGAGTGGGCCTTATGAGATGATCTATTAGAGGCTAAACAAGAGGCATAGTGTTAGGGAGGAAGAGAATATATACTACTTGGGTGTATATATAGAGCCAGTGTTAGAGGGTGAGCATGTGCCTCTCTATTCTAATAGAGAAGGGAGATTAGAGGGAGTGATACCACCACCAAATAGTACACAGGTTCCCCTTCCTTAGCCACATCAGACCCAGTAGGGAGGGAGTCAGTTTAAGGTCCCCTAGGTGTTATGCCCTTGTGATAATTTTTGACATATCATTTTGAGAGACACTTATCCAAATTTTGTACTCATGTTGGATATGTACTTGATATTTTGCCATTATATATATAAGATTTGAGATTTTGGATAAGCATTGTACTTGTCTCTTTTATATGCTCATGTGATGGATGTATCTATTTATGTTTCAACATATATGTTTATGTTTGAATGTGATGTTGATATGCATGCTCATGTTTATGTATGCTCATCTTATGTTTATATGCTCATGGATGTATGGATATATTTCTCTCATATGCTTAGCTCCATGTGATGATATAGACTTATGATTTGAAAACATATCACTTAGATAGATTTGCTTGTGATAACAAGATTAACTCCTTGTGATGACAATAATTAAAGAAGCATTAAGTTGATAAGACTAAAAAGGAGCAAGAAAGTGGAGTGAGGAGAAGTAAAAAATCAATGTAGTTGGCTAACACATCCATGAAAGTTAAAGAAGATTCTCTCAACACTCCAAAGCAAACTAAGCTACAAATGAACCCTAGAATGTAATCTATCTAGTATGCAAGGTGTCACTGCATGGGCTATATAAATAGGTCCTAGTTTTTATCATTGATCTTTATTAGGGACATCACAAGATCATATAATCATCACTAGTATAATTATGATGATATGAATATGATCTATATTAGATAGGTATGGGGGAACCCAACCTATGCATCAAAGACATAAAGGTCAAGATGACCACTATAATTAGATTCCCTAAGTTTAATGTAGCAATATTATGTTCGTATCGAGACACAAAATGTCAAGATGGCCATAAGCGCGCACTAAAAAAAACAAGAATGATACATTGTAGATATTAAGTATCAAGTGGGACAAACAAAAAGCTTAAGACACCTAAGATTGAAAAGGTATACCCACATACAGAAAGCAAAGGAAAACATGCCCCATGCACCCATTCTTCTAGTCCATGGCATCCTCAAAAGATTATTAGGGAGGGAACACTTGACAAAGAAATCATCATAAAAAACACTCAATAAGCAAAAAAATCTTAACCAATTGTTAGTTCAAGTGTGTGTGTGAAAGTCACATGACTGTCTCTTTAAGACTCAAGCCTACCAATGAGAAGCAGTAAAACATCCTAGACTATATTGTAAGTATCCAATAAGTGTTGAGAAACACTTAATTTCAAGGGGAAGTGTTAAAAAATATTGTTAAGTAAGTTTCCAAAGAAACACCAAAGCAACAAGGATACCCATGATAAGTTTAGATAGTTCATACCCCCCCGACCTAGACAAGAGTTAGTTCCAAGCTAGGCAAGGCAAAGAAAAATGAGATGAATGGTTCATGAGTGCAAGTGAGATGCTAATAGACATAGATGCAAGGGTTTCAAGAAGCACATGTTTCTAGGTTTTCACCACTTGGTAGGATTATTATTTTATTTTTCAAGATCATATATGAATTTTATTTTATTTTATTTTAATTATTTTTTTTGCAGGGGGGTTAGGAATAGAAAATATGTACAAGAGAGATGATAGGCTAGGGGTAGTATGTTAATAGGCTAGGGGTGTTGTTCTCCCTTAGGTGTAGAGAGATGATATGCACTAGACTCAAATGTAATAGTGACAATGTAGGGACCCAACCAATTAGGTTTGAACTTTCCCTTTTGTTCTCTATTTTTCAATTTTTTGAAGATTTTCTCTAAGGACGAGATCTCTAACTTGAAACTCTTTAGGATGAACTTTCTTATTATACCTGGTAGATATGCATTTTTGGTAAGCCCTCATATGATCAAAGGTATCTTTACGTCATTTATCTAGGACCTCATGCTCATGTATCCTCATAGCTCTATAATCTTCATCAATGATTAGCCCTTAAGGAGGCTCTCAAAGAAGGAATCTCAACCTCAAGTGGTAAAACAACTTCATAACCATTAACTAGAGAAAAAGGAGTAGCCCTAGTGGGAGTGTGTACTCTAGCTCTATATGCCCAAAGCATTGTATTAATCTATAGATGCTAATCTCTCCTAGACTTATGTACATTTCTATGCAGGATTTTCAACAATGTTTTGTTTGAAGCCTCAACTTGACCATTCCCTTCAGGATAATAGATAGAGGACCAATATTGTTTAATCTTAAATTTTTTACAAAGCTGTCAAATGTCCTTATTCTTTAATTGTCCTCCATTATTTGTGACTATGGAGGAGGGAATGTTGGAGGAGGGAATGTTGTGATTCAATATGAAAAAAGTGACATACTTTCCTATAGCAATAGAAAGTAGGACAACCATAACCAATTTAAATAAATATTTTGTAGCCATGATAATAAACTTATGTCCACTTGATGATCTAGGGTTTATCTTTCCAACTAGATCAAAAGTCCATTACTAAAAAGGCTAATGTGTGATAATTGGAATTAGTTCATGTCTAGGAGCATGAATTAGATTACCTTGTAGTCAACATTTTTTAGTGGATTTAGCATAGTGCACAATATTTGCTTGCATAGTAGTCCAATAATAACCAGCCCTAAGCAAATTTTGAGAAAGTGCAATGCCATTAGAGTGTGACCTAAAAATGTCATCATGAACTATAGCTAACTCTCATTCAAACTCATTCATTTCTAAGCATCTAAGGAGTGTTCCATGTAGACCCTTCCTATACAAGTCACCAAAAACAAGAGTATAATGAGAGGAATTATGAATAAGTTGGAATTTTTCATTACAAGTGATGTTGTTAGGAAACATTTGGTCACAATGATAAGAGTAAATGATAGCATAATGGGAGGAGTTATGACCAATGGTGGTGCAAATAACTCAATTGTGAACAAAGTTATAGGTGGAGTAATGCAGTTCTTCCATCGAGAATTTAAATTGAGATTCATGTTCTTGCAACTGTAGAATGGATGCCAAGGTAGCCATAACATCTGCAACCTTATTTTCATCCCTAGGAATTTTTTAAAATGTGATAAAGGTAAAGTAGCTCCTTAGAGCATCTATTAAATTCTTATATGGAATCAACTTGTCATCCTTAGTTTGATAATCATTGTTAATCTAGTTTATGGAAAACTGGGAGTCTTCATAAATATGTAGCTATGTTATCCTCTATTCAATATCCAATTTGATACCATTAGGGAGAGCCTCATATTATTCTATATTATTGGTGCATGTAAACAAAATCTTGTAAAAATTAGGAATGGTGCATCCATGAGGTGTAATGAATAGAATACTAGCACCAAAACTATTTTGAGTATGAGATCCATCAAAGAACATTTTATAGGTTCTCTCTGTAACATACATAATGGATGAATCTAAGAAATCTATATGCATGTGGACATTATCCTAGAGTGGGAAATCAATGAGAAAGTATACAATACCTTGTCCTTTAATGGCTCTACATTCAATGCACTAAATGTTGAATTTGGATAGAATCATTATCCACTTAGCAAGTCTACCTATAAGTGTAGCTTTACATAGAATATACTTAAGAGGATCAAAATTTTCCACCAAATGGATAGTATGAGAAATCATGTAATGTTGCATCTTTTGAGAGGCAAATACAATAGCAAGGAAATATTTCTCAATGTTATTATAATTGATCTCATAAGTAACCAATGTTTTTCTGATATAGTATATAGCCCATTCCTTTCCATTCTCATTATGTTGTGCTACTAATGCACCTAGGGAAGTGTTTGTAGCTTAAATGTATAGTATCAAGAGCTTCCCAAGAATATGAGGAATGAGAATAGGTGGTTTAGTAAAATATTCTTTGATTTGAGTAAGGATCTTCTAAACTCATCATTCCACACACATGCGGATCCCTTATATAGATTCTTATTGAATGGTGGTAAGAGATCAACCTCCTGGTAGATTGAAGATATCCTTGAAGACACCTTAATTGACTTGTGTTTTGAGGAGGTGACATTTCTATTATAGCTTGTACTTTCTTTGTATCAACTTTAATTCCCTTAGAGGATATAATGTAACCTAATAGTTTTATAGAAGTGACACCAAAAACACACTTCTTAGGATTGACCCTAAGTTGAAATTGTTCCATGCAGTCCAACATCAAATTCAAGTAATCTAAATGAGTTATTTGTTTTGACTTAGCTAGGGTGTCATCAACATAGTATTCTATGTTTTTATGCATCATATCATGAAAGATAGTTGTCATATCTCTTTGATAGGTAGCTATTCTTATGGCTAAAAGGCATGGCATTCCAGCATAAGGTACTCCAAGCAGAAGTGAAAGCTATATTTTATTGATCTTCAAGAGTTATTTTATTTGATTATATCTTGAGAATCCATCCATTAAGGAATATATTTCATAACCCACAATCATATCCACTATCATGTCAATGTTTGGAAGTAGAAAGTCATCCTTAGAGAAAGCCTTGTTTGAGTCTCAGAAATATATGCAAACTCAAATGGACTTGTCATGCTTTGAAATAGGTACAATGTTGCATATCCATTTAGTGTAATCTATAGTTCTGATAAATTTTACACTTAAGAGTTTCTCTAGCTCAACTTTCACTAGTAGGGAAACATTCATATACATTTTCCTTAGTTTTTTCTTGATAGGCTTGACACCAGGAGCTATAGAGAGGTGATGCATGATTAAATCAGTGTCAAGGCCAGGTATGTCTAAATACTATAGGTGCTCAAAAATGGTTCGTGTCTACAGTTTAATCACATTTTTATACTAACTCATCCCATTTTCTCATTTCACTAATTCTGATCTTTTGGCCAACTTGATTACATCTCATGCTCGTCATGATTTGTATCCCCTTTCACATCATTTTTAGATCATTTTAGAATCATATCAAATCAATCTGGAATCACCCCAAATCTACCTACAATCACCCAAAATCAATCCTAATCAACCTAGAACATGTCAAACATCCAAAATCTATCATCATTTGTCCAACCTTAAGCATTGTCATGTCTCTCAATGCCTTAGAAATCCATCAATCTATCAAACCTATCAATATAACCTTAGTAATATCATGGCTCTCAATGCTAGGTCAAACTATCATTCACATCATCTCATATTTGGCATTATCAAGTCTCTTAGTGTCAGATCATGA
Source organism: Cupressus sempervirens (assembly GCA_028749045.1). NCBI lineage: Eukaryota > Viridiplantae > Streptophyta > Pinopsida > Cupressales > Cupressaceae > Cupressus > Cupressus sempervirens. The sequence goes on along the minus strand of CM053787.1, from coordinate 513,935,441 downwards.
CATTATCAATGATTTTGATAACATTCACAACATCTGTCGATGTTATTATGATCAACCCTATCAACCAATCTTGATCCTATAACATTTTAAAATGTCAGTTAAATGTTACATATCCATGTCATGTGTCCTTGGCATGTTATCAATTTTGATCAATCAATCAATTTGATCATGGTTTTGATCTATCCACCATCATCATAGTCAATCTGCATAATCATCACATTTCATCAAAGGATATTGTCACATTTATCAAATCAAATTGGCCAATCATCTATTAATTTTCTCTTATAGGATTAAATAACCATAATTTAATCTTGTATCATTCCACCAACCATTATTCTTAATTAAAATCCTCATTTAATTAATTTTATTAATTGATTGATTCATCTTTCTTCACAAACTATGGGAATTCACAATTTCCCAAGTCACATTTTCCACCTCTAATTTCCAAATTACTATTTTTGATTTGTGTGGAATAATGAGTTTTTAATTCAAATAGTCCACATAATCTTGACATCATCATGATACATGGGCATCTTACATCATGGATTCTATCCTTGCACTTGGCTAAGAATTGTCACAATCCATATATTCTTATTCCTTATGCATATCTATATTTGGCTTCCATTGCCATAGATATTTGGCTACAAGTGGCATTGAGGTGTAACATGATGCATCATAGATCCTTTTCCATTTATAGGCATGTTGACTTCCATGCATCATACAATCTTACATTTGGCATCTTATGTCATATGTGTCATGGATTTCCAAAAGGAATCTCTTGCCAAGTTGCATATCCAAGGTGACAAGTCCAATGCTCTCCTCTTGCATGTTGGCTATAAAATGAGCCACATTGCTCTCATTTTTGGTCCTTCAAGTCCTTTAAATCCCTTGGTCTTTGATCCCTCAAGATCAAAATCACTCTTCTAGCATTCTCATAGCATCATAATATCATATAAATTTTGCTTTCAATTGTGTGCTTTATAGAAAATTGGAGCTACATCACATGGAGAAGAAAGAAGGACATGGGAGCTACAACTAAAGAGGAGTTTTACTTTGTATTGCTTTGTTTATTTTGGTTAACTTTCATGGTAGACTAGATGGTTGTTAGTGTATGTTAATTGAGTTTAGTGATTTCTCATAGTATGTTAGATGTTTAACCCATTTTTTTGTCCTACAATTGGTGAACCCAACATGAATGATGGAAGCTAACTTGGGTTTCTTGTTTTCGTGCTTGTAGGTGCAAGGAAGGAGCTTATTTGGAGGGGTATAATGCTTATTTTCTCTCCCTTGTCACACCTAGGCTAATTAGGGGGCCTAGTAAAATGATGTTGAGCTTCAATTTATGCATTCTGGTAGCTTTTTTTCCTAGGGTGCACTCTGTTCTGTCAGGGCGCACTGGGACCTCTAGGAAGCAGTTTTAGGGGCCTATGAGTCACCATAACCCCCATCTACTACTCACAACTAACCAACTGCACTTACAAACAACCAAATGTTCCCTTCTAGGCCCCAAGTGCACTAGGGGTACATTCTACACTATCTAGGCGCACTTGGTTGAGTAGGTCTTAAAATTTTGGTTTCTAGGTCTTGTTTAGGCACCATTTCCCCATAACCTACTTCTACTCTTAACTACACCTAGAAACTACCAATTGTGCCCTTCTAGGCCCCAAGTGCACCATGGGTGTAGTTAGTACTGTGTGAGTGCACTTGGGGGCTTTCAAAGTCATTCTAGCCTTCTGGAGTGCAATATGCTCTGTTAGAGCATATTTGGTTCACAAAAAGCACCTATTTTGATCAAAATCTACATCTAGGGTTTCAATCTCCTTCTAGGATCTAGAGTAGATGATTTCATGTTGCTGATGATATATTTGCAACATGTTGCAATCATTAGGAGAAGGCATTCATGGGAAAACTACTAATGATTATTTGTAGGATATTGTCGAAGACCCATGTGCTTGTCCAAATTGTATGTGTTGTTTTTCTAGATTAGATAACACTTCTTTTGGAGCACTAAAATGAAATTTCTATACAGCTTGGTGTCTATGCATTAGTTAGAATCCTAGGAGTTGCATGGATGTATCCTCTTCCCTAATCATTTATGGATCTTGGGTGCAAGAGAAATCTGTGCAATTTCTATAGAGAGGCCTGCCTTGGACCTAAGACTCACCACTTGGTGAGCCCCAAGGGAGGACCTCAAAGTAGTAATGGGCCAAAGCTAGGTCAACATTCCAACTGCTATAGCAAACACAATATGGTTAATATCATGTTGGTGGTATTGTTGCTTGATAGCTCTCCTCCTATACTTTTGTGGTGCGTCAAACCTTGGTTCTTAGGGCTGGGAGACCTTCTAAGGAATTTCATCATTCACTTGCCCAACATAATGCCCACACTAAATACTTTGTTTTAGAGGCCAAAAACCCTTCTATCCACTGGCTCAAGTGGTCACCCATGCCCATGAAGACATCCCACATACTCACAGTCCTTAGTAGAGGCAACAATCCCTTGGGAAGTGATGACCCTTGGGATTTGAATCTTGGTAGCCTTGAGAAGTGAGTGCACTATAAGGGGGAGCCTGTGGTGCCACGATCCTAGGTTTTCCACTTTAGATAAGCACAACTAAACTTTAGTTCAAGTGGGAATTCAATGGATATAGTCTTAAAGCCTAGGTTGTGGTGTATCTTTTCACTTTAACAATAATTATTCTTGTTTATGGTGTCTTGCGTGTGTGGATAACATTAATCAAGATAAAGCCAAATTGTAAATTTACACCTTGGATACTATCAAACATAATGCAAAGCATTACAACTCTTGTCAAAACATTACAACCTTTGTCAAAACATTGCAAAATTTTTCAAAAACACTTGAAAATTTGGAAAACATGACAACTTGTAACCCTAGGAGTGCTTGGTATGACTTAAATTCCACCTTTGCATAACATCCACTTGCATCTTTCATTATTTGAACTTCATGCTTGCATCCTCTAGGCCTCATATTGCATTTTTTTAGCCCTCATTTTGCATCCCTCATATTTCATATTGCATTCCTTAGGCTTCACTTTGCAAAATCACTCTAGTTTCAACCCAGCTTATGAACTATGCTTTGAAACTACCAACTACACTCTAACTGGCCCCAAGTGCACCATGGGTGTAGTTGGCTTTGTCTAAGTGCACTTGGTAGTCTAAGAACCCATTTTAGACTTCCAAATAGCAATTTGGCACCTTAGGAGTGTCATTAGGTACTTGGATAGGCTCCCTTTTCTTAGCATGTCTTGATCTGCATTCTCCATGTCCTAATCACCAATAACTTCACTTAGGGACTCACTACTTAGGCCATAACCTTCATTCTACATCTCCTATCCAATCATTACATCAGCCCCAACATCTTAGCTCTTTGGTATAGCAACTTAGCAATCACCCAGCTCAGAATCACCAGACATTCAATCCAGTCTCCCAACTACACTATGAAACTATCAATTTCACTTAAAGTAGCCCCAGGTGCACCATAGGCATGGTTGGTGCTATTGGAGTGCACTTGGTGACCAACAAGACCATTTTGGGCCTCCAAACTACATTTTGGGACCCTAAAACTGCATCCAGAAGTCTTTGTAGGTGCTCATTCTACACATGACCCAAAAATTCATTTTAAATCTTAGTACCTTTGCATATTGCATATCTAATCCACATAACCATCATTTTGATCCCCCTAAACATCATTTTGAACACAAAACCTTTGAACTTAGTAAAAAATCAAAACAAAGTATGAGTCCTAGAGTATACACTAATGTTGATGGATGATGGATCTCGACTAGTCCTTTTGTCATTGTTAAATCATTTTTATGTGGTCAAACTCTATATATGTCTTGATGGACTTGACCTTTTCATTTTTATCAACTTTATCTTTTTGTCTTTTATCTCTTTTTGGTCAAGATCCAATGTCCATCTTAACAAGGTTAAACTTTTAGACAAAACACTTTCCAAAGATTTGATCCTAAGTTCAAAACCTTGCATGCACCCTTGTCATAGCCTTATCACATTACTAGTCTCCCTAAACATCATTTTGACTTTCCCTAGTGTCATATTCCCTTCATCTTGCATTGTTCAAAACCCTAGCATCAATTTCCAATGTCAAACCCTATCAACTTGTCTCCTTGATCTCATATCTCCATGTTGCGTATCCCAAACATCATTATCAACCTCATCATAACATCATTTGCATAATCCAACTTGCATACATCAACCTCTAACATCATATCAAGTCCAAAATTCAACCCTAATCTTCATTTGCATACCATAGAGTCATTTTCATCCCCTTGAGTCAAAAACCAAAATGTCATTTACATTTGCATTTCCATAATTTCCCTAGGACATTTTCACCTTGCATATCAAAACCCTAGTTCATTTGGTAGTTACTTAGATTGCATAACATCCCTAAACACTTAAAAATACAAAAAACACTTATATCTTGCATACCCACTTCTAGATTTCCAAGTTTTTCCCTATTTTACGAATTGCACCCCTATTTTATCAATTGTACACTTCAGGTGCACAATTGGTAGTTTCAGTGCATAGTTCATAGTTTTAGAGCACACTTGATAATTAGGGATTTTATTTTAGGTTTTATAACCCTAATCTACATCTTCATACCTTGCATTGCATCCCTAAACCCTAGAAAACACCTAAATACACTCAAGTCATTCACATTCTACATATTGGTCACCCTTACATCTCTTTTTACCAATTGCATACCTTCTGCTTACCAATTTCTTACCTTCAGGTCCCTAAGATCACCAAGGTTTGACTTGGTATTGTCTAAGTGTAGTTGGTAGTTTAGGTGTGCACTTGGGAGGCAAAGTGTCCATTTAGGGTTTTCTCCATTGCATTTGCATCCTTAGGTATCATGCCAACACTTACAAGGACACAATTAGCTTAGAGACCTGAAGCACTTTATCAAGACTAGTTTTTTGAGGTACAAAAACAACCCAAAGTGAAACCAAAAACTCATACAAGGCAAAAGAAGAACAAGAAACCCCAACAAACATTTGACAAAGACCAAATTTAAGCATCACAACCCTTACTTGTGGACCCCTTACACATGTATCCGCAAGATCACAACCATCAAGGAATGACATAACCAGCCCTAAACAACACACCTACTATGAGATTCCCTTCAAGAAATCCCCCTACACATGGAATGGTTCAATGGAGTCCTAATTTCAAACCTATATTTGTATCTATGCCACCCGGATGTGGAAGTGTACCTACAACTCCCAAGGATGAAGAAAATCACCCATTTGAATTTAGTAAACCTAACACAGTGCCTTCAATCCTCTAAACATACAAGGTACTTTACACATAAGTGATGATTCTATCATAGATTATGGCATCAATGATGAAGAAATTGCTAGGGCTTACCATGACAAGTTTTTTTGCAAAAACTTCAAACTTTTTGTAGCCCAAGAAATTGTCAAATTTAATCCACACTTGGAGGAACCTAAGTCCAAACATCAAAACAATCCAACACTTGAAAACATAAGAGCCATGATTAACTTGGATTTGGACAAGGGAAAACAACCTTTGGATTTTTAAAACACAATGATGACACCTATAAGCTCTTATCAAGAATCAACCATTGAAATCCTCCAAATTATATTTGAACACATCAACATCAATCCCTTGTTTGATGAACCTCCATCAATAAATGGCATCAAGACTCTTCCTTAATATCCCAAAAGGATGTTAAGACTCGATCTGAATTACATAATGCAACAAAAAGATGTGCTTGAAGTTACTTGTAGTCTAGGGATGCCAAACATACCTCCTTTGTAGGAAAATCAACAAAGCACACCCTTGCATCAAACTTTACCAAATGTTATGACATCAAATATTATGGAGTGTCCCATGAGTATACCATGTGAAACATCAATTGCAACAACCCCTATTAAAATACAAAGGAAGAGCCTTATTGACATTTCACCCATTCTCAAAAATAATACATCTCATTTCCAAATTAACATGATGTCCCAAGGAGAAACATCTAACACACAAAGGTATCAAAATAACAACCAAAACATGATGTCCAATTTTCAAGGGCATAACCAACTTCCAAGACAAAAAAAACCTACAATGGTACAAGGACTTAACATTTCAAATACACAATCAAGTGAAAATCCACTTAACACACATTCAACATATCAACAACAACATCAACCACAATAACAACCTCAAATGGTGCAAGGATCTAATGTCCCTAACATGCAATCCAATGAAAATCCACTTGACTTACATTGTACCAGCAACAGTTCCAACAACAATAGGCCATGTTTACAAAACAACAAGAGCAACTAAAAAAATAGTTGGAATACCAAAGATGTCTTGAGCAACAAATTTCCTATCAACAACATTTGTTACAACAACAACATACACCACAACAACCTCAACAGGTGCCTCTACAACAATAGTCACATAGATGATCTCACATGCAACCAACTAAGGTATCTCAACAAAAACCACAACAAATGGCACAAAAAAAACCAAAATAAGTGATGCAACAACAACACATGGTACAAAAATTGCAATCAATACCACAACAAGAACCATAACAAGTACCACAACAAAGACAGTTCTTTCTTTGGGGTGCCAACATACCTCCATCTCCTAGTGACACATCACTTGAGTCTTCAGATACAAAAAAGTTAGAACCAAGTAGACATAGTTCTCACTATAGCAAAAGGTCTACTGAGAGACATAAAAGACTTGAAGAGAGGACTATCATTCAAAACCCTAATGAAGAGTTACTACAATAATTCAAATAAATTTCCAAACAAGTTGAGGCATTAAGGGTCTAGAAGAAACTGACTCTATACACAGAAAGGGACTTTTATCCTAATCCATTTGATAAAAGTATGTATATACCTCCATTCCCAAAAAAATTTGAGGCACCTACATTTGAAAAATATCGAGGAAAAGGAAACCTCGTTGATCACATCAAGGAATTATGTGCCTCTTGTACTAAATTTAGTGATGAGCCCACCTACCTCATGAGACTATTCTCTCATTATCTAGGTGGGCCCGCACTCGAATGGTACTCCAAAATTTTTGGTAACATAAAATCTTGGTTAGAATTGGCAGAAAAATTCATCTCCCACTTCGGCTTCAACATTATGAATGAGGTAACACTTTCTGATTTGTGCTCAACTAAACAGAAGATGGGAGAACCATTTATCACATTCTTATTATGTTGGAGAAACTTAGTTAGTTAATGCTCACTCAACATTCTTGAAGAACAAGTTAATCTATGCATTGAAAACCTAGTCCCTAACTTAATGTACAAAATCAAGATCAAAAGTCCAAGCACCATTTCCAAGTTGATGAAAAAGGGGCTAGCATTGAAGATGCCCTCATCTATAAGGGTGTCCTTAAAACAAACAAGGAAAACACCAACACTAACTTGTCTAATGACAAGGAAAAGTTTTTCTTCAAGAACAATGATGGCATTATGGATGCACATATGGTCAATGTAACACAACCCCAACTGACTCTAAAAGGTGCAAACCCTACAAATTCACAAACTCTCAATCAAACAAAACCTGAACAATAGAAATCTGAGACTTCCATGCAAGATAGACCTCAAAGACATCATTGAACCAAATATAGGAAATTCACACCCTTAGGGATACCTCTCGAGACTATACTTCAACAATTACTCAGTAATAACTTCTTGCAGTTACCCCTGATTAAAGACGAACCATTAACTAAAGCTTCTTGGTGGGATGACAATAATCATTATCACACCAAGGGTCACAAGACCTCATCATGCTTTTAACTAAAACATGAAATACAAGACCTTATCAATGATGGTATAATTATTGTCGATCCTTCCTTACTAGCATCTAATGCTGAACATACCATCTTTAAAGATCCTTTGGGTAATCATGACAAAGAAAAGGCCTCCAGTTCAAACTTAAACTCACAAGATAATGTGAATTACACATGCACTGGATATGACTACACCATAAATCACTTCAATGAATTTGACTCCTGCATATCCACATTCACCTTGAAGGCTAAAGACCCTTGTTGTGCTGCCACTATATGCCATACCAAGAACACCCTACTTGGAGCTCCTTCTAGATCTACTACCTCTACTAGACCTACACGTCCTAGTCGACCTAATTCTCACACTTCATCTGATTATAGCCTTGTTGACCACCTCGACAAGACCTTTGTAAAAATACCATCTTGGACCTACTGTGTGTGTGCGTCCTCCCAACATCAAAAGATCTTGGATCAAGCCCTAAAAGAGTTAGTAGTCCCAAATAACATTGATGTTGCCCAATTCTAGGCCATGGTTGGGAACCTATCTGCATCATAGCATATCACCTTTTCCCCTCAAGATATTCCTAAAGAAAAACCTAACCACAATGACCCCCTTCATCTTGAAGTATTTATCCATAATGCCAAGGTTAGACATGTCTTGATAGATGGAGGAGTGAGACTGAACATCTATACCCTTAAAGTTGTCAAGGGTCTAGGTTATTTTGAAGATGCAGATCCCTCTCACAAAATCACAATAAAGACCTATGATGATGGTGAATGCTTCTCCAAGGGCATCATCATCTTACCCATAAAAGTTGGTCTAGCTACTAAAAATACATTATTCCAGGTCCTAGATATTGAAATGAATTGTAACATGATACTAGGATGCCCTTAGATCTATGCTATGAATGCAATGCCCTCTACATACCACTAATGCTTAAAATTTTCCTATAACAATGTGGAGGTTACCATCCTTGGTGATTTAGACCCATTCCAATTCTATACCAGTCTTAGAGGAACTATTGCATACCAGGTCCTGATAAACCATATGACAAATCCACTTGAGTCCTCCAAATATGTCAATCCTTCCAAACTCACATCCACATTCAAAGGAAAGCTCAAAATTGAAGACCAAAGTTGCAGTGAGTATTCTGTGTCACATGCCTTTCACATTGGGAAGCTCCCTCTCTCCTACAAGTCATATGGTAAAGCATAGATTATGCAGATGAAGCCTGAATTCACATTTCAGAAGAAACCTTTCATGACTTTCACTAGTGGAGGTGGCTTGCATGAAGAACATGTTTATGAAAACATGTCTACATGGATTGAAAAGGCTAAAGAAAAACATGAACCCATTCCTATATCCTCAAATAAGTATGGACTTGGATTCACCATCATGTAGAAAAAGGGATATGATGGTTGTAGTGGCTTGGGACCTTAAGAAAAAGGCATTATTCAACCCATTACTGCAGCAAGACGACCTCGTAGTCTGGGACTTGGATTCAAATATTTTGTTTTGGTTCTCCCTAATACTGAGTCATCCTCATCTAAGAATGTGAATTCTTCAACTAATGAAAATGCATATGAGAAAATGCCACCTAAACACACATAAACTACATCTAGTATTAATGACCCTGATACCTCCTCTAGCCTTGACCACATCTTTGATCCTAGTGAACTACCCATACATAATAAGCACATCAATAGAAATTCTACTGGCCCCTCAACTCATCCATAATCTTGTGACAAAATACGTTGGGACTAAAGCCCTCCCTCCTCTAAACACAACACTTATGACCCCTTTGATAGAGATACCTGTATCCTTGCCTTTGATGAGAGCTTATTCAACATTGATGATGGTATTTCCTTAGTTTACCCTAAACTTATTAATTGGGACCAACAAGGACCACCAACATTTTACTAGTTTGAAAATGATGATGCCATCACAAAATTCTTTGAGCTCTATGAAGACTTACGATGAGTAGATCACAATTTAGGATTTTCCATTGACCTAAACATCATGGCATACTTTGGGGAGTCAACTCCATTTTCCAGTCACAAAATTGAAAAAATAGCAAAAAAAGACAAAAGTTAGTCTCTTGGTTAAAATTGAAAGGCACCATTAGACCATGAAAAAGTGAAAATAAAGGACACATCCAACAGTGAAAACCTCTTTAAGGCACCTGAGGATGGAAGATTGGACATACCCCCATTGAAGGAAAGATCAACATTACTTGTAGAAATGATAGAAGAGATAAATCTGGAAACACCTAACAACCCGAAGATCATACATTTTGCAGCCTCATTATCCCCTAAGGAAAGAGATGAATTTTTCAGATTCTTTTTAGAGAGGATTAATCCTTCATCACTTGCCATTAAAACTAGGAGTGTAACCAATAAAGAAAAAGTTAAGAAAGATGCATCCTCAGGTTGCTTTCCTTGTCAAAACTAAATTGAAGAAATTATTGGATGTCGGCTTTATAAGACCCATTGACTATGTAGAATGGATATCAAATCTAGTACCAATAAGAAAACAATCTAGGGGCATCCAAATATGCACTAACTTCTATGATCTAGCAAGGCATATCCTAAAGATGATTTCCCATTACCAAATATAGATATCATCATAGACATGATAGCTGGATATGAGATGTTATCATTGATGGATGACTTTTCTGGCTACAATTAGATAGAATCGCTCCTGAAGATCATCAAGAAAGAAAATTTCACATGACCTTGGGGAACATACTATTGGAATGTCATGCCTTTTGGTCTTAACAATGCTAGGGTGACATATCAAAGAGCAATGACTACCATCTTCCATGATTTTATGCACATCCTCATGGAAGACTATGTAGATGACTTACTTTGTAAATCCTCCAAAATAAATGATCATTTGGGCATCCTAGATCAAATATTCAATAGAATGGAAAGCTATAAGCTCTCTCTAAATCCAACAAAGTGTGTATTCAGAGTTTTTTTAGGGAAATCTCCTAGGGTATATTGTTTCTCAATGAGGCATCAAAGTGGATCCTGAGAAAGTAAAAGCAATACTTGAAATGCCCCCTCAACAAAATCTCAAGACATTAAGAAATCTACAAGGGAGATTACAGTCTTTCTATAGGTTTATTGCACAACTAGAAGACAAGTGCCACTCCTTTCAATACCTATTATGTAAGGGAGTATCTTTTCAATGGAACAACCAATTGATGAGTCCTTTCAATAGCTCAATGACTATCTTCTGCATCAACTAGTTTTAATGGCTCCTATTCCAGGAAAACCATTCATTTTATAAATATATCTGCTATAGAGACAAAATTAGGAGCTCTCCTAACACAAAATGACAAATAAGGGAGAGAGTGAGCCATTTACTACATCAACATAACACTTGTGGGGTTTGAACTAAATTATTCACTCATTGAACGAGATTGCCTTGTTATCATCTTTTCAGCCCAAAAGTTGAGACATTACATTCTCCATCAAAAAATAATGCTTGTCTCTAAGATTGACCCAATAAAGTATCTCCTAGGCAAGGCTGCTCTCACAGGGTGCTTAGCCAAATGTGTTATGATCCTTAGTGAATTTGACATCGAATATGTAGATAGAAAGGCAATCAAAGGGCAAGTGATAACAAATCAGTTAGCAGAACCACCTATGACAGATGATCATCCCATGTTGGTAGAATTTCTAGATGAAGCCATATTTAACATTGATATAGCTAATGAATGGAAGCTTTAATTTGATGGATCACATGCAAGAAATGGTTTAGGAGTTGGCATTATGTTTGTCACTCCCCAAGATGACATAATCCCCAAGTGATATCAAATAGCACTCATTTGCACAAACAACATAGTAGAATATGAGGCAATAATCACAGGACTCAAGCTAGCTGTCCAATGGAACATACAACATTTACAAGTTTTTGGTGATTCCTAGCTAGTCATCTACTAAGTTAATGATGACTTTTAAACCAAAGATGATAAGTTGATTCCTTACACGCAGATGGAAAACTTTCTTAAATCTAAATTTGTCACTATCTCTTTTCATCAGCTACGAAGTATACACAGCAAGCAAGCTGACGCTATGGCTACCATTAGTTTTATGATTGATATGCCTCAAAATATGGAGAATTTTGAGTTCTTGGTCGAGCAACTTTTGATTCCAACATTTGAACTCTCTCAATCTGAGTTTGTGTGCAAATTTATTGGTCCCAATTCCCCTTGGTATCAAGACATTTACAATTACCTACATGCCCAAATCCTACCCCCTAACTTATCCAAGAATAGACATCAAGCCTTTATCTACCAAGCTGCTAGATATGTCATCGTCAATGACACCCTTTACAAAAGATCCTTTGACCAAACTATTCTTAGATGCCTTGACTCACAAGAAGATAAAATTGCCTTACATGAGCTTCACAAAGGTATATGTGGAGGTTATTTCAATGGTTTGAGTCTAGCCAAGAAACTTGTTAGAAATGGATATTATTGGCCCACCATGGAAAAAGATGCCCATGATTTTGCCAAAACATGTCATAAGTTCTAGATACATAGTAATTTGATCTATGCACCAACATAAGAACTACAACCTTTTGAAGAAGGAAATTGTTGAAACCAAATTGATTCAAGTATGATAAATGTGTTCCAATAATTGTTTTGTCACTGATATCAAACCTACTATTTTGTTGGTAAGACAATTGCTTATATGATTTAAGTATTATTACCTATTTGATTGATGAAGAGGATTTAATCAAAAGATGTAACAATAGCACCTAGAGGAAAGATTGAGTTATGATGTGAAAAGGAATACAAGAATCAACTAAGATAGTGATATCATAGTGCATTAATAATCTACTTAAGGTTGCAAAGGTTGATTACACTAAGCAAGTTTAGAAGAACAAGTTAAATAAAGTTTGTCTGCCAAGCTTGATCGAATGGATAGTAGGTACCGAGAAAAGTTAGTGCAAGCCAAGCAAAAAATTAGTTAGAGCCAAGTAAAAGTTTATTTTTGTGTATGCTGAGAAAAATAATGGATGTCGAGTAAAGTTTAGTTGATGCCGAGCACCAGTAAACTTTAGTTTGTGTTGAGTGATTTTCTAGAAGATGTCGAGGAATGCAGTATGCTCTGAGCATCAAAAGCTAGTTAATGCTGAGTGTCAACATTATTAGAAAGATCATGAATTTGATGGATTTGAGCTGGCAAGTTTGTTTTCTTGGATTGTGTGAACTAGATGGAAGATAAGATTGATGAGCTAGTGGCATAAAATTCATGATAAATTGCTTTGAGTTGAATTCAACAAAGATTGAAGGAGAGGTTTATAAAAGTTATGGAATGTGGGGTCAATTCATTGAATCCTACTTAATTTTTCCTAACCCTAAATTGGACGATGGAGAATGAATGACAAAAGATCTTAATTATCTATTTATAGGAATGGCTAGTTAGAAGCAAGAGTTGTCATGTCCGAGAACCTAAGGAAGACAAGGAATCTAGGATATTACTTCATCAAGTAACCTAATTAAGAGTCTGCATTGGCATGTTAAGCAAGAAGGCTTAAGGATATGGATGCTTGAAGGGTGAACAAGTTATCAGAGCTGAAGTGTGTAAAAGCCAAGTAGAATAGAGGACTAAAACAAATATTTGCAATCTACAAATGTAGTTTTAAGTTGTTATTAGATCAAGCCTTATTATTACTCTCTAATAATTGTATCAGTCTAGGGTAAATCCTTTAATAGTCATTTGTAAATCCTTTAACTGTGTGACATTCTAGGTTGATGGTCTAAAGTCCTGTAACAAGGCTCACTCCTAATAGGGTGATTAAAATCCTTTAACAGGGTCACAATTAACAATGTGTATTGTAACCTTTAATAGGGGCGGCCTTTCATAGGGCATCACTTCAAAAGAGTGAAAACGAGTAGCATGTTATTGGTGGTTTTCCCCAAATTGAGTTTCCATATAAATCATTGTGTCAAGAGTGTCATTGAATCTGTTATGTTTCATGTTTACATTTCTTCAAATTGATTTGATAGTAACTTACAAGTTTTAAGTGATTGCACAATCTTATGGATGTATACATGATGATAAATGTTTTATGGCTTCACTAAGCTGTGAAAAGTTTTATTTATACATATAGACCTTGGATAATTGATTCACCCCCCCTCTCAATTATTCTAAAGAATTCCAACAATTGGTATCAGAGCTATTTGCTTAAGAGGACTAGTTTGAAGGTACTATAAGCACGAAGACCAAGATGTCAAAAAGGGATGTACCCAATCTTAATAGAGATAACTTTCCTACATGACAAAGTTTGATGAAGCTACACCTTGGAGGACTTAAAGATCATGCACAATCTACCATTACTACTAAGCATGTTGATCCTGTTGGAGCCCTAACTACTAAGGATATGAAAAAGAAGAAAGAACACAACCAGACAATGTTGGAGATTGCCTCTACCCTAAGCTATGCTAAATTTGATGATATCAAAAGTCTTGATAGTGCAAAGAAAATTTGGGATGCTCTACACACCATCTATGGAGGAGACACGAATGTTCTAAGAGCTATAGCTAAAAGTCTCAGATGTAAGTTTGATGATATGAGAATGCAAGAAGCTGAAAATATTGCTCAATATTGCTCAAAGATAAAATATGTTATTAGTGAAATAAGAGGAGCTACTAGTACAATAGATGATGATACTGTACTAAGAAAAGTTTTAAGGACACTGTTGCCTATATATGCTATTAGAGTTTCTGCAATACAAGAACTGAGATGTATACCGGGGTATAATCTATCTCTTGGAGGTCTGGTAGGTAGGCTCACTGCTTTTGAGCTATCTAACTTTGATAATTACAAACTTTAAAATATTGAATCTATTTTCAAAGCTAAGCTGTCATTGAAGGAACTTGATGAGATGAAGAAGAAGAAGAAGAAAAAGATAAAATATGTGTCCAGTGATAGTGACATAGATGAGGAAGATGTAGATCAACTTGAAGCACTACTGGCAAGGAGATCTCACAGAGGTAAAGACAAGTTTAAAGGTAAATTACCTATCATTTGTTTCAATTGCAATGAGGTTGGTCATATTGCTGCTAGGTCCAGAGAAGAAGAACTACAAAGGTGGTGACATGTACAAAAGTAGAAGAGATAAAGACAACAAGGATTACAAAGACAAAGACAAGAAGTCTTGCTATATTTTTGAAAAGAAAACAAAAGATGAATTTGATGAACATGATAAAGAAGTGGTGTATGTTGCAATGAAGAATGAATCTGATGAATATGATGCGACTGCACTTGTGTCTTGTGTGAACGAGAATGATAGATGGATCATTGAAAGTGGATGTTCACATCACATGACTAGAGATAAAAGTAAGTTCATTACCTTGAATTGTTATGATGGAAATAGTGTAAGATTTGGTAATGATGCACCATGTTTGATAAAAGGAAAAGGTTCTATCAAACTCATAGAAAATATTTTATGTGACAATACTTACTATGTTGAAGGACTTAACTATAATCTATTGAGTGTGTCACAATTGAATAATTCAGGATGTAACATTGAGTTTGAAAATAAGATTGCTAAGATATATGATACTGATGGAAAACTGACTAGAAAGGGTAATCAAACTAGGAGTAATCTATTCTATCTTGATATAAAGGAAGCTACTTGTCTAGTTGTAAAATTTGATGATGTGTGGCTATGGCACAAGAGGTTATGTCATGTTAATTTTGATAACTTGGTTAGTATCAATAAAGTGAGAAAAGTTAGAGGTTTTCCTAAGTTGAAGATGCTTGATAACATAATGTGCAAACAATGTCAGTTAGAAAAAATGACAAAGTCATGTTTTAAGAGTAAAACTCAAACCTCTAAAGGAATATTAGAGATTGTTCATGCTGACTTGTGTGGACCAAATGAATTACAAAGCTACAAAGGAGATAAGTGTAGACACTTAAAATCGTCCCTAAACACTATATTAATTAATTTTAATATTGCCTATGAGATTTTAATTAATTATTAATTAATTAATTATATTGCTCACATTCTTCTACTTATTTAATTAAATTATTTTAATTAAATGAGTTCATTCTCATAAGTATTTAAATTTAATTTAAATACTCCTAGCCTTAATGTGTTAAATTAATTTAACACATGATCCTCCATCATCCCCTTTTTAAAATAAATTTTGTTTATTTAATCCTAAAATCCTTTTAATTCCTCTAAACTCATGATTAAATTAAATTTCATTTAATTTAATCTTAAGCCTAACCTATAACCATCATTTTCATCCTCTCAAGCCTAATTTTTCTCTAATCTCACTTAATCATTCTTAATCATCTCCCTAATCACCCTAATTAGCCTAAGAGTGTGCTCACACATGTGTGAGATGGCATGCCTACACACTCCCCTTTGCACTCTTGTCTCCCACTCTTCTTCTCAAGTTTGCTAACACATGTCTGAGAAATCTTCGAATTCTTGACCATTTGAATGGCTTGCATGTCACCTTATGTGGCATCTACATGGATGCCACCTCACCAAGCCCTCTCTTGAACCTATAAATAGAGGCCTTGTCTCAAGCATTTGCATCTCCCATTATTGCATTGTTACCATGCCATTCTGAGTCTTGAGTTTTCATGCTAGGGTTTTCATTGTAGTTTGAGTTTTCATAGAAATTTTTAGATGAATACTAACCATTTGGTAGCTAGTTTAGCTTTGCATTTGAATTATTGGTTTAGTTTTCATGCATTTTCTCATCTCCATTTCATTTACATCCTAGTTTAGCTTGCATATCTAGTTAGTTTATTTGTTGCATTTCATATTTTCACCATTGAATGCTTTCAAGTATGGCCTTCTCCATAGCTATTTCTTGAAGTACTCTTCATCTCATATAGTTTAGGTTCATGTTGCATCATCACTCACATTTGCAAATTCACTCAAGAGATTCACCCCATTGTTATGTTTGGGAGAGCACACCAAGCATACCCTCCATATTAACACACCAACAAGGCCTCTCATGGGTGCCTTTATTGAGCTGTAGAGGTGGCTGGAAGATTTGATTTGTTGGTTGCTTTGAGTTGCAAAACTTAAACAAGCATTAGTTTAGTTTTCTTTCATTTTGATGAATTCTTGTTACATGTTTTGATTTGAACTAATGTTTGCTTGTTGATTCATGCTCTCAACATGTCACATTTTCTAGCACACATTTTGGCATGCCTGGTGGGACCCACATCTCTGATTTCATTCTAAAAATCTGCAAACAAACCTTGTTCAATCATAAAACATTGCATTGTCATCTCCGTTGGCCGTAGCATTGTCTGCGCAGACTTGTGTCTATGTTTTCCAGCGTCTTCACCACAGTTCAAAAAACTATATCACTTGCTCTTCCATTTTAGTGTCTCTCTAGGAAACCATTCTGTCGTTTAGGTTTTTAGACTGTCATGTTCGAAGTTTATTCTATCATTTGTGAAGTTCCATCTATCATCTGCAAGGAGTTACTTTGTCGTCTGCGAAGTTAAGTAAGTCTGCCATCTTCAATGTATAGTTTGTCATCTACAAATACATTCTGTCATCTACATTGTGTGTGGGTCTTAGTTTGTCATATCCAACTTTTAGTGTCTCTGCGTTTCACATTGTCATCTGCATCTGACAACCATTTAGTCTACTTAGAAATGCGCAAAGTGTCTTCTGTCATTTGTGAGTTTTAGCGTCTATGTAGTTTGGTGTCTGTGTTGTTCATCCTCTTCATTTACTAGCGTCTACACCTGCATTTTGGTATCTCTATTTTTTAGCAGAATTGTACAATTGTGAACAATCATTTTTGCTAACATATTGACTTGTAGGTTTTTACTAATGATTTTTGATGCAGAGAGTTAACCTTTAAAACCTAAAAAAGCAAAACCAATAGTGATTTTTATCACTAAAGGATATTTGTAGTGATTTTTATCACTTAAACCTTAAGGGCTAGTGAACTTGTATGGATTAAACACTTTCATTTGAATGCATGAATGTTTAGGTTAGCTAACATTTGGACTTGGTGCTTAAAATGGACATGAATGTTTAGAGTAGCAAACATTTGAACTTTGGTGCTTAAAACGGACATGAATGTTTAGGGTAGAAGACACATTTGGACTTGGTGCTTAAAAAGAATTCACACCATCTTCAATATTTTAAAGGATAATGGACATGTATGCCTAGGCTAGACAACATTTGGAATTGGTGCTTAAAATGGACATGTATGCCTAGGCTAGATCACATTTGGATTTGGTGCTTAAAATGAAGTCATACACTCTTGAATGCCCTAAAGTAAATTGACTTTATTTTTTGCATTTTTATTTTCAGCATTTTATTTTCACGCACTCGCTTTACTTTCATGTTGATGAATCTGCATTTTCATTTATGTTGGCGCTATTTCAAGTTGGAAAGAACCTTGTATGTTTTAATCACGAGTGTCTTCAAGTAGATAGAAAACTTAAAGCTTCATTGAGAAAGAACAAGTGTCTGTTAAACTCCAAGATCACTTACGTATTCTCTCCCCTCGCACCTTCGGGTGATCTTTGGTGCACAAGAAATAAGTGGTTTTCTTTTTCTTTTTTAGGAGGCCTACTTGGAGATTTTATCACCCCTTGGAATGACCTCAACTCCAGTGTTCTGGCGGAGTATAAAAATTGGGAGGTGAATCAAAAGTCACCTCTCTTGGAAGTGGAATATTGTCACTCTTGGGTAAGCCTCAAAGAACTTTATACCTTTGGAAAGTGAAGGAGGAGATTTGGGTTACCATCTCCACTCGGCTATGTGGCAGTATTTCCTTTCATCTGCAGATTTGGGCCTCACATACCTTGTGTATATCGAGGACACCCTTTAGATAAGCCTTGTTCATCCTAGTGATAGCCTTATTAGGGTTGTTGGTGTGTTCAACGTACTTGTTCAAGCATTCAAAACCAAAGCCAAAATATCAAACAAGTTCTAAAATGAGTGAAATTGTGAGGTAACCTTTCATTGAGTGAGATAGGTTACGTGAGGTCTTCTTGACTCATAGTTACTTTTGGTAGTTTGCATTTTGAAATTGGTTGATTCTAGTCACATCTTATTGCAAAGTTTTTGGGTACTTAAAATTTGGGTCTTGTTTTATTCCTGCCATGATTGATAAAGTCAACCAAGTCAAATATAAGAAAGTGAAGTTGTCCAAACCACCCATCTACAAGGAAAGGAAGAACCTAGCACATAGTGACAAACAATTCTGGTACGCAATCAAAGACATTCAAAAGGAAGAAGCTAGACAAGACCATTATGATAGAATTGGTAATACAATGAAAAACTTTGAAAGTGGTTTGTTTTCCTAGGAGTGAACCCAAGGTTTTTATTTCTAGTGAACAAGGATTGAGTTAACTCCATAAGTGACTACAACACTTTCATCTTCTATACCCACCTCCATTTTTCAAACTCCTAGTCTTCCACTTTCAAATCTTCTTCTAGAGAGCTTGAACCTTTAAAATATCTTTTGAAATTGTGATGCTAGACCTTTTATCTATAAGCAAAAATTTATCCTAATCACACTTACTTATTTGGGATCACAAGTCCATCTCCAAATAGTGAGCAATCAATTTGGTGTCCTATCTTGCCTAAAGATCACTTGACTATCTTTGGTAGGAGAAAGATACTACTATTCTCTAATCAAACTTTGTTTGCTAAACCAAGGCCTTTTTGGTCACACTTGGGTAGTTGACCCTTTAATCACATAAGGTTAATAGCTCCCATCCTCATTTTTTCTTCTTCTTCCATAATCTTCCACCCATCAGTTGGTCACTATTGCATGGTACACACATGATTAGGAAGGTTCACATTTAATCCCATGTCACGTTTGTGGGAATCATTGAGGCAATCAGAGATGGAGAATCCTTTTCCTCCACTCACAACTTTATTAGGGATCACAATTCCCTCTAGTTTGAACCTTGGTATGCCTAACTCAACATTCGCACAAGAACCAAAAGATCCCTTCCGTAACACAACTTTGGGAGGTAATGACGAAGAAGTATACCAAGATGAAGATCCTATTGACCCCAACGATGTACCTAGTGATGTTAGGACATTCCTTTTAGATCCCTAAAATGTGGAAATGATGGAGAAATCCATTAGGGAAAACAAAATTAAGATATTCCTAAATTTGGTCAAGGATGTTGTTAATGTTCCCCCAAGCTTTGACGAGAACACTTTGTTTAGAAAAATTACAAAAGGTGGTGCTCCTGTATTGCCCACTTCAAATGCAGCTCTGACTTCTAGCAAAGGGAAAGAAACCATGGTAACAAATAGTGCTATGCCTACATCTAGCATTTCAACACAACCCACATTACAATTGAGTGCAGAACATATTCAAAAAATCATTAGTGCCATGCCCAATGTTACCACACATGGTAGTATTCCATAATCTACCTTGACAACCTCAACTGTGGGATGCTTAGGCATTGGACAAGTGCCTACTCAACCAATGGCAATTCCAACACAACCAATGCACTCCTCTTATTTACAAGTGCCAACCACTATGGTAAAGACATCCGTGCCAATTCCCACAACTGCATATCAATACATTGGACAAAGTGGAGTACCTCCACTGCCTCACACTACATTTGGGACTCCCTACAATTTAGGAGGTGGATTTATGAACTCCCGACAATCACAAGTGCAACCTAATCAAGATTTGGCTCAACAATTCCAAGAATTGAGAAATTTGGTCGTTAACATGAACAACAAAGGGGTGAAGGATGTCTCTTTTGAGGAAATTTGTCCTTTTCCATTTGATAAATCCATTAATATGGTGCCATTTCCACCCGGTTTTGAAATTCCTAAATTTGATAAGTATACGGGAGAGACATGCCCTGTCACCCATCTCAAAGAATTTTCCATTTTGTGCCAAGAAGTAGCCTATAGTGATGACTATCTTAAGAGGCTCTTTGCATGAAATCTCGGAGGCCCAACACTTGTGTGGTTAATGAATTTACCTAAGAGCTCCTTTACTTATTTCAATGACTTGATAAGTAAGTTTATAGCACAATACTCTTACAACATTGAACATCTTGCCTCATTGAGTGACTTGTGCAACACAAAACAACAAAATGGAGAAACTTTTGCCAACTTCCTACAAAGGTGGAGACATCTTGCTAATCGTATTCCATATAAAATTGAAGATTCCCACCTTGTGGATATATTTATCAAGAACTTGATACCCAAAATCTCTTTCCACATGAAAATGGCTAGCCCCAAAGACTTTGCCACTTTAGTCAAAAAGGGCAAGAATATAAAAAATGAACTTTTGGAAAAAGGTACCATTAAACATTATAGTTCATCATCCTCCAACAATGAGTCAAACAAAAATAGCAAACCCAAATTCTGGTCCAAGAATATAGGTGTTACACATGATGGTGTTATTTATGTCAAAAACCTTCAAGGAGGGAACAACAACAACTACAACAATCAAAACAACAACCATTCAAATCATGACAATCAAGGCAATCAACAATCTCGTAGTCAAACATAATTCTTTCCATGCAACAACAACTACAATCGTGACTATGATCAACATAGAAAGTTCACTAACTTTTGTGAACCTTTAGAGGCCATCTTTCAAAAATCATGGATCACAACTTGATGGTATTTCCTAACACACATCCTTTTGATGAAAATCAACCAAAGTCAAAATGGTATAGGGAAAATGAATATTGTAAATATCACCGTATCAAAGGACATGGCACCAACAAATGTATCAAGCTCAAAGTTTTTATCCAAAATCTTGTTGATGATGGGGAAGTTGAAGTAGAAGGAGGTCCAACCTCTAAAAATGCTAAATTGAAAATTTTCCAAAAGCCATTCCCCAATCACAACAATGATAACAACAATAGTAACAATGCAAATCAAGCTTCCACATCAAATGCATTACCTTATGATTATTCTACTAACCACATATCAGGATTTGACTCCTTGTGTGGTAAGATAGAAACCAGTGATATATGTGGATTTGACTCCTTGTGTGGTCACATTGAAGAGGTATACACTCATGTGAATACCCTTGTCTTACAAGCAGTTGATTGTGATGCCACCACTTGATGAGGAAGACTTGCTTTGCAAGCTGCCACTCCCAATAACACTAATCCATCAATGCCACATGCGCTTACTGTGCCATCCACCTCACAAAGGCCCACCTCTCGCTATGATGTGTTGTCCCAACTAGGTAAGACTCCTGCACAAATATCTATTCTTGAGCTTCTAACCACATCACCCATCCATAAAGAGATCTTAGAGAAGGCTCTTTTAGAGTCTCGTGTTCTTGAAAACATTAATGCTTCCCAATTCACCTCTATGATTAGAAACCTTGCCACCCAAAAACACCTTGTCTTCATAGATAAATATTTCCAACGTCTTAATCCCCACCATAATTTGTCGCTCCACATTGAAGTCCTTATACAACAACATAAGATTAAAAGAGTCCTTCTAGACAATGGATCCAGTTTGAACCTTTGTACATTGAAAATGATTCGCTTCTTTTGACTGCCAGAGGATCTTCTAGATGTTAATAAAAGGATCACAATAAAAGCATATGATGAGAGGGAAAGAGAATCAAAAGGGGTTATCATGTTGCCTCTAAAAGTTGGACCAGCCATCATAAATATTGAATGTCATGTCTTAGACTTAGATTTTCCATATAACATCTTGCCTGGTAGACCGTGGACACATACACTAAAGGCCGTCCCATCTACCTATCATCAATGCTTGAAATTCCCCCACCAAGGAAGAGAGATCATAATCCTAGGGGATCCCATGCCTTTTGCATTTTGTAAAAGATTGGAAGGTGCACCAGTAAATTTTTGTCCAATAAGAGAGTTTGCCAAAGTTATAACTAAGTCTCTCACCATAATAGAACCACCTTCCATAACAATACCAGAATTAGCTAATGAGGATTCAAATTCATGCAAGGGAAAAGAGAAGGTTGAAGATACTAAAATTAACACCATAGGGAAGAAGGTTACTTTTGCCTATTTAGGAATGGGAGAGTATAAGTTTGAAAAGGCCTTGTGTGTTGGACAACTACCACTCTCCCCTCATTCCTTTGGAAAACCTTCTCAATTATCACCTTCTACTAATAAGGAAACCATGCAAGTTAGCAAGACAACATTTGAGCATTGGGGTTCACTTAGTGATGAGCACATGGAAGATAATATCCTAGATTGCATATATTTTGATGGCAAAGATGAACCTATGGATTTTCCTAAGGATAAATATGTTAAGGCACCTCCCATTATTGAAAACATGGGATATCATGGTACTAGCATTGGAATGAAAGAATATGGAATTAGACAACCCTTAGAAGCTAATAGCTATCCTAAAGGATGTGGATTGGGCTCCATTAAACCTAAGGTATCCTTTGCTAACAACTATTGTACGGTTGAACCTGATTCTGAGACTGAAGAGGAGGAATTCTTTGAAGTGCCTTTCCAATACATTGAGGATGACCTAGATAACTATGTTCACGCCATTACCATAGATGACCTTTCATCCATCAACTTACCTCTCACTAACCTTGACATGATAGACTAGGACCTTCAGGATACACGACTAGCTCTCGATATCTATAAGTCTGATGAAGTAGTGATGGCACTCTTTGGCCTTAAGAGTCTCTGAGATTACAAACATGAGATCTAATACAATAAGGAAGCCTACTTTGGTAGCCAAGTCAACTCTCTTAGTCACAAAAGTGAAAAAGAAAGCAAAAATGGAAAAATAAATGAAACATCCTCTAGTGAAAACTCTTCTAGGGTACTTTTGGATGAAGCAAAAGATAAAATAAAGGATGCATCTTCTAGTGAAAACCTCTTAGAGGCACTAGAAGAGGGAGAGCTTGACTTGCCATTTAGATCCTTGCCACCAAAAAACTCACCTATTTTGAATGAAGACATAATTCCAGTCAATTTGGGAACAGAGGATAATCCACGAATCACCTACATTGCTGCTACCTTAAGTCTTGAGGAACAAAAAGCCATGATTGAATTCTTGAAAAAGGGAAAAATCAATTTTGCATGGACATAAAAAGACATGCCTGGCCTAGACATAGATTTGGTTGTGCATCATTTGACAATTGATCCCAAGATTAAACTAGTGAAGCAAAAGTGCCGCAAAATGCACCCTAAGGTAGCACTCCTAGTCAAAGCAGAGTTGCAAAAAATGTTAGAGATGAAGTTCATCCATCCTATTGACTATCCTAAGTGGGTCTCCAACATTGTTCCTATAGGGAAAGCATCTGGGGGCATCTGTGTTTGTTCAGATTTTCAAGATTTAAATCTCACATGTCCTAAGGATGATTTTCCACTTCCTAACATAGACATCATAGTGGATTTGACTGCTGGACATGAGATATCTTTAATGGATGGATTTTTGGTTATAACCAAATCAGAATTATAGAAGAGGATCGACATAAAATGACATTTACCACCCCATGGGGAACCTTTTGTTATCAAGCCATGCCTTTTGGCTTGAAAAATACTGGCGCCACTTATCAACGTGCAATGACTACCATATTCCATGATCTTCTACATGTCATAATGGAGGACTATGTTGATGATATCCTAGGAAAATCCAAGACAAGAGAATCCCACATTGATTTCCTTACCACTATTTTTTATAGGTTGGAGAAATACAAAGTGCGCCTTAATCCTAAGAAGTGCGTATTTGGGGTCAAATTAGGCAAATTGTTAGGCTACATTGTGTCAAGAAGAGATATTGAGGTAGATCCAGAAAAAGTGAAGGCCATCATGGATATGCCTCCACCTACCACATTGAAACAAATCTATAGTTTTCAAGGAAAGTTACAATCTATTAAGAGATTTGTTTCACAACTAGCAGATAAAGTCCATCCACTTCAGCATTTGCTTCGCAAGGGAAACAAGTTTCAATGGGATTGTCTATGCCAAAAAGCATTTGAACAAATTAAGACATATTTGGCTAATTCTCCAATTTTAGTACCTCCAGTTGCAGGATGACCATTGATTCTATATATTTTAGCTACTTCAGTTGCCCTAGGAGCACTTTTGGGACAACTAGATGACAATGGGAATGAACAAGCCATATATTACCTCAGTAGAACACTAGTTGGCTATGAGTTAAACTACATTGCTATTGAGAGAGCATGTTTGGCTATAGTATTTTGTACGCAAAAACTACGTCATTATATGCTTAATCATACTACATATCTCATTGCCAAGATAGATGCACTCAAATATTTGTTATCAAAAATTGTCCTCATTGGTTGGGCAGCAAAATGGGTCTTTATTTTAAGTGAATTTGACATTGTTTATAAGGATCATAAGGCCGTTAAAGGACAAGTAATTGCAGATCAGCTTGCTAAAGCTCCTCTTCAAGGTGACCATCCCATTGTAGCCAATTTTTTAGATGACACAATTATGACCCTAGCCCCTATTACACCATGAAAAATATTTTTTGATGGATCCTTTACACAAAAGGGATCGGGGGCAGGAATTTTGTTTGTGACGTCACAAGGGGATCTCATTCCTAAGTCTTATAATATCTCATTCCTTTGCACAAACAATATAGCTGAGTATGAAGGTTTAGTCATAGGACTACATCAAGCTATCAGATGGAGTATCAAAAACCTTCTTGTCTTTGGAGACTCACAATTGGTCATTAGACAAGTAATAGATGAATACCGCACCAAGGATGAGAAATTGTTGCCCTACCACATAATAGTTCAGGATCTTAAGCAACATTTTACAGAGATTGTTTTTTAGCAGATTTCAAGGGCTAATAATAAAGTAGCATATGCCATGGCTACTATTGCCTCTATGATTGCCATGCCAGAATATAGTCCTAAATGTGAGTTTCTTGTTGAGAATCTTTTTACTCCTGCTTATGAGAAAATTGATTCAGAGTTGGTGTGTGAGATTGTTGGTCCTGAGTCTCCATGGTATGCTGAAATTTTTTCCTATTTATGTCACAAAACCATTCCCATAACCCTCACCCCAAACCAAAGCAAAACCTTCATCCCTCGAATCGCTCGATATACCATCCTAAGTGACACACTTTTTTGAAAACACTTTGATGGAACCCTCCTCCAATGTCTCAATTCAGATGAAGCCAGAATGACATTAGAAGAGGTTCACCAAGGGATTTGTGTTGCCCACTCTAGCAGCCTTACGTTATCAAAAAAGCTTCTTAGGACAAGTTACTATTGGCACACTATGGACGTAGATGCATATCAATTTTTGAAAAGGTGTGTTCCATGTTAGCAGCATGGTGATTTGATACACACCCCTACCCAAGACCTTTAGCCCACCATCACCCCATGGCTCTTTTCCCGCTGGGGATTCGATCTTGTTGGTCAAGTATACCTAAATTCCTCAAATGGCCACAAGTACATTATTGTTGCCACTGAGTATTTTACAAAGTGGGTCAAGGCTATTCCCTTAACCTACATCACTGGAAAATAGATTTTGAAGTTCATCTTGAACAACATTATTTGTCATTTCGGTATACCTCAAGATATCATGACTGATAATGGAACCCCTTTCAAAAATTAAGAGGTTTCTACATTGTGTAGGAAATTCGGAATCACCTAGCATTTTTCCACCAGATACTACCCCCAAGGCAATGGCCAAGCTGAAGCTAACAATAAAACCATTTTGAAAATCCTAAAAAAAATCGTTGATGCAGCTGGCCATGATTGGCACATCCAAATTGCTCCCGCCCTTTGGGCTTATCGCACCTCCATCCATACCCCCACAGGAGCCACCCCATTTTCCCTTGTTTATGGTTTTGAAGCCATCTTGCCCATCAAAATTGAGTTCCCTTCCCTCAGAATCTCTCTCAAGAATCTAATATTCAAAGAATACTGAGTTGCTCACCTGCAAGAGCTGGCACTTCTTGATGAGAGATGACTCAATGCCCTAAACCACCTCTGCATGTATGAAAATTGCCTTTAGCTTTAGTATCATAAGAAATTCAAGCCACAGGAATTTGAAGTGGGTGACTTAGTTTTGTAGCATAATATGAAGAACCTCCAGAACCATGAAAAGAAAGGAAAGTTTGAGGCAAATTGGCTAGGTCCATTTATCATTACAACCAAATATGGTTCTGGGGCATATTAGATTTCTACTCCAGACGGGGATCCATTCCCTGAGCCTTTAAATATCTAGCATCTCAAGAGGTTCTATGCTTGAGCCTTTGTAGTTCTTGTACAGTGCTTATAGTCCACTAAAAATTCAAAAAAATTAGAAAATCAAAAAATCCAAAAAAATTTCATAAATTGTTCTTGAAAAAAGACTTAAAAAATAGAAAAATGTTCCTGAAAAAAGTATGATTTGATCCATTGTCTATAAGGCTCGCTTCACTCCATTCCACCATCCCATTTCCCTTGTGCAAAGTATTATCTAGCCTTTTCTGTTTCATGCATCCAATAAAAGACCTCTTGTCTGTGAGGCTTCATTTCACTTCCATCTTTTGAAAGACCTCTAGTCCGCGAGGCATTTTTTTGTCAAGTGATTATCAATCCCATTACATTGAGCTTTTTCACAATAGTGACCACACTTGGACTTACACAAAATCACCATTTGAGACTTAATGATTCGAGAAACTTGTTCGCTTCACAACCCTTTCCAAAAATGCACAATTTTATGATCATTGACATTTTGACTTGACACACTTTTATAGGATGAATCCTTCCTATAGACGATATTGCGACATTCACTTCTAGACCTAAGGTTCTTAGCAGGAACTATGGACTGAATGACTACTTGGTCATGAGGTCTCTTTTTGGTTTTTTGTTTTTGTTTTTTTTGTGTTAGTGAAAGCCTTTTATGGTGCACCTTGATATTCCATATTTTGGTCATACCTGAATGGCTCTCATTGACTACACATGTTTTTGTCGTATGATTTATTTTTGAGGCTTTATTTCATATGTGTTAGTTTTAGGTTATGTTAATGCATTGCGTAATGGGGGCAATGGGTTAGCACACATCCCCCCAAAGATCCCTAAAAGACTTTGGGTGTGCCCATACCTCTTTGTTGCGTAGATGACATTTGATCCATCATGACTATGCAAACTACACCTATCGTCATAAAGTCTCTATGATTTTGTATGTCTAGTCCACGCAAAAGAGTCATGTCATTTATGCTTCTATAACATATAATGCATAAACTCATTTGCAAAATTAACTTAAGGTGTGCTCTCCATATGAACACAATGGAATCTCTTGATATCATGTAGTTAGGATGCATGTAGTATAGGGTTTCATTCGAGTCATGCTTGAGACAAGGTTCTATTTATTTCCCCCCTCCTATGCTACGCTACTGGGTTTCTATGAGTGACAGTTATGATAGATATTTATTCATTAGTTCATTTCCATTAGATTGCATTAACTTCTCATTATTGCATTCATTCATTTTCCATTGCATTAGTGTTCATTTGATTCATCTCATTTAGTGTTCATTAGGCATTTTTAGTTCATTTTATTAAATTGCATTAGATCATTCTATTAGTTGCATACATTCATTTTAGTCATCACATCTAGGGGCATATACATCATAATCACATCTCTCTCTCACACACACACACACAGACACACAGACACACAGACACACAGACACACACACACACACACACACACACACACATATTGCATCCATGTAAAATAAAACAATGCATACATCTCATAATCGCCCATAAATCTACATCACGCACATGTTAGGCATCATGTACATATGCATACATCATAAGACACATCACATAACATCACATCATGCATCACAAATGTTAGTATCCACATCATAAACATCATATGCATCACATAAATTCAGACACATATAGAGTCATCAAATCATGTCATGTATATATCTCAAAAAATAGTGTCTGTACAATCCATATACAAATCATATAGCATCATGTAGTACAAATGCATCATCAAAAACTCGCTACATCTGCACATCTCTATCAAAATATGATCACTCTACAAAATCTAGAAGCCATACTATGAGGGCCCTGCCCCCCTTGTGTCACCCCTTAGAGGTGGCCGGGCCTGGCCAATTGACTGCTATGATCTAACTCTACCCCCAGTGGTCCATGAGCTGGCTCCCCTCTCAAAATTAGGCTACCACTAGCTGACAAGTACGACATCATGATATAATGACCAGTAATAGGCCATCTCTCATATTGCTAATGCCTCAAATCACTTGGTTGAGATGGCCTCTTACATCACTGTGACACTAGCCCTCAGCTATACCATTTGCCTGGCAATATCCCATTGTTAGCAATACCTGTCAATCTGTGCCTAGTGTGTCCCTCGCTCGGCACGCAAGGTGGCAACCTCCCCTCTAGTCTCTCTAGCTCCTTTAGCTCCTTCGTGTTCACATGGATCTCCATGTCCGTGAACTCTCCCACATCCACTCATGCTTGCAAGGCTGCCAAAGCCTTCTACACACTGTCCGCCCCAACCCTTTGAACCTGTAGCTCTACCTAGAGGTAGGCTACCTCTGTCTGCAAGCTATCCCTCTTGGCCTTGACCATGTCTAGGTCCTCTCCCTGTACGTATCCTTGTGGAGGTGCCTGCGGTGGTGCCTGTGCCTGTGCCTTGGGTGCTATCTGTGGTGGCCCTTGTGCTAGTGCTTGCCTTGGCCCTCTCCTTGCTTGAGCTTTGTGCCTGGGTGGTCCCTCTTGTGCCCCCTGTGCTGGTGGTGGCATCATAGCTGCCTACCCATCATCCCCTGCTCCATCCCCCTTCCCCAATGCCTGCTTTAGTAGTGGAGGTGCCCCTAGCACTGTAAGCCTGACTCGCTGGTGGGCTACCCACCATTGTGCATATGCCGATGTCATACCTCCGTCTCCCTTTTCCTGACCGTGCACCCATGGCATTGTTGCCATCCCCAACCAAGAAGCTTAGGCCAATAGTATTGTAGTCTCGTCTCCCCACAGTCGTCCATACTATCGTGACACCACAAGATATGAGAATCTTTCTGGAACTGCATCATGTATCCTATTGAACTACCATTGCACTTGAGAGGGCATGTAGCTCATGATCACATGCAAGGATTAGCCAATGATCCAACAGTCAGTCTATGTGTACAGGAGGTACATCTGATCCTTCGTGTCATCCTCACCACTTGCTACTAGTGTCTGCCCCCACCGCTCTACCCCATCATAGCGAGTCCACTCGAACATGATGATCTCATCAATGCATTGATGCCAAAACTCCATAGACTCTATCGATGTATACTAGATGGGAGGTTGGTATCTGCAGGTGAATGGCTCCCTAGGTTGCCTGGTCTCTTGTTGAGTGATAGGTCGTGTGACCCCAATGTGCTCCCATGACCAGACCATCAGTCCTGGTCCTATAGTGTGCTAGGTCTGATATGCACACATGTGCAAATCATGATATAACTCAGCCAAGATTGTCTATCCTCAGCAGTAGATAGCTCCCTCCTCCTGTAGTAGGGTGTTCAACACTCGTGCCCAACCAATCAGCCACCTATGTCCTGCATGATCTAGCAGCATCTGCCATATTAGTGAGGCTAGGTAGACTACCAGCCTCGGTAGCCTCTGCTCTAGTGCACCCCTCCATGATAACCATGATTGTTGGACAGGTAACTTTTGTCACCGTCTGCCAAAGCACTCCCTCAGGAATAGATCAGAACCCTCTAGTACATACTCTAGGTATGCACCTGTAATCAACACTCACAAGATCCACCATATGTCTAGCAGTGTGACTGTAGCCTCCCCCATCGACAGATGGAAGCTCCCTATAGGCATGTGCCATCACTCTATGAGAGCCGATAGCTATGCTGAATGAGCCCTCAGATCCAACCACTCTTGTACGTGCTCTAGGCTGCACAGTTGCACATGTCCCCAACCTATGTCTGTGAGTCTCTCCTGTATTGCCATGGTCAGAGGATATTGCTCCCTCGACCTAAACACCACCATGTCCTCTTATGGCATAGACATGTAAAGCATCCATCTTTCTAGCCTATGACATCCCTAGAATGGGGCATCTTCCCTTCCCTCCTTTCGGTCTAACCCAATTGGTGGAGCCACTAATCGACGCAGATGTTGATATATGTAGATGCCGATGAGTGAAAATGATGATCCACGCAAACATCAATAACGGTAGACATCAACCTTTTGTCGTCCTCAGAGATGATGAACTGTGCTCCATCGTCTCTGCTAGCCCAAAGCCATTTTACCATCAACAAAGATGACAGGATGACTCCTATCGTCTCTACATCCCTTTTTCCATCAGCAAAGATGATAGGATGACTCCTATCATCTTCGCATCCCTTTTTCCATCAATGAAGATGACAGGATGAACCTTGTCGTCTCCGCATCCCTTTTAGCATTTGTGCAGATGATAAGACGGATCCTATCGTCTCTGCAAATGTCAAGATCATCGCTATGTCATCTATGCAGACAACAGGGTGGAGACTTTCATCTCTACCCGAACCTCATTTTTGGTGCATTTATGGCATATCAAATGCATCTAACCTAACCTAGTCTACCAAAACACGAAGAGGATCAGATGACTTAGCGGTGGGCCCATCTCGACTGCTCGTTGGTGTAGACACCTAAAAATCCTTTAGAAAATAAAGTATTTTTATTTTTTGAAAAAAATCCCTGATGACATCATCATTTATTTATTAATTAATTATTTAATTAATTAATTTATTTTGTATGCCATTAAATCCCTTTATCTTAATTAAAAATATTTAATTAAGGAATCCCTCCCAAAAATGTTTAAATCTTATTTAAACATTATTTCCTTATTTATTAATTATTTAATTAATAAATTGACCAAAAATCCAAAAAAAATAATTTATTTATTTTTTGTCCAAAACTTGGCCAATTTCCTTAAGACCACTAACCTCTTCCAAAATCTTCTAATTCCTTCTTTAATTTTGATTAAAGGCTAATCCCATCATTTCCTAGCCCTAATCCCAACTCAAAATATTTAATTAAGATTAAATATTAATCTTCATATTTATTAAAAATATTTTAATAAATATTTCCTCAACCTAAACTCTTGAAATAAATAAAACTTTATTTATTTTCTAAAAAATCTTATTTATCCTCATCCTAAAAGCCTAGACTCTTCTAGAAGATGTCAATTCTAATCCTAAACCCCCCTCTAACCTTGTCACATTCCCTAAACAAGGTTAGCCAACTCCTAAGCTAATCCTAATCCCTCTTCTAATCATGTGCACAACTTAAGCAAGGGTTAAGACTTGCTAACCTAAGCCAAAGTCAATAATCTCATCCTCCTCCCAACCACCTCTAAGCCAAAGTCAACAATCTCATCCTCCTTCCAACCATCTTTATTTATGACCCAACCATCTCTATTTGACCCAACCATCCCCATTTATGGCTCAACCTCCCTCATTACTCCTTTGACCAACCCATATCCTACCCTCTCACATCCAATCACCTTGTGACATGTGTCACCTCCTAATTGGCTTTAAACAAGCACAATCCATGTGCTCCCCTTTGAGTGCATCCTAGCCCTCCCTTACCATCTTGCCATCCTTGCATCCTGACTGTCCATCCTTCCACCCCTTGGCCTATAAATAGAAGCCTCTCCCTTCACTAAAATCATCCACTTTTGAAGCAAACTTATAATGCTATTTTGAGAGCCTAAAAACTACCAAAATACTATTATAATGCTGAAAACCCTCCATACCTTCATTGTTGAATCATTCATCCACACTCATATTTGATTATCACTCATCCATTTGGAGCTTGAGCACATCGTGAGCATACATCCACTATCCATCAGGGACATAGCTTCGTCATCATGAGAAGCACTTGAGGAGTTTACCATCTTTGGTCTACTTTCCTCAATTTTGTCTTCTTTGGTCCTATCTTAAGTGTTTATTTGTTTTTAGTATTGAGAATGCTTTTTATAGATTAGTGTTCATTTTACTCTACTAAAATAGGTGATACATTTTGGCACGCCCGGTGGGACCCACTTCATGGGTTCTTTGCAAACATGCTAATGTGATTTAGAGTGTTTTCAGATTTTTCAAGCTTATAGGTGGACGAAGCACTTTGAATTCTTCTTCCTCTTCTTGTCTATATTCTTCTTCTATTCCGTCTATTTCTTCTTGTGGGATCTTGGCCATTTTTAATTTTATTTTATTTAAAAAAAAAAAAATAAAAAAAAAAAAAAAAAACAAAAAATCTCATCTTCTCTCTTCTTCAAATTTTCTAAAAAAAAAAAAATTAAAAAAAAATAAATAAATTTTTGGGTACACCTTTTTTTTGTGAAAGTTTGGTAAAAATATGCATATTCATATATATGTGTTGTAAAAAAAAAAAAAATTCAAAAAAAGTGTAAAATACGTGCTTGTCTTTTTGGGGTGGCACGCATTTTGGCCCCCAAAATTTTTTAAATTTCTTGCAGGTACCATCCAAACCCATCCAAACCAATTGGGCAGCCACCACAACGCCATTTCTAGTCATAGCTTGCGGCCTTTGAAGATCACCAGCACCGTTGCTCTCATTCATTGGGTTCTAGCCATTGTAGTAAAACATCATCATATCAAGTCACTCTCTAATCATGCATAGTCCACGCCCATTGGATCTGCCATGTTAGCAGGTCAAATCTTTTTTCTTATGCCTATGACAGCCATATGGCCATGAAATTTAAACTTGCACTTTGATGATGTCAGCACGACATCATTTCTACATGCCCTTTTAAGCCTTGAGAAGCAACATTTGGTGTTTTGCTCATAACTTGAGCATCCAGACTCTGTTTTTAGAAAACGAAATATCCTCGAAAAGCTGGTTCCGAGCCCGTCATGATGGTATTGGTTTCTATCATATTTTACAGCCTTTTAAATACTTATTTTCACTATCAATGACTGAACTTTGATGGTTTTTGCAGGGATATTTGCTAACTCATGCATTATCGGTTGAAGACTTCTATGAAACCACTAATCACGTTTCTTGCAGGTTCTCCTTACATGGTTTAATGCTCTTGGAAAATGAACTTGAAAATTTAAACACTTGTCTTTGAATGCATGTTGCTAAAATGAACTTGAATGTTTAAACACTTGTCTTTGAATGTATGTCGCTTAAATCAATCTTGAATGCCATGGATTAAAATCAATCTTTCTTGGAATGTATGCTTAAAACAAAAAAACTCAATCTTGAATGCAAAAGATCAATTAACCATTGCAATATCTCACACTTCAGTTTTTGGGCATAAAAAGAATCTACATTCTAGAAACTTCCTAAATTATAAAAACCAAATAAAGACGCTTTAAGTGAGTTTGTAGTTGGACTCACCCTCTTTAATCACCCATCAACTCAACCATTGGTTGCAATCTCAGCGCCATCTATGGGGATGGGTCCACCTAAGAGGGTGTTAAGTGCTCCACAAAGATCAAACTTCACTTACTTGTGTTTTTATTAGTTTTTCTAACTTAGAAAATTCCTTGAATGCACATTAGGTTCGCTAACACTTCATTTGGGCACTAAAATTGAACAACTCTTGACGTGGAGGGCCTCCGGGCGCGCGCTTGACATCGAATTTCATACACTTTTGTTTTGGGCTTAAAACAAACTCACACTCAATCTTGAATGCCTTAAAGAAAAATCAATTGATACTTGACGTGGAGGGCCTCCGGGCGCGCGAGTTTACTTTATTGTTGACCCTAACTCTTCTTCTTGTTTGCATTCTTCGATCGATTTACTTTTGTTGGTGCTTCAAGTTGGAATTGAACATTGTCTCTTAAACATGAGTTCTTGCAGAGTCTAGATTGGCACACATAAGAGTCAGTTGGTAAAAGAACAAGCGTGTTTTTTAGCCCAAGGTCATCCAAGTCTTCTCTCCCCTTGTCGTCTTTCGAGGGCATCTTGGGTGCATAAGATTAGGATCCAAAACCTTGTTTTTCTTCTTAGGAGGCCTGCCTTGGGATTTCATCACCCCTTGGACGACCTCAACTCCAGTGTTCCGACGGAGTATAAGAACCGGGAGGTGAATCGAAAGACACCTCTCTTGGGATCAAGATTTTGTCACTCGGGCTAAGCCTCAAGGAACTTTATACCCTTGAGAAGTGAAAAAGGAGAAGTGGGTTACCGCTCCTCTCGGCTGTGCGACATCTTTTTGTTTTGATCTACGGATTTGGGCCTCACGTACCTTGGGTATATCGAGGACTCCCTAGCTAAACCAATTGTCAGCCTTGCAGACAACCATCTAGGGTGTTAATGTGTTTGAAGTGACTGATCAAAACATTTGTAAAACATACACACTCCTTGGCGCAAGTATCACATTCTGAGAATCAAAAACTTCTATTGCTTGATTTTTTATTTGTTGAATGAATGTTTGCCAAACTTGGTCAATCTTAGCTTAGGGCATACTTAGTGTAGTCCACTGCTTGTTTCAAAAATTGAAGAAATCGAAGCAAAACAACCGAGATCTCTCAAAGCCATGCAATTCAGGAATTCATGTCAAAACAACCCAAACCCAAACCCAAACAGAAGTTTCACAAAATTAAACTCAAGCCATCTCAGGTATACCAAGAACTTTCAGCCAAGAGAAAGGAACTAACACCAAGCCCTCGAATTGCCAAACTCCACAAAGCAGAGGACAAAGCTACTGACGAAGCCCTTCAAGACGCCTGGTTAGAACGCACCATCCAACTTAACCAACATCCAGGAGTTAACAATGCTTATGCCTTACCAACTAGGCATGATTTCTATGATTAGACCCCTTTGTTTCTCCACATCTTCTTGCATAAGCTTCACTTTTGCATTAGAGTCATCTTTGTAGGTAAGCCAGCCAGCCATCCTTAGTCATCCTCTTAAGCATTTTAGTTCTCCATCTCATTTAGTTCTTTTCTTTAGAACCAAACCATCTAACCAGTAATCAAAAAAATTCACATCCAAGCCTTCAAAATTGTTGTCACCTTGCCAGAATTCTGCCATTCCTACCATCTTGCAAATCCACCAATCTCACCGCGGTTATCCCTCTGACAGAGCTTTGTCTAGGGTAATCTAGGCTTGTCACTTGTCATCCCTCATCACCTTGAGCTAAAGGTTGAGATCCACAAGTGATTAATCTCATGTTTTTTTTTTCTAAAGGATCATCAGTCTATCCTTCAGTTGACACAATCACCACCAAGCTTGCACATAGGAAAGCAGACCTTTCATGCTTTGGCAACATATCTTTGAAGTTAGAATCCCCAACCCAATCCTCCTTAGGTTTGTCATATAGCTTTGTCTCAAACTAGGAAATCATTTGCATAAAATAGCCTTCCCCCTTTGCATCCATTAGCATTGTTGCATCTCATCCCTAGGAAAATTCTGCATTTTCATGCCACCCACCACTCGTTTTGGTAGAAACACAAGGAAAAAGGACATGGATCCTAGTCATAGTAATAACACATCTTGAGCTCAGCCATACCCCGTCGTTTCCATGATGGCACCAGATCCACCACCACAAATCCTCGAAGAGACAAGTTCCTCCATAGACATTGATGCTTTCATGAACCAACCTGGTCATGCCACCATTGTTAATGCCATCATAGACCAAAACAAGGAAACCATCATGGCAAATTTCTTAAGGGATAATGTTGGTTCCTTTGAATTTGGGTGTCCACCACCTATCGACATTTCAGATCCTACACACCTTTTGTTTGGATGGCAACCACTAGTCGTAGAGTCATCTGTTCTTACCGATCCTTTCTCTGGATGTCAACCACATCAGACAGAACCTGCAGACCCGAATATACCCTCAACCCAGGTGCCTGCTCCTATTCCACAAAACACCCATCCCATCCTCACTCAACCCTTAGTACATGCTACATCCCAACCAACCTCATGTGTATCATTTGCCTCTGCTTCAACCACTCATTTCCCTACTCCCCCAAATCCTCCGTTTACATCCAACAACACTACCTTTTCACTTCCACCTCATAGCACACCTAGTCTATTTACTACTCAAATGCCACCACTAGGGTCAAATACCTCATCTTCCATCCCACCCAACATCAATATCAACCCCTTTGTAGCTAGCCAGAGCTCTTTTGCCTCATTTCCTTTGGGACCTTGAAATGTTGCTATAGCGCAAGGACCTACCACTGGTCTTCCCCCTAGCATTGCAGCCATGTCCGCCCCTCAAACACTTTCATCTACCACTTCACATTGTTATTCACTACCACCCCTTACCAACTATCTCTCCATGCCACCTTTGGAAAATATCCAAACCATCCCGCCATTACAGTTCCCTATGATGAATACTCTACCACAGAATAATTACCTTGCACCTACTCATAATCAGTCATACTCTCAAGTAG
This sequence comes from Cupressus sempervirens, assembly GCA_028749045.1. Classification (NCBI taxonomy): domain Eukaryota; kingdom Viridiplantae; phylum Streptophyta; class Pinopsida; order Cupressales; family Cupressaceae; genus Cupressus; species Cupressus sempervirens. The sequence continues at coordinate 513,898,307 of CM053787.1, read as the reverse complement.
GAGCGCAACCCACATATATTGGACATGGTATGTATTCCCAAAGCATGGCACCAGTATTAACCACCTTACCACCCTTTCAGCCATAGTCTTCACACCAACAATATGCTGAAGCACCTACACAACAATATCTCCTAGGGCAGCAGCCTCATACTTATCTTCCCCACCAACAAACTTCTCAGCAGATGCAACAATATACCCAAAACACATTCCAACAACCCATAACATCCATTCCTCCAGCTATGCAACCTATTTTTCCACAGACGCCATATGGAAACCAAGGTTTTCCATATCAATCGCAACCATCAGATCCAGGCATGTATCCTACGCTAGGGGCACTCGCTCCCCCACCTATAAAATCTGAATGGGAAGAGATGAAAAATGCTCTCAAAGCCCTCAAAGATGGGACAAACTCCAAAACTTTCAAGTTTGAGAATGATTGCCCATACCCGTTTGACAAAACCATCACGATGACACCGTTTCCTATAAATTTTGAGACCCCAAAGTTTGACAAATTTAGAGGGAAAAGTGATCCAGTCACACATGTTAAAGAATTCTATATGCATTGTCAGGAGGTAGCTTATAATGATGTGTTCCTCATGCGGCTCTTTCCCAAGAGCCTAGCAGGACCAGCTTTGGAATGGTTCTATCGTATCCCTCAAGGTACTATTAAAACATTTGCAGAACTTTCTGAGGCGTTTGTTGCACAATATACCCATCTTGTTGAAACTGAATTGTCTGTAGTAGACCTAGTCCATACTAAACAAAAAGGTGGAGAAAGCCTCACAGAATACTTGCAACGCTGGAAGATCCTCACAACAAGGATCTCTTGTACCATCCCTGAGCATCATCTTGTCAAGATGTTCATAAACAATGCACACCCAAGCCTTGCTCATCATATGGTTATGAATTGTTTGCAAACGTACAAGGACATCAAAGAAAAAGGAATGGGCCTTGAGCAAGGCCTCATTAAGGATGGTGTCATTAGATTGTACAAAGAAAACACCCAAGACCGAGGTCCAAGCAATGAAAAAACTCGATATTGGAACAAAAACAAGAATACAGTAACAGATGGTGCCACCGACACTCGACAGGTCCATATTGTTGGGGTGGCTACCAATGTTCCCACCGCATTTTGCCAACAACAAACTTATCAACAACAACCCCCTGTGTATCACCCATCACCCATACAAAACAATCAACAAATACCTGCTCATCATAATCAAACCAATGCTATCACACTTTCGACAAGTACTAAACCTCATGTTCAAAGACAACCTCGTGTATACACCCCATTGGGGGAACCTCTTGATGCAATCTTTGAAAAACTAGCTAAGGATAATCTTATTCGACATCCACCAACACAACCCTTGGAACCAAACCAATCTAGGGCATCTTGGTATAAAGATAATGAGTTTTGCAAATTCCATCGTGTCAAAGGACATACCACTCTCAAATGCATGCAACTCAAAGACTATGTCCAAGATCTAATTGATCAAAAGGAAATCACAGTGGGGGCACAAACTTCACCCAATGCAGGATTAATGATGTATCAAAATGCTTTCCCTCCTCATAACACAAACCTAGGAAAAGCACCCGCAAACCCACCTGTCAACAAATCGAACAATACTCAAGGCAAACAAGGAGATAACCGAGACAAGTCTCAAAATTATACCTCAGCGTATTTAGACTATGGAAGCCTTATTGGTTGCATATCACAGGTTGAGCCATCCATCAACGTCATTAACATTAAGGGCCCAGATACCCAATGTGCAGTTGCTACTCACCGGACTCGACTCAATATAGCTGGCCCACCTATTTCTGCACCGTCAAGACCACCTCCATCTAGAGCATCTCCATTAGAATCATCCTCATTAGGGCCACAATATAACATCTTGGAACACCTTGGAAACACACCATCCCAGATCTCCATTCTAGATCTCTTACGAACAAACCCACTTTATCAAGAGATCCTCAACAGTACTCTACATGAGTCATGCGTCCCCTCTGACATAAATGCCACCGAGTTTCGCAACTTGGTTGGCCATCTTTCAGCCTCATGTGCCTTATCCTTCAAAACCACTGATATCCCAAAAGTTGAACCAGATCATATCCTTCCACTCCGCATAGCCATCATGGTTTCTGACTTTGCTGTTAAAAGGGTCATGATAGATAATGGATCGACTTTAAATCTATGTACTTTAAAGTTCATCAAACAGGCAGGATACACTGAGGTAGATATCATTAATGAAGTAATCACCATCAAGGCCTATGACAATTTGGAGCGCACCACTGAAGGAACCATCTTGCTCCCTATAGGAGTTGGCCCAGCCACTCAAGAAACACTTTGCCATGTAGTTGATCTTAACCTTCCATACAACATCCTCCTTGATCGCCCATGGATTCATGCCATGAAGGCCGTTCCATCCACATATCATCAGTGTATCAAATTTCCACATAATGGCACTGAGATAACCATCCACGCAGATCCTGAACCCTTTGCTTATTGCAATGCGGTTGAAGCTTCATACACCAATCACTATCCTGGGATCGAAATTGGCACCAGTATGGCCAGTTCCTCTGGCACCTGCCATGATCCAGACACCATTTTAGCCTCCACCCTCTCCACGGTTAAGATCAACTACCAAGGTTGTGGTGAGTATAGTCTTACAGATGCTTTTGCTGTTGGTGCTCTACCACTTGATCCCCATACTCAAGGATGCCCAACACATCAAGGGCCTATACCGAAAACCACCTCTCAACTTCAACAAATGGGTGCTACCACATTTATTACCAAAGGCATTCTTGATGGAGAAGAGAATGCACCAGACATTAACACATGGCTATACAAGGAGCCCCCTCCTAAAAGTGAAGCACTTCTTGATCACTTTAAACAAAAATATCCCTGGTCACATCGTTTGGCCACAGAGCAATGGGATTATCAAGGAGGTGGTTTAGGCTACCAGGAATCAGGTATGAGACAGCCTATAGAAGCACACCAAGGGCAGAAAACTCAAGGCTTGGGCTATGGACTCCCCGCAATTGGGGGCACTACAACGGAAGGCCACGCCTTTACGAACATCCAAAACACTCTCGTTGAGGTTGAAGACATCCCTAAGGAAGTTGAAAAGAAAGCTTACGATGATATTTTCCTTGACGAAATAATCCTTGGAGCCTATGTGCTCTGCCAATTATCCTTGAATCTCATAGACCTCCCGCTCGCTCACCCCGAACTCATAGATTGGGACCAACCAAGTGTCGTTCATGTTGACAAGTTCTCTACTGAGCACGTGTTGCTTAAATTCATGGGGGCAGAAATGCCACATAAACAACCACCACCACCATCGGCATATGTCTACAAGTTGGATCCCGCAGGTTACTTCGGGGAGGAGGAAATCTCCAATCACAAAATAGAAATACAAAAGGAAACAAAAAAGAAAAAAATCAAAGGAAAAATGTCCTCTGGTGAAAAATCCTCTGGAGCATCATTGGATAACTCAACAAATGAATTAAAAATAAAGGATGTATCTGATGGTGAAAACCTCTTTGAGGCGCCTGAAGATGGAGATTTCATCCTTCCCTTACAAGAGCATAGGCATCCTATCTCTTCAGTTTTGATAGAGGAAACTCAGCCAATAAATATTAGTTTGACAGAGGTCCCACATATCACATACATCGCAACCTCTCTACCACCTGAACAAGCAGATCTTCTTATGGAGGTTCTCCGCGAAAATGTGGGCCGCTTTGCATGGTCATATTAGGACATGCCAGGGTTGGACCCCAAACTAGTCGTACACCATTTAGCAGTGGATCTAGGGGCCAGGCCCGTTAAGCAAAAGCTCCGTAAGATGCACCCCAAAGTTGCTTTATTGGTTAAAGAAGAGTTAGAAAAATTGTTGGAGGCCAAAATCATTCACCCAATAGATTATTCTAAATGGATTTCTAACATGGTACCTGTTACCAAGCCTTCAGGTGATATCAGAATTTGCACTAATTTTAGAGATCTTAATAAGGCTTGTCCGAAGGATGACTTTCCATTACCAAATATCGACATGATTGTGGATCTCACCGCAGGTCATGAACTCTTGTCACTAATGGATGGTTTCTCTGGATATAATCAGATTCATATAGCAGAGGAAGATCAACATAAGACGACATTTACTACACCTTGGGGCACATTCTGCTATAATATGATGCCATTTGGGCTAAAGAATGCCGGGGCAACCTATCAACGTGCCATGACGGTCATCTTCCATGACCTAATCCATAAGATTCTTGAGGATTACGTGGATGATATTTTAGTAAAGTCTCTCAATGCTCTTGATCACTTATTTCACCTCAGAGAAGTGTTTAATCGATTGGCAAAGTATCGTCTCATGCTGAATCCAAAGAAATGTGTCTTTGGTGTCACCTCAGGCAAGCTCCTAGGCTTCATTGTGTCCCAGCGTGGTATTGAGATTGACCCCAAGAAGGTCAAAGCCATCATGGATATGGCTCCTCCTAAGACACTCAAGCACCTTCGTTCTTTGCAAGGAAAACTCCAATCAGTCTGACGGTTCATTTCTCAACTTGCTGATAAGTGTTAACCTTTCACTCACTTGCTTAAGAAAGATCAGAATTTCAAATGGGACTCAGCTTGTCAGCGCAATTTTGAGCTCATCAAGCAATACTTAGCTAATCCGCCTATTTTGGTTCCTCTAGTTGTAGGGCGCCCACTCATATTGTACATCACAACTACTCCCACAGCATTAGGTGCTCTTCTAGCACAACTTGACGATGCAGGAAAGGAACGAGCTATTTATTACATTAGCCGAACATTAGTGGGCTATGAGCTCAACTACACGCCCATGGAGAAGGCATGCTTAGCAGTAGTGTTTTCCACCCAGAAGCTACATCATTACATGTTGAGTCATACTGTGCAAATGATATCAAAGATTGATCCATTAAAATATATGCTCTCTCGCACAGTACTCACTGGACGCCTAGCAAAATGGGTTACACTTCTTAGTGAGTTTGACATTCAATATGTTGACAGAAAGGCCATCAAAGGCCAAGCTATTGCAGATCACTTGGCTGATGCACCCTTAGTTGCAGATCACCCACTAATCATGGAATTTCCAGATGAATACCTCTGTTTGATAGAAGAACAATCACTTTGGAAGCTATATTTTGATGGCTCCTATACATCTCATGGCTCTGGCACTGGCATACTCTTGATTACACCTCAAGGTGATTATATTCCTAAATCTTTCAAGCTACAATTTCGGTGTACCAATAACATTGCAGAGTATGAGGCCCTTGTTGCAGGCCTCAAAATCGTCATTGAATGGAATATCACAGAGCTTCAAGTTTATGGTGATTCTCAACTTATCATTAAACAAGCATTGAATGAATATCAGACCAAGGATAACAAGCTACTACCTTACAAAAATTTGGTTAATCAATTAAAGGAATATTTTACTCAGATCCAGTTCATACAAGTACCTAGACTCCATAATAAGGCAGCTGATGCTATGGCTACTATTGGTTCTCTCTTGGAAATGCCGTGTGAAGCTACACAATATGAATTCTTGGTCGACCAGCTACATGAACCCGCATATGAGAATGATGAATCAACACAAGTATGTGTCTTGGTTGGTCCCCAATCCCCATGGTACCGCGAAATTCATGCTTACCTACTAAATGGTATCATATCTCCTCACCTCACATGAACCCAATGCCAAAACCTTATACGTAGAGCTTCCCGATACACTATCATTGCCCAAACCCTATATCGTCGTGGTTATCATGATACTCTCTCTCGATGTTTAGATTAAAATGAGGTTGCGATGGCTCTCAAAGAGGTACACGCTGGACTTTGTGGTGCTCACACGAGCGGGATGGTGCTAGCAAAGCAGATCCTTCGGGCTGGATACTATTGGCCTACTCTAGAACATGATGCATGTGAATTTGTGAAACGATGTTTACCTTGTCAACAACATGCTAATTTAATCCGGGCTCCAGCACAGGACTTGCAACCCATTGCACCACCATGGCCTTTTGCCTGCTGGGGGTTTGATCTCATTGGTCTTATTGCACCACTTTCTTCAGAGGGGCATAAGTGGATAATCACCGCCACTGATTACTTCACTAAGTGGGTCGAAGCAGTTCCCCTTGTCACTGCTACGGGAGTTCAAGTGTCGAAGTTTATCTTATATCATATCATATGTCGCTTTGACATCCCAGCTACCATCTTCACTGACCATGGAGGTAATTTTGAAAACCTAAATATGGAAGAATTATGCACTTCCCTTCATATCCATCATCGTTTTTCTAGCCCATACTTCCCACAAGGTAACGGTCAGGCAGAGGCAACTAATAAAACCCTGCTATTTTGGCACACCTAAAAATCCTTTAGAAAATAAAGTATTTTTATTTTCTGAAAAAAATCCCTGATGACATCATCATTTATTAATTAATTAATTATTTAATTAATTAATTTATTTTTTATGCCATTAAATCCCTTTATCTTAATTAAAAATATTTAATTAAGGAATCCCTCCCAAAAATGTTTAAATCTTATTTAAACATTATTTCCTTATTTATTAATTATTTAATTAATAAATTGACCAAAAATCCAAAAATAAATAATTTATTTATTTTTTGTCCAAAACTTGGCCAATTTCCTTAAGACCACTAACCTCTTCCAAAATCTTCTAATTCCTTCTTTAATTTTGATTAAAGGCTAATCCCATCATTTCCTAGCCCTAATCCCAACTCAAAATATTTAATTAAGATTAAATATTAATCTTCATATTTATTAAAAATATTTTAATAAATATTTCCTCAACCTAAACTCTTGAAATAAATAAAACTTTATTTATTTTCTAAAAAATCTTATTTATCCTCATCCTAAAAGCCTAGACTCTTCTAGAAGATGTCAATTCTAATCCTAAACCCCCCTCTAACCTTGTCACATTCCCTAAACAAGGTTAGCCAACTCCTAAGCTAATCCTAATCCCTCTTCTAATCATGTGCACAACTTAAGCAAGGGTTAAGACTTGCTAACCCAAGCCAAAGTCAATAATCTCATCCTCCTCCCAACCACCTCTAAGCCAAAGTCAACAATCTCATCCTCCTTCCAACCATCTTTATTTATGACCCAACCATCTCTATTTGACCCAACCATCCCCATTTATGGCTCAACCTCCCTCATTACTCCTTTGACCAACCCATATCCTACCCTCTCACATCCAATCACCTTGTGACATGTGTCACCTCCTAATTGGCTTTAAACAAGCACAATCCATGTGCTCCCCTTTGAGTGCATCCTAGCCCTCCCTTACCATCTTGCCATCCTTGCATCCTGACTGTCCATCCTTCCACCCCTTGGCCTATAAATAGAAGCCTCTCCCTTCACTAAAATCATCCACTTTTGAAGCAAACTTATAATGCTATTTTGAGAGCCTAAAAACTACCAAAATACTATTATAATGCTGAAAACCCTCCATACCTTCATTGTTGAATCATTCATCCACACTCATATTTGATTATCACTCATCCATTTGGAGCTTGAGCACATCGTGAGCATACATCCACTATCCATCAGGGACATAGCTTCGTCATCATGAGAAGCACTTGAGGAGTTTACCATCTTTGGTCTACTTTCCTCAATTTTGTCTTCTTTGGTCCTATCTTAAGTGTTTATTTGTTTTTAGTATTGAGAATGCTTTTTATAGATTAGTGTTCATTTTACTCTACTAAAATAGGTGATATAGTTGGTACTCCCGAACACACTCACCAAGCTACAATTGATCAATGGGGTCCATGTTTTCTCTAGATGCTCTACTCGTGGTGTGACAATGACCTTCTTTGGGCCCCTTTGAGGCTTATATAGGCCCCTCTGTGGACTCCGTTTGAGCTCATGTCTTCCTTGAGCAATGTTCGTCCCTTGTTTACCCGCAAATCATGCAAATATTGCCATTTATTCCCATTTTCTCTCCTTTTTCTTCTTTCTTAAGACCTTTTTCACAAAAATTATTCAAATGTATTTTTTGCACAATTTTCGTGAGGGGGCACCCTCCTTCTCTATCGTCACCATAGGACTCCCACTTTCTCTAGGGCAACTTATATATATTTTTTCTTTGATATGATGCCATTCTGAAATCACATCAAAGAGGGGCAAAATGTAGACGCTTAAAATCATCCCTAAACACTATATTAATTAATTTTAATATTGCTTGTGACATTGTAATTAATTATTAATTAATTAATTATATTGCTCACATTCTTTTACTGATTTAATTAAATTATTTTAATTAAATGAGTTCATTCTCCTAAGTATTTAAATTTAATTTAAATACTCCTAGCTTTAATGTGTTAAATTAATTTAACACATGATCCTCCATCATCCCTTTTTTAAAATAAATTTTGTTTATTTAATCCTCACATCCTATTAATTCCTCTAAACCCATGATTAAATTAAATTTTATTTAATTTAATCTTAAGCTTAACCTAGAGCCTAGCCTATAACCATCATTTTCATCCTCTTAAGCCTACTTCTTCTCTAATCTCACTCAATAATTTTTAATCGTCTTCCTAATCCCTCTCATTAGCCCAAGAGTGTGTTCACACATGTGTGAGATGGCATGCCTATACACTCCCCTTTGCACTCTTGTCTCCCACTCTTCTTCTCAAGTTTGCTCACAAATGTGTGAGCAAACTTTGAATTCTTGACCATTTGCATGGCTTGCATGTCACCTTATGTGGCATCTATATGGATGCCACCTCACCAAGCCCTCTCTTGAGCCTATAAATAGAGGCCTTGTCTCAAGCATTTGCATCTTCCATTATTGCATTGTTACCATTCCATTTTGAGTCTTGAGTTTTCATGCTAGGGTTTTCATTGTAGTTTGAGTTTTTATAAATTTTTTTAGGTGAATACTAACCATTTGGTAGCTGGTTTAGCTTTGCATTTGCATTATTGTTTTAGTTTACATTATTTTCTCATCTCCATCTCATTTACATCCTAGTTTAGCTTGCATATCTAGTTAGTTTATTTGTTGCATTTCATATTTTCACCATTGAATGCTTTCAAGTATGGCTTTCTCCATAGCCATTTCTTGAAGTATTCTTCTTCTCATATAGTTTAAGTTCATATTGCATCATCACTCACATTTGCACATTCACTCAAGAGATTCACTCCATTATTGTGTTTGGGAGAGCACACCAAACATACCCTCCATCTTAACACACCAACAAGGCCTCTCATGGGTGCCTTTGTTGAGATGTAGAGGTGGCTGGAAGACTTGATTTGTTGGTTGCTTTGAGTTGCAAAATTAAACTAAGCATTAGTTTAGTTTTCCTTCATTTTGATGAATTCTTGTTACATGTTTTGATTTGAACTAATATTTTTTTATTGATTGATGCTCTCAACATGTCACATTTTCTAGCACACAATAACTACATTATGCTACTTGTTGATGATTATTCTAGAATGATGATAGTTATGTTCCTAAAATAGAAATTTGATGCTTTCTAAATGTTTAAGTGGTACTTAGCAAGAGTTGAGAAGGAAACAAGTAAAAGTTTTAAATGTTTGCGATCTAACAAAGGAGGAGAATTTACATCAAATGAGTTTGAAATGTTCTGTAATGAAAAAGGTATAAAAAGATAAACATTTTATCCTAGAACACCTCCACAAAATGGAATTGCTAAAGAAGGAATAGATCTAAAATGGACTATGCTAGGACACTCATGATGGAGAAAAATGTTGCTTTGAAATGCTGGAGAGAAGCTATAAGTACAACTGTCTAGCTTGAAATATGTATAAGTCAAGAAAGGTATTCATTCAACACCTTTTGAACTATGGTATGAACACTCACCCAATGTAAAATATTTTAAGGTATTTGGAAGCAAATGTTTTATTCTCAAAGATTTCAGGAATGGTAAACTAGATGCAAAAAGTGAGAAAGGTATATTCTTAGGTTATTTCACAAGAAGTAAAGCTTATAAGTGTTTAAATACTAACACTAACAAAGTTGTGGAAAACGAAAATGTGGAATTTGGTGAATATATATAAGTTTAAATACTAACACTAACTTGAGATGCTTGATGAGTAGAGACGAGATGCCTTGACACATCTGCAAGCTTACCAAAACTGACTCAAATGAAGTTATAACAAGAAAGTTTGAGGTCGTCATTTTTAGATCGATGATCTAGTTGTGAAGATGAACTAAAAGACTCAAAAGCATAGGAAAAAATTAGGAAAATTTGAACCAAATTGGGAAGGATCCTATGTAGTTACTACAACATTTGGGTTTAGAGTATATCAGCTTGCAACTCCAAAGGGTGAATCACTGCCTGTGTCCATCAACAACATGCATCTTTGCAAATACTATACTTGATTCTATCTAAAAGTCCTAAAAAAAAAAAGAAAATGGCAAAAAGTCCTAAAAATATATCAAAAAATAGCAAAAAAGTCATGAAAAAGGAATAGAAAAAAGTGAAAAAAGTCAAGAAAAAATGGATGCCTTGATGAAAACCTAGCAAACAGGCATTTTGGCACAAAAATTTGAGTCCATAAAAATTCTGTCCAAAAGTGAAAACCTGGCAAATAGGCACTTTGGGCAAGTACCATGGTGAAAAATTGAAAAACATGCACCATGTGTAATCAGTTGTTGCTCCTCCATCAATCGGGATTCCATCTGGTTTTTACCCCTTTTTGTCATTCCCTAATCATATCCTTCATATTGCATGACATCCCTAGTCCCTTATCATGGCCCACGAACTAGTTAATGTCCATTGTTATCTCACCCAAGTGTCACCAGTTTATACATACTCTCTCTTTGGCCTTTGTACATAGTCTACATCTTGTCTAGGGGCACATTACTTACATAGGGCATGAGTTTGAACTTGAACTGGGGGCATCTCCTTAGGCACTTTTTATCCATTAGACTTATGACATATTAGATTGGAGCTAACACTTGCGAATCCTTTACAATCCTAAAAAAATCCTTAAAAAAACATAAAATGCTTTGAACAAATTCATAAAAATCATAAAATGTCCTAAAAAAATTCGCACAAAACATAAAATGTCCTGAAAAAATCACTAAAAATCATAAAATGTCTTGAAAAAATCACTAAAAATCATAACATTTCCTGAAAAAATCACTAAAAATCATAAAATATCTTTGAATAAATCACTAAAAATCATAAAATGTCCTAAACAAACTCTAAAAATCATAAAATTTCTTGAAGAAACAAGTCACACAAAAACATCAAATATCCTCAAAAACACTAAAAATTCACAAAACCTATCAAAAATTTGTAATAAACTTTGTAAATAATCACTGTGGATAATCACCCATTTTGCTTAAACACTTGCACTTTCATAGACTAAAACTCAAAGCATTGCACTTGAATGACAATCACACTATATGAGTATTGTGAACCAACAATTAATCCAATGTGTCACTGTGAACCTATCAATTGAATCAACACACAAACCTACCACATGATCAACCTATCAAAGACTCTCTAAAGACCTAAAACACTAAAAACAAGCAATAATGAATAAGAATAGTTGTTGTCTCATGTTGTCTAGTAAATGATTTATTTTTGCTTTGTTTTTCTTTGATTAGGTTCCTATACCACTCGATGATATAAATTGATCTATGAGAGTGGTCGAGATGGTTCATGGTCATCTTTTGTGTTATGTCTATTAAATATGTACCTTTGAGAGTTTGGACATGTATATATGCATTAGGAAGGACAAGATCATTTTCTATCTTCATTGTGCTTGTTTATGAAAAAGGTTTGCATTTGTGCTCTGGCCCTTTATACCATGATGTGTTGCATCCCATTTACCATATCAAAATAAAGCTCCATAACATATAGTGCACTTTTTAAAATCACCTCATACTAACTATTCCTCATCTTATCTCTTTTGTCTCTTGACGTCCACTTCATCCACCACCATGGTCTTGTACTCTGATACACCAAAAACATTGTTGTACACTCAAAAGTGTCCCACTCTAAACCCTTCTATCTAAATGATTCCATGAGTTTGGAATGCTTGGATGCCAGCTTAGAGATCCCTATCCATGGAGTGCAAGAGAGTGTATTTCAAGTTTAAGGGCTCTCAGCTGAGCCTTAGGAATACTCTTCTTGCTAGTAAACCATGCAATGAGAGGTTGCAAAGACAAGATGCAAGAATAAAAATGTCTCAAGGAGTTCCTCAAGAATGCAATGCAAGTATAGAAACTAAGCTAAGATGAGAATATAAAATGCAGCTATGCTAAAACATGTATGAGAGTGTTACAATCCAAATATTAAGCTATGTGAGATAGATTATTGCAAAATAAAAGTTAAACTAACATGCAACATGAATCTAAGCTAAAATGCTCTGGTATGAGAAAATGTAGACAAGAAATAGAAGTTCTCCACAAAGCTCCAAAGAAACCTATTAGAAAACCTATAGCATAACAATACTCAAAAGATGGATCCTTTGAGGGGGAAAGCTCTCTCCCTTTTAAAGTTGTACGGATGGTAGAGATCAAGATGAAGATGGTGGATGATCAACGGTGGAATTTGAAAAGAGGAATGATCCATGTGCACACACATGTCAACCAATAGAATATAAGTTGACTTGTCATATAAGACAAAAGTCACAAAGCCCTTTCTTTTAATTGCAAAATAGAAAAAGGACTTTATGTGCGCACTTTAAGTGGGTTAGAAGAATGGGGTCTTTTATTTAATTAAAAGGGGACATGTTCTTTTAATCAAATAATGAACTTAGGATAGCATAGTCAAACTATAGGTTATAATCAAATTGATTGATTATTAGCAATTTGGTCTAGGTAAATGATTTAATTAATTTAGCCAAAATGCTGAGAAGGGAGCTAATAGTCTAGATGACCATTTTTAGGTGATTACATTTTCCCCTCTTTGACTAATGTGTGATCAATCTGGGAACACATTATGTCAAAGAAAATAGAAGCCAAGTAGGCAAAAATAGATATAGATATCTAATTCCAAAGAACAAAATGTAGAAAGTGATAGTGAGTCCTAAATGTAAAGCCTGATAGTGGTAGTACTAAACACTATGAAAAGATGATGTCAGAATTCAAGAAGAATTCTAGCACTTAGCAAAGTAGATAGATCGAGAACAAGTGAGAAGATCAAACAAATGCTCCTAAGAAATAGATAGCTGTAGCAATCAGTGATAGATTATTTCTGCCCCCTCAGGATTGAAATCAAAATGAGGTAAGGGGATGCATAAACTAACTAGACATGAGAAAATCAGAATATAGCAATGTCCAAGATGACAGATAGATGATTAGAACCCAAGAATGACTATAAGAAACTGATAAAATGCCCCAATTTGACTAGAGTTGACCTTGAAGGATATAACATAAAAATTAGGTCAAAATGAGTAGAAAGGTGATTTTAGACATGAAAAGGTGAATTGAAGTAGATATGAAGTATGGAAATGATGAAGACATGAAGAAATGATGATGCCTTAGTGATGATTCAGAGATTAGACCTCAAAAGGTCAGCTAATTGTTAAGAAGAAAGTAGAATTTTAAAAGATAATTTTGACCATCAAGATGAACTTAGATATTGATTTCGATCCCAAAAATGAATCCAAGATGTTGAAATTATTTTAGAGGTCAAAAATTTATATAATGTGATGATAAGATAGAAAAGAGATGAAGTGATAGATTAATAAGGTGAAAAGACATGAACAAGAAGAAAGTAAAGAAATGTATGAAAGGAGTTAGCCGATATGTTTGCAAAAATATGAAGAGAGAGCTCTCCTTTTATGCAAGAATGCAAGACTAAGCTAGAAAATGAACCTAAAATGAAAGCTAATATGAAAAGTGGTTTACCAACAAGCAGAGCATAACATTTAGACTCTTAATTTCATCAATGAGCATTTATCAGGGACTTCATGAGATCATATAATTATCACTAGCATAACTATGAGAATATGAATATGATCAATATCAGATAGGTATGTGAAAATCCAATCTAAGCATCAGAGACATGTGAGTCAAGATAACTACGTGATTAGATTCCTTAAGTTTGCTTTAGCAAGATTACACCTGTATCAAGGCATAAGCGCCAGGATAACCCCTGAGTGCAATCTTGCGAAATAGTCAAGGATGATACATTTATAAGTCAAAGTGTCAAACAGGATAAGTATGAATGCTTAAAACACTATAGAAAAATGAAGTATACCCACAAGCAGAAATCAAGAAAGCATGTCCCATGCCCCTAGTCTTCTAGTCAATGACATCCTCAAAAGACTATTAGGGAGGGAACACATAGTAAAGAAATCATCATAGACAACACACAAAGTAGATAAAGATCATCATAGCTCAGTTTTTTACGTGTTAAAGTGTGTGTGTGTGTAAGTCACTTGGCCATTTCTTGAAGACTTGATTCTAATAGTGAGAAATATCATGACATCGAAGACCGTAGATAAACTATTTGAAAAGTGTTGAAAAACACTTGATGTGGAGGTGGGGGAAGTGTTGAGAAACACTATTTTGTGAGTTGTCAAATAAACCCTAATGCACAACAATACCTCAATAGGCTAAGTAACTATGCCCCCGAGACAAGGACAAGAAACAATTCCAAGCCAGGAAATGTATAGTGAAATGGATGATTGAGACTGATAGACATAGCTGCAAGGGTTTCAAGTAGTGCCTATTCCTAGGTTTTCACCACTTGATATATTTTTTCGGGACTTTTAAATTTTTTTTTGTATTTTTATTATTTTGGTGATACATCAAAGCGCCTATTGCTAGTTTTTCACTAAGATGATCTTTTTTCAGGACATTTTTTGATTTTTTTAGTATTTTTTTAGAATCATAAATATATACAAGATAGCTTAATAGAAAGCCTCTAAGTATAGAACTTCTTCAAATGTAGGATGTTGATAGGCTCTACAAGTTCTTCACCCTCCAAAGCAGACAACTGATAAGCACCAGACCCAAATACTGCTGTGATAATGTACGAGCCTAACCAATTAGGTTTAAACTTTCCTTTCTGTTCTCGATGCTGCTGATTTTTGGGATTTTCTCTAAGCACAAGTTCACCAACTTGAAATTCATGAGGCTAAACATTCTTGTTATATTGGGTAGACATGTGCTTTTGATAAGCCCTCATGTGATCAAAAGTGGCTTTGCGACATTTATCAAGAGTTTTCAGTTCTTGTACTCGCATAGCTCTATGGTCTTCATCGGTTATTAATCCATGCAAGGAGACACACAAGGAAGGTATCTCAACTTCTAACGGGAGAACAACCTTAGAGCCATAGACTAGAGAAAAGGGCGTAGCCCCTGTGGGAGTATGAATAAGGGATAGTAAATAGAGGAATAGTGTTGCTTAATTCAAAATTTTTTGCACAGCTACTTTAAGTCCTTATTCTTGAACTGCCCTCCATTATCCGTAACAATAGAGGATGGGATACCATATTGGCAAATGATGTGATTCAGTATAAATAGGGCAACATGTTTTCTTGTAGTAGCAGATAATGGTACAACTTCAACCCATTTAGTGAAATACTTCGTTGCTGTGATGATGAATTTATGACCGCTAGATGAGCTTGGATGAATCTTTCCTACCAAGTCAAAGGCCCATTGTTGAAATGGCCAATATGTCATAGAAGGGATTAACTCTCACCCTGGAGCATGTATCAAGTTGCCATGGAGCTGACATTTTTTATAGGACTTGCATAGCGCACAACATCAACTTTCATGGTGGGCCAGTAATTACTCGTCCTAAGTAGTTTTTCAGCAAGTGCAAGTCCATTAGAATGTGCCTCACAAATGCCATCATGGACTTTGGCAAGTTCCTTCTTAGACTCTTCTAGCTCTAAACACCTAAGCAACGTTCTATCTAGACACTTCCTATACAAGTCACCAGAGATCAAAGTGTAATGTGAAGCATTACGAAGGAGTTGGCATTTTTTGTTGCACATGAGGGTTTCAGGTATAACCTGATCACGTAGGTAGGAGAAGATAACCATGTAGCAGGAGGGATCGTGACCCACAATAGCGTAGATCACCTGGTTATCTAAGGAATCATAGGTGGGGTGACGTAGTTCTTCCACCAAGAACTCAAATCACGATTCATGTTTGCTTAGTTAGAAGATAGATGCTAAGGTGGCCATAGCATCAACAACCCTATTTTCTACTCTAGGAATTTGTTGGAAGGTTACAAAGGTAAAATAATTCCTTAGAGCATCTTTCAACTTCTTATAAGGGATCAACTTGTCATCCTTCGTTTGGTATTCATTGTTTACTTGGTTCACAACAAGTTGAGAATCACCATAGATGTGTAGTTCAGTTATCTACCATTCAAGAGCCATTTTGATCTCATTTGTTAATGCTTCATATTCTACAATGTTGTTTGTACATGGGAATAGGAGTTTGTAGGACTTTGGGATTGTATAATCGTGAGGGGAAACAAACAAAACACCCACTCTAGCTCCATTCCGAGTATGAGACCCATCAAAAAACATCTTCCATGTCCTATCAGTAATATACATGATTGAGGCATCTGGAAACTCAATTTTCATAGGTGTTGTATCTTTGAGCGAAAAGTCAGCCAACTGGTTAGCTATGGCCTATCCTTTGATTGCCTTACATTCGACATACTGAATGTCAAATTTAGAAAGAATCATCATCCATTTACCAAGATGACTAGTAAGTGCGGCTTTGCTTAACAAATATTTCAAAGGATCTATCTTAGCAATTAAGTGAACTATATGTGCCAACATATAATGTCAGAGCTTTCGAGAGGCAAATATTACCGCAAGGTATGCCTTCTCTATACTTGTATATTTTATTTCATAAGCCACCAAAGTTTGACTAATATAGTATATGGCTCTTTCTTTACCCATCTCATCACTTTGGGCTAAGAGTGCTCCTAGAGAAGAATTCATAGCTGAAATATATAGAATCAAAGGTTTTCCCAAAATTGGTGGCATCAAAATTGGAGGTTTTGCCAAGTAGCCTTTTATTTGATCTAAACTCTGTTGAAAATCACTGTTCCAAATATGGGTGGATCCTTTATGTAGATTTTTATTGAAAACTTGAGCCTTATCAACCAATTGAGAGATAAATCTTCTTATAGATTGTAGACATCCTTGCAGACTTCTAAGCTAATTAATATTCTTTGGTGGAGGCATATCCATGACATCTTGGACTTTTTCAAGATCAACCTCAATGCCTTTTGCTAAAATGATATACCCTAGCAATTTCCCAGAAGTGACACTAAAGACACTTTTTTTTGGATTTAGCCTAAGTTGAAATTGTTCCATATGGTCCAATATCAGACTAAGGTCTTCAAGATGCGTGTCTCATTTTAAAGATTTAGCCAGTGTGTCATCAACATAGTCTTCCATGTTTTTATGCATCATATCATGAAAGATGGTTGTCATTGCTCTTTGATATGTAGCACTAGCATTTTTAAGCCCAAAAGGAATGACATATTAGCAAAAGGTACCCCATGCACATGTAAAAGCTATCTTTTCTTGGTCCGCTGAAGCTATCTTGATTTGGTTATACCCAGAAAATCCATCCATGAGCGAGTATATCTCATAACCCGCAGTCATGTCCACTATCATATTGATGTTTGGTAGTGGAAAGTCATCCTTGGGGCATGCTTTGTGAGATCTATGAAATCAGTACAAACTCATATGGATTTGTCATGCTTAGAGACAAGTAAAATGTTGGAAATCCACTCTGCATAATCAATGGCCCTAATGAAGTTTGCACTTAAGAGTTTTTCCAACTCTGCCTTGACTAGTAGGGCCACATGTGGATGTATTTTTCTCAGCTTCTGTTTGACAGGCTTGATATCTAGTGAGATTGATAAGTGATGCATGATGAGATCTGTATCAAGCCCTGGCATATCAAAGTATGTCCATGCAAAGTTGACCTTCTTGTCTTGAAAGAATTGAGCAAACTTTGTCTTTTTTTCATTTGACAAGGACTGAGCTACATGAATAATCTTAGGACATTCTTTTGTACCCAAGTTGATAGGCTGTGTAGGTTCAATGAGAATTGAAGATCTATCTTGGAAATAACTTGGCAGACTACCAAGTACCTCATTTGCAGGTGCATTAGGGACTTTTTCACCATAAGATATGCCTTTATTTTTACTTTTTTGAGGATCAGACACCGCCACAATGTGGTTTTCACCATCTAACCACTTATTTTTTTCTTTAATTTTTTGAATGAGGTACTTGATATCTTATTCTGTCATGTTAATTGCAGGTTCACTGGTGGAAGAAGTGACGGGTTCAATGACATTCAAGTAACAAGCGATCTCATAGTCATTTTGGAAAGATTGTATTTCAGGTCTTTGATTTTGGAGAGACCAATCTATGAGATTCGGGTGAATTAGTGAGAGTGAGGTGGAAGTTTCAATGTGATTGATATGGAAGGATTCATCTTTGGTGACTTGTGAAGTCGAGCCTATAGAGAATGTCACAAAGGAGTCCAGCTTAGGAATAGACCTAGAGGGACTAATATGATCCATTGAGACATGTTGTGAGTCAAACACATCTGACCCTATACTAGACCATTCGACTACATTTGGTTGGGTTGTATAGGCATGAATTACATCCACCCCTAGCTTGCAAGATGTGTCTGAGAGACTTTCCCACTCATACGCATGAGAATCTGTACTCTGATCCCTAGCTTTGAGATGAGCAATATTTTGTCTAATTTGTCCACTATTCATGTCCTTAGGTGTAGATTCTTCTTGTTCTTGTTGTTGGGAGGTAGAAGCTTCCTCATTATTATTAGTACTCAATATTTCTTCTCCCCAAAGGAGGGAAGTGAGAGGGACAAAGTCTTCATCTTGTGAAGTGGTAGCAATTATGGGAGAGTCATCACCCTCCAATTTGTTAGACGTGAGCAATCTTTGATCACATGTTGGTATATCATTATCTAGCCCAAAGCCTAGACCAACATTATCTCGAGTATCATGACCTTGAGTGTGACTTAAAGGTTCAACTAGAGCATTTTTATGAGCAGTTAAGGACCCATGGCCCTGATAGCCCATTTTTGTCAGAAATTTATAGCCTTTTCCATATCTTTTAGGAGAAATAGGAGTAGTCACTGTAACTTCCTTGTCTTCCTCTTCTCTATAGATCCAGTCCTTAATGGCCTATTCTTCCTTTTCTACTTCTAGAGGTACTGATGATTGCACAAAAGTGCCAAAAAGTGTCATAGCGGAAGCGAAAGGCTTCTTTGCGATATTTGGTTTCCCATAGGACCAAGGGGAAACTGGTAAGGCAGCAATAGAGTCCAAAGTGTACTCACCCATACCAAGGCTCATAATTTTTAGTTTTTGTTCACACTCTATGAAAGATGGTGCTGGCTCATGAGAAGAGCGGTTGTGTGGGACCAGCATTTCAGCAGCAGACAATGTGTTGATGGACATCGAGTTGTCACTGGGGACAACTATCTCAGTACCATTGAATGGGAAATTGATGCACTGATGGTAAGTAGAGGCAATCGCTTGCATGTCATGAATCCATGGTCATCCCAACACCAAGTTATATGCGAGAGGTATATCTAGGATTTGGAAGACAACATCTTTTTCCACTAGACCAACTTGAATTGGTAGCACAATTAAACCCTTAGAAGGGCATTCAACCTCATCATAGGCTTTTATGGTGATCTTTCGCCTAGGGTCAATGGAAAATTCTGACATGCCCAACGAAAGATTTGAACTTTGACGTGGAGAGCAAGGTTATGGGGATGACTAAGAGCTCAGTCATCTTCTTCAGAAAAGGTGAGATAGTGAGGCAAGGAGATGTGGTTCACAATAGCTTAGAATTGTTTTGCATCAATAACTATGGGAACATTGGCAGAACATAAAGCTTTCTCAAGGATATCCTTGTGCAAAGGAGATAACTCTAGCAATTCAAAAATGGAGATTTTTGCTTGTGTACATTGTAGTTGGCTAACAAGATCATAGTTGGAGATCTTGGAAGTAATCGATTGCTTAGATGATGAAGCATTTTTAGGGTCATGAGCAACTTTTAGGACAACCTTAGATTGCCCCCTAGTAACAGCGTTAAGTGGTTCACTCTGAGAAGATGAATTCTCAATCATTTAGAGTACCACCTTGGGTCTGGTATCAGTATGGTCTTGAGGAGTGGATGGAGTCCTTAAGACCAGTTTTGGTCATTCATCTTTAGTGTCATAATTTGGCCAGTTTTCATTGTCGGAGTTTGACATACATATGTATTCAATGGGCTCAAGCATGCCTATAACATTATCAGTGTTAGCGTAAGCATAACTGATTTTGGCATCATGATTCTTGTTGGCAGCCACCTTTGAGGTCTCACCCTTTTCATATTTAGGTAGGGGTTGTTTAAAGGCCTTATGATCAACATTTTTCATAAGGCCATCTGTGACAACTTTTCCAGCTTCAATGAGGTCTTGAATTGCGTCTTTGAGCTTGAAGCAATTTTTTGTGTTATGCTCTTTACTTTGGTGATAGTTGCAAGTATGATCTTCTCTCCACCATGGTGGTCTAATGGGTGCATCATAAGGACGTGAGTTGTTTGGCAAGGTAACCAACTTGTTTGCAATTAAATTTTTTAAAATGACTTCATAAGGTTTGACCATAGGTGTGTAAACACGTCGCTTCTTTCCAAATTTAGAGCCTTTATCAAAGGTTTGTGGCTTTGAACCTTCCTGTTGTTTCATTGCATAGATGACATTAGAAAGATTAAATGTAGGCTCCTTAGTCTTAGGAGTGTCCACTACTTCGTCATTGACAACATACTTGTTTTTATTCCAAGGTTTGCCTTTGTCTTTACCATTTTTGTTGTTAGTTTTATCCTTGCTTATGATAATGTCCCCTTTCTTGATAGCAACATCCTCAATGCGATATGTAGTCTCAACCATGGTGTTGAAGGATGTGAATAATTGCTTTCTAAAACTATGATGACCCCTTTTTAACCATTGACCTAAAATTCAAAAATTGGGCAAAGTTAGGGAATCATCCAAAATTAAGCAAACCTATGACCATCATTGTTTTTAAAAGTTGAGGAGATGAGAATTTAAATTAATTTATTAAGTTTGTTTGGAAGATTTCTTCTTATAGCAATAGACAATCTTCTCTCTCCTGTTATGATCATCTTGAGATGGTAGATTGATGGTGCAGAGGGCACGTGAAACAAGCTACAAGCAATTCCCTAGAGGATATCCGTCAGGTGCTCGAATTTACTCCACCTCTCTCTCCACCAACTCCCTATCTTTGGATTTCATAATTTGGATGAGAGATAGACTCTCTATACTATAATTTGAATGCATTCCTGATGTTATTTAAATCTTTAAGAATATATATATTTTGTTATAATATACCAATATTCCTTTAATACAATGCTTGTTTATATGTCATATGTTTATATCTATTCTGATGTATATATGATCATGTACACACACACACACACACACACACACACACACACACACACACACACACACACACACACACACACACACACACACACACACACACACACACACACACACACATACATGCACACACACACACACATACAGACACACACACATATGCACATATTTGTATATTTATTCACATATTCAATCAGTTATTACATGTATCAATCTTAAGAGATATTTCCAAGATCACTTTTAATATTCATTCCTTTCACATATGAATGACTTGATTAAATTCCTTAATCATTCCTATTTTATTCTTGGATTCCATAGACGTGGACAATTTAATGAATCATCTTATTTCTTAATGTATAATGAATGAAATTTTCAAATACAACTTAATGGAAATTACTTTATGCTTAGTATCAAATGTTCTTATTCAAATGATCTATACATGCTTAGATTTTCAATAAGATGGTGATTAATGATATTTACTTGCTGTACCTAATGGCTATCCTTGCAAGTGGAATGAGAGCACTGCCTGCTCGTAAGTCTGTACTGTAGAGACTGTCAGATGGTGGCGCAAGTATGCTAGTCCTTGGACACTTGGAGGATATGTATACTGCACACGGTATAATATACCACTTGTTCCCTGCTCTTCCTCATAGTTAGTCTATTCCTTTGTGCTTATGATAGCCCTTTAATTATTTCCTTTGGCACTTTATTTGTTCATGCATTTTTTTCCATATTTACTATTTATTTATACACCCATTTCAAAATTCCTTCCCGATCATTTTGTTACATGTGGATTATATTTGCAAGGTAGAGTTAGATAATCTTAAGTCATTTTTTCGTGCCTTATTTGTCCAAATAGTTGATTGTATTTATAGTACATGATTCAGTCCCTATGAATCATCACATCTTTTAGGAGCCTTATATTTAGTTTAGTTAGTATATATATATCTCTCTCTCTATATATATATACATATACATATATATATATATATATATATATATATATATATATACATATGTACATATATATATATGTATATATATATATATACATATATATATATATATATATATGTACATATATATATATATACATATATATATATATGTACATATGTATATATATACATATACATATATATATACATATATATATATGTACATATATATATGTATATATATATACATATATACATATATATATATACATATATACATATATATATATATACATATATGTACATATATATATACATATATACATATATATACATATATACATATATATACATATATACATATATATACATATATATATATATATGTATATATATATATATATACATATATATATATATATGTATATATATATATATATATGTATATATATGTATATATGTATATATATATGTATATATGTATATATATGTATATATGTATATATATGTATATGTATATATATGTATATATATGTATATGTATATATATGTATATATACATATATATACATATATATATATATATATACATATACATATATATATATATATATATATATATATATATATATTTAAGATGGGCTAATAAGATTTAGCATATATATATATATATGCTATGCATTATATTAAATACTAATATGTTTATAATAATTAGATAATAATCATAATAGATTTATTATTATGAATAATATATTTATTTAGGAATTCTTCTATATTGTTTTACTAACACAATTATTTATATTATATTTATACTACTTTCATAGTACCATGATATATTAATTGTTATAATCTTATATTATATCGATTTGATAAATATATTTAATAATAGATTACAATATTTTTGTATTTATTTATTATTATTTTAATTGGTATTAATTATTAAGTTCAACCCTAGAAATGGGGAACATTACACAAACCGAAGTATAGCTCAGGTACGAGTGTGTTGAGAAAGATGTCAATTTTCTCAACTTCAGGAACTTGCCAAGGGTATTGTGAGTATAGAGATCTCCACCGTTGGAGGTAGATGGCAAAAGGTTCCCCTAATTTTTGCTTGATTTGGAATAAGTCCAACACAGTCATAGGATGTTAGATGTTGTATGAATATTGTTGGATAAAATGTTGCACAAGTTTATCAAACGTCTTAAGAGGGGGACTAAATTTAGTAAACCATTCCATGGCTTGTCCTCTTAAACTTCTGGGGAATAGATGCATAAGAAAGGTGTCTTCATGCGTAAAGTCCATGCTAAGAGCATAGAAATGCCTCACATGATTGTGAGGATCGCCATTTCCATCGTATTTGTCATACTTTGGAACCTCTATATCCCTAGGAAATGGCTGCATGTATAAAATTCTATCAACTGGGACAGCACAAATTGATTCAACAAATGATGTTTTAGGCGGTTGTTTTGAAGTTTACAGTTGTGCAAATTGTTTTCTCAGTTCTTGTATTTATTCCCTTAAGATTTTAGCCTCGGTGAGCTCTCATGTTGGAATTATATGCTCAACATCAAAACCTTGAGGGAGTTTCCATCCCCTAGCTACCATGTATTAGAAGTATTGGTCTTCATTTTCCTCTAAAGCTCTAAGCATTAGTTTTTGGGCAAAGATATCTTGTAGAAATTTGATCATGTCTTCACTAGTTACTTCTTCATTACTATCATGATGGGATGGTTTAGATGGTGAAGGACATACGCCAGCAATAGCTCTAGGAGTCCTTGGTGCCATGTGATTACCATCATTGTTCTCAAAAGGATTTTCAGGACAAGTTCCTTTATGTCCTTAATAGCGTGCTTGATTGTCAATGTCAACTTGTTGGTTTTCTCTTTCCATATTGTATATAGCATCAAAAGTCTTTTGGGTTTCACATGCTTGTTCTTCTAAGTGATGTTTAATTTCATTAGGGTGCACCATAGTGACTATACTGCTTGTATCCTTGGTATCTCAGAGGGTGTACCAAATGGATTTTCAAAACTATAAAGTGGGTTGTGCTGAACATTGGCCATTTGTGTTTGAGAAAATTCGAGATTCTTATCACAAGGTTGCTTGCGAGGACATTTGGGTGGTGTTTCCAATTGCTTGAAAATGAAAGGTGTATGGTCACCATTACCAACTTGATATCTAGTTGTGACCGACATGTAAATATTCATCTTTGTTTAATAGGACAAGAGAAGTATGTCAGATTTGAAGCTTTTACAACCAGGACTAGTCACTTGTCAAAGTGTAATAGATGGCTTCTCAAACAGTGCTCAAGAGCTTACAACACTGGTGATTCAAGCCGAGTGAGTGAGCAAGAAGCTCAATAGAAAATAGCTAGAATAGAATAATAACTAGATTTTGACAAGTGATTCATCAAGGATATTTCAAGACTTACATTCGACAGACTAAATCCATGTTTTTGACTTAAAACAAATTCCTAACACATTGATATGCAACTAGAATCAAGGGAGACTGACGTGACATACCTTAGACCAAAAAAATCTAAATGCAAACACTGTTTTGGCAAAAAAAAGCTCAAGTGATACTTTCTCAAGAAGCAAGTGATAGAGTGCTAGTTTTGTGCAAAAAAGATCAATTTTTGACTTAAAGTGTTTGTTTTGATTCGTCAATCAGATGATTTTTCAAGTCAGACAATGTTTTTTTTTTTTAAAGTTCACATCGGTTATCAGCAAGGTTTTCAAATAGTAGGTGTTTCAACACATCTTAAAACAATTGAGCAAGGGTAAAAACAACCTTATCAACATGCATTTTTGATATCAGAACAACCTTCCTAGCAATTTTACCAAAATGTTTATGTTGTAAGAACGTTAACAAAGGTCAACACATCAAAAATAGTAGCCAAGCAATCTACCTTAAAGTCATAGTTCATTACTCAACAACTTGGCCCACACTTGATGCTCCTTCACCTCACACCAAGTGGTTTCCCACAAGAGATGTTGGCTTTGTCATGGAAGTGCCATAAGCACAACCAAGGGAACACATATGGTTAGTGTAAAATCTTGGGGTGATTCGAGTAGTCCACTAGGATCGATCCTTGCACCAAAAAGTTGAGTGGCTAAAAAGGGTAGTTACTAACTTAGGGTGTGTAGATAGGGCTTCCATTCATAGTGTTCCTCTTGCTCCCAATTACATGACACCTCACCTTGTGATGTGTAACCGATCTCGTGACCACAAGAGTACCTTAAGCATTCTTTCCTAGTGATCTCCCTATGGTCTAAATCTCATAAGCAATCACACTAGGTGAAGACAAACACTACATCTACCAAAGTTTTGTGTCCCTTGTAGTGGGTTGGAAGAGCCAGGTAATCGGCTTGTCCCCACTTGGGTCGTTCCTCTCAGGTTGTCCGAGAGCAGGCCCTCTAAAGGATCCTAACTACCACAAAATGGATCCACTCTCAAGGGTCAAGATTTTTGATTCACCTCAAGGGCGAAGAGCATACTCTCCTACCTTGATTGCTTCCCCCAAACACACCAAGAAGATTCAGTTGCCTCTTACTCTTGAAACCAAATGGTAAGTCAAGATTTTTGATTCACCACAAGGGTGAAAAACATACTCTCCTATCACCAAAAGATCCCAATTGTAAGTTTTAATGTACCTAAAAACAAAAAAACTAGTATATGCCACACATGTAAAAGTAAAGAACAAAAAAAATTGAGTTTTTATGTGTTGGGAAACCCTACAAAAAATCGTTAGTAGCCCTTGTGCATTTGAAGCTTTGACATGCATTCTTTTTATGCAATGTTTTAATTTTTTTCACAAGGATTGCAACCTGTAATCACAACTTGTTAGCACCACAAGTTAGTGTGAAATAACATAAAAAATTCAATAAAAAGTGGTTATTTGCCTCAAATATCCAAGTTATCTTCCAATAAAGTGTATGCAAAGAAAGTGCAAACTAATCACAAATGCTCTCATTTTTACTCTTTGCTTTTGACCTAGTCAACAAGATTAGACTTTTTTGCTATGATTTCGGATCCAAAAAAAAAAATGAAAAGAAGAGACCCCTACTAAAAATCAGAGAGATTTCCAAAAATGTAAGAAATTCAAAAAAATTTCTTCATTTGTGCCCTAGAGACCCATTTTGTCAAAATAGGCAAGATTTATCAAATTAGCTTTTTGATCCCTAATATGACCTCAAAAGTCAAAACACAAAGAAAGTACCCCTCTTAGAATTCAAAAAAAATTATGAAAATGTAATTTTTTCTAAAAAATATGCTGATTTGTGATTAGAAACAGCCTTTTATTAAAAATAAAGAAAAAATCACAACTCCCACAAATCACGTCAAAATGCTCTAAAAATCAGATTGTGACATGTTGGACACATACCCAACTTGCAAAAAATTTCAGAACCAAACTCCAAGCAGTTTAAAAGATATGATCAAATCTTTAAACCAAATAGATTTTGGCCTTCAAACCAATCTACTTATGGGTTGGCCTTAAAACCAAAGTGATAATTCTACAAAAGCACTTGATTAGATCCAATATGGTGCTGTAAAAAAATTAGAGATAAGAAATGAAAGAAAATGGAGCTAGAAACTTGATTCAAGCCCCATGGTGGGCACCAAAAATATACACTCAAAAGTATCCCACTCTAAACCCTTTTATCCAAACGATTCCATGAGTTTGGAGTGCTTAGATGCCAGCTTAGAGCTCCCTATCCATGGAGTGCAAGAAAGTGTATTTCAAGTTCAAGGGTTCTCAGCTAAGCCTTAGAAATACTCTTCTTGCTAGTAAACCATGCAATGGGAGGTTCCAAAGACAAGATGCAAGAATGCAAATGTCTCAAGGAGTTCCTCAAGAATGCAATGCAAGTATGGAAACTAAGCTAAGATGAAAATGCAAAATGTAGCTATGCTAAAACATGTATGAGAGTGTTACAATCCAAATATAAAGCTATGTAAGATAGATTATTGCAAAATAAAAGTTAAACTAAGATGCAACACGAATCTAAGCTAAAATGCTATGGTATGAGAGAATGTAGACAAGAAATAGAAGTTCTCCACAAAGCTCCAAAGAAACCTGTTAGAAAACCTGCAGCATAACAATACTCAAAAGATGGATCCTTTGAGGGGGAAAACTCTCTCCCTTTTAAAGTCGTACGGATGGTAGAGATCAAGATGAAGATGGTGGATGATCAATATTGGAATTTGAAAAGAGGAGTGATCCATGTGCTCACACAAGTCAACCAATAGAATATAAGTTGACTTGTTATATAAGAAAAAAGTCACAAAGCCTTTTCTTTTAATTGCAAAATAGAAAAAGAATTTTATGTGTGCACTTTAAGTGGGTTAGAAGAATGGGGTCTTTTATTTCATTAAAAGGGGACATGTTCTTTTAATCAAATAATGAACTTAGGATAGCATAGTCAAACTCTAGGTTACAATCAAATTGATTGATTATTAGAAATTTGGTCTAGGTAAATGATTTAATTAATTTAGCCAAAATGCTGAGAAGGGAGCTAATAGTCTAGATGACCATTTTTAGGCGATTACATTTGCATTTGCATATGAAAAAGGTTTGCATTTGCGCTCTGGCCCTTTATGCCATGATGTGTTGCATCCCATTTGCCATATCAAAATAAAGCTCCATAACATATAGTGCACTTTTTGAAATCACCTCATACTAACTATTCCTCATCTTATCTCTTTTGTCTCTTGACATCCACTTCATCCATCACCATGGTCTTGTACTCTAATACACCAAAAACATTGTCATCCTACATTCCTGCATATGTGAAAAGTCCAAAAAAACCCAAAGCAATATGTATGCATAAACATGGCATTCATATTATTGTACATTTCATTTACATTCATTCCATATCATGTTACATTTCGTTAGGCATTCATTCCATGAGAAAAACATGTGGCAAAACTAAAGACATCATTTCCTAAGCATAACATGTGATAAATCAACGCGTGATGTCATCATATAAAGTCCACATAGAAAATCATAAATGCATCCATATAAAGCATAAAAACATGTGCATAATCCATCCCATAGTTGCATCTTGTAAATGCCTCAAAAAGTATCAAAGTACATGATCATGGTTTACATCAATACTAACTACTTGTAGGTGTGAACAATGAAAGAGCATAACAAAAAAACAAAAGCAAAAAAAGCCCTTCTGCACAAGAGCATTCCTGTGCCAACTTGTGCTATCCCTAGCCTCACAGTCTCTATTTAGCCTTGAGGATGATCCCTCTGCTGTCTATGGTGGTCTCATCAGTTTCATCAACCCTACACTGCTCTGTGTCTTCTGTGTTCACTATGAGTGAGATCTTGATGCATAAAATCTCTCTACCCTCTGCCCTGGTGGCACTACCATTTCATAATGATCCCTCTTGTACTATGTCTCCACATGTTCCCCGGTCATCATTGTAGCCATATCTTGAAAGTTTGGATCTCTTATGTTGCTAATGAACTCCCATGACTCCTACACTACCCTCTTTGCCCTGTACACTGTTGCATCCCTCTCTGCCATACCCTAACCCTTCTTTGCCATAGTCTAATCCCTCTTTGCTATCACTACATCTCTCCCTAGTACCACTACATCCCTCTCTACTATAACCTAGTCTAATTGACTCCAGAGCCCTTTGATCACCTCTATAAGCTCTAACTAGCTAGGCCTTGCCTATACCAATACTAGCACACCCCCCCCCCCCCAAGTGTAATCCACTAGATCCCCCTAGACATCCATCGCTGCTGCATCCACACATATGTCATTCTCATCACCTCCCTCATCATCATCCTCCCCAACCTCCCCACATCCCCATCATCTCCCCCATCACCATCTCCACCCTCCTCATCATAACCCCCCTCATCCTTATCTCCCTCATCATCTCCCTCCTCATCCTCATCATCATCCGCTACATCATCATCCCACACCTCAACATCATCCTCTCCATCCTCCCCCTCCTCCCCACCATCATCCTCATCTCCTCCCTTCTCATCATTATCCTCATATTCTCCCTCCACCTCCCCCTCCCCCTCCTTATCCTCCTCCTCATCCTCCTCCTCACCCTGCTCTACTTGTGATCTCACTCATGGTACTGATATTGTTGGATCTGTCAATGGCCTCTATTGATGATATATAAACCACCTATCATATGCCACTGTCATGCTTGCATCCACCACATCTACTTTTGCTTCCCATACCCTTAGTCATAGCTCCTCCAACTGTGCGTAAGCCACTTGTGTCCTAATAGGTGCTCCCCATTCCCAAATCTCTACTTTAGACCATGTGAACAATGCCAGACCTGTCAGCACCTCTTGTCTCTCCTCGAACTATCTTTGTACCCACTATGGTAGGTACATCTCTATCACTAGGTGACCAATCACTATGCACCCTATCAAATATCACTCCTTCCTGCAGTAAGGTAGGTGAATATCATCATCATCCCACCTTCGAAAATCTTTGTATGGTCTCTAGATAAATTGTGTCATGGTATCCAATTGATGCCTCAAGAATCGAGTGTACCCCACTGGTCCTCATGCCAATATGCCTCTATAGCTATAGGAATAAGGCATATCCTCCACTTGCTCTCTCTCTACAAGTGGTCTAAATACTACAATGTGCTTATATGCCCATATCTATAGTAGTATATCTTTGGTACTAAATGTTAGTCCACCTCTATATGCCACCTGATGTAGATAGTAGTACAACATCCCCAACATGTAAGGTCCCCATGAAAATAAAGTCACATCCATCACCATCCTCTCTAACACCTAGCCCCATTTGATAGGGAATCTAAACCACCATCTATCTAGTATCAACAGTCATTCAACAACCTAGCATATCATTACTATGAGTCACTCATGTCATGCCACCAGTAGCTCTCATCTGATCTCATAATCTCAAATACCCAACTCTACATCTCCACATCCAAACAATTGGTGTAGTGCCTCTACACAATTAACTCTCCATAAATCATAGTGTTGGTCGCGATGCCTTTTTGCACTCTAGACCCCATAACTTTCACATTTTAGCTCCGATTTCTAATCCACCAGTTGCTATGGATTTTTATTCTCATTGTTGAAAAATTATCTATCATATGCCCATGTTGGTCAATTTCTAAGGGGGCACCCATATACACCACCCCTATTGGGGCATGCTTTTATAACTTTTTCATCAATGTTGTTTGACACAATGCTCTAAATCACATTGTATCAAAGAGGGGAAAAATATAGATGCTCAAAAATGGTTTGTGTGTATGGTTTAGTCATATTTTCATACTAACTCATTCCATTTCTCATTTCACTAATTTTGATCTTTTGGCCAACTTGATTATATCTCAACAATGTCTGTCATCATTCGTATCCCCTTTCACATCATTTGTAGATCATTTAGGAATCATATCAAATCAACCTGGAATCACCCCAAATCTACCTAAAATTAGTCATAATCAACCTAGAACATGTCAAACATCCCAAATATATCATCAAATGTCCAACCTTAGACATTTCCATGTCTCTCATTGCCTTGGAAATCCATCAATCTATCAAACCTATCAATCTAACCTTAGTACTGTCATGGCTCTTAGTGCTAGGTCAAACTGTCATTCACATCATCTGATCTTTGATATTTTCGAGTCTCTTAGTATTAGATTGTGGCATTATCAACCATTTTGATAACATTGACGATGTTCGTCAATGTTATTATGATCAACCCTATCAACCAATCTCGATCTTATAACATTTTACAATGTTAGTTAAATGTTTAATATCCATGCCATGTGTCCTTGGCATGTTATCAATTTTGACCAATCAATCAATTTGATCATGGCTTTGATCTATCCACTATCATCATCGTCAATCTGCATAATCTTCACATTTTATGAAAGGATATTGTTGCATTTATCAAATCAAATTGGCCAATCATCTATTAATTTTCTAGTATAGGATTGAATAACCCATAATTTAATCCTGTGTTATTCCACTAACCATTCTTCTTAATTAACATCCTCAATTAATTAATTTTATTAATTAATTGATTTATCTTTCTTTACAAACTATGGGTATTCATAATTTCCTAAGTCACATTTTCCACCTCTAATTTCCAAATTACTAATTTTTATTTATGTAGAATAATGAGTTTTTAATTCAAATATTCGACATAATATTGACATCATCATGACAGATGGACATCTTACATCATGTATTCTATCCTTACACTTGGCTAAGAATTGTCATAATCCATATATTCTTATTCCTTATGCATATCTATATTTGGCTTCTATTGTCATAGATCTTTGGCTATAAGTGGCATTGAGGTGTCACATGATGCGTCATAGATCCTTTTCCATTTATAGGTGTGTTGAATTCCATTTATCATTCAATCTTATATTTTTCATCTTTTGTCATATGTGTCATGGATTTCCAAAAGAAATCTCTTGCCAAGTTGCATATCCAAGGTGACAAGTCCAATGCTCTCCTCTTGTGTGTTGGCTATAAAATGAGCCACAATTCTCTCATTTTCGGTCCTTCAAATCCTTCAAGTCCCTTGGTCTTTGATCTCTCAAGCTTAAAATCACTCTTCTAGTATTCTCATAGCATCATCATATCATATAATTTTGCCTCTCAATTGTGTGCATTATAGGCAATTGGAGCTACATCATATGGAGCAGAAAGAAGGATATGGTAGCTACAACTAAAGAGGGAGTTTTACTTTGTGTTTCTTTCTTTATTTTGGTTGGCTTTCATGGTAGACTAGATGGTTTTTAGTGTATGTTGATTGAGTTTAGTGATTTCTCATATTATGATAGATGTTTAACCTTTTTTTTGGTCCTACACATACATCCAAGAAAAGTTAATTTTCTTTTCTTAAAAGAATTGAGTGAACTATGTCTTTTCTTCAACTGAAAGTGATTAAGCTAAATGTATGATCTTAATAGACTCCCTTGAACCAAGGTTAATAGGATGTGCAGGCTTAATTAAAACTGATGACCTATCTTAGAAACAATTTGAAAAAATACCAAGTAGCTCATCTTTGGGCAGCTCAAAGAGGGTTTTACCATTAGATATGTCTTCATTTTTACTATTTTTTGGATCTGACACCACCACAAAGAGGTTTTTTCCATTAGAGCTCAATTTTTTCATTTTAATTTTTTATTTATAAGGTACTTGATATCTGAATCAATTGTATTAACAATTGGTTCACCAGTGGAAGAGACCATTGATTCGATAACATTTAGATAATAGGCAATCTCATAATCATTTTGGAATTACAATAGCTTGGGTCTTTGATTTCATATGGACCAATCAATGAGATTGAGATGCATGAGAGATAGTGATGAGGAAGCTTCAAGGTTATTAACATGGAATAAATTTTCTCTAGTAATTAGAGAATCTAATTCTATAAGGAAATCCCTAAAGGCACCTAAATTTCCAAAGCAAGTTGAAAGTTTAACTCATCAAACCTTGTGAAAGACTCATTGATTACATTGGTTTGGTTATTATAAGCATGTACAACATCCACTCCCACTTCATGAGATGCATCTGAAGGAGAATCCCACTCATATTCATTTGAATGAGTGGTTTGATTATGAGCTACATGGAGAGAAATATTCCTTCTAATTCTTTCTCTACTAGGATCTTATGTATATGACCCATCAATTCGGGCTGTCTAGAAGTGGAATACTTAATAATGTGATCATTGGGTAGTAGTAACTATGGGTTAAACCTCATCATTTGGATCATTAGTTGTAGGAGCTTGTTCATCATAAATAGGAAGATTATTCTCAACATCATAGCCTAAGCTAGTTGTGTTCTTACTCTTGCGACCTTTATTATGACACATAGGTTTACAATGACATGCTTATTCTCACTCAAATGTCTATGTCTAGGGTAACCCATCTTCTTAAGAAACTAATAAACTTTTCCATACCTCTTCGAAGAAATAGGTGTAGCAAGTATAACCTCATTATCTAGGTCTTCCTCTCTCTCTATATCCAATCCCTAATTGCTTGGTCTTCCATTTCATCTTCTAATGGGACCAAGGATTGAAAAAATGTGTCATAAATGGTCATGGTTGAGGACGAAGGCTTCATTTCGATGGTTTTCCATAAGATAATGGAGAAAATGACATTGCAATAATAGAGTCTAAAGTATATTCTGTAGTGCCTACCCTCGTTCACATCTTCTCTGGACATATTATTGCTATTATTATCAGACTTTGAAGGACTAGTACTATGTAGATGGATTAGTGGTATTGTTTTGACACTATCAGACATTATGTTATGGATTCAGTTATTATATGATGAGATCATCTAGGCTTTACATTTCATGTATGTATGATGATCATTATATTATTTTTAGTTATTGTTGATGATTAGTTAGATGGTTATTATTTCATGAGTTTTATTATGGATACTTACCATACTTGCATGTGTATGGTGTTTGTGTTTTCTTATTGTATGGCATTTCTGATGTGGTTAAGGAAGGGAGTCGTAGTCACCTGCTTAGTCGGGATCTACACGATGCACCACTTCTTGCCATTGCCTGTTTAGCTTAGCACTATATATATTGTATGTACATGCATAATTTTTCTGCAGGTTGCAGGTACCAGGTATCGACTTCCCTGAATTGCTAGGATGAGCGTACCCTAATATACTATCTCAATGATAAGAGAGGGGAGATAAATTCTCAAGTCCAAATCCCAAACCCTAAAACCATTTGTCCTAGTGAGTTAGGACAAGTATCTGAGTTGAGTACCCACTGAATGTGTCGGATGACATATTTTGTGATTTTTAATCTTTTAGACTGATTTCGTATGAATTGTCCTATGATGGGTTTTCATATTTTATCATGAAGGTCTATGGTGAATTTTCTATTAATTAAGTCTTAACAAATATATTTAATTAATAAATTAATTATTTGAGAGATTAAATATCATGATTTTTGATATTTTGATTATGATTAATTCAAGGAGAATTAATTGAGAAATAAAAGAATTAAATTAAAAGAAAATTAGAAATTAAAGAAAATAATAATTATAAAATATTAATAAATTAATAAACAAATATTAATGATAAAAGTTATAAAAATTAAAATAAAGGTTATAAAAAAATTAAAATGGGAGTTATAAATGGAAATTAGTTAAAAATAATTAGAATTATAAACTTGCTTGGAAATTAATGCAGTTCCCCATTTTTCATGTGTCAACAACACGGGGGTTAGTGCATCAACTGAGCACATGGTGTCTACAACCCTAGGGCTTATCAAAAAGGTTGAAAATAGGTCCATGCTTAGTTGGCGATATCTTCCAGCTGGTTCTAGAAGCATTCTAGGGTTATCCTGAAAGCTCTTTATATTCGGCATTCCCTGATAGCTTGGACATAGCATGGATAGTGTGGTTAGCGTGGAGAACAGTTGAAGCATTGGAGGATTCGGGAAAATTCTGAAGAAGGGGAGCTTGCTCTGCGGGTTATCTGAGGATAAGCGAGTTAGCATCAGAATCTGGGTAGATTCTTGTGATTTCATTATGATAGTTCTACATCTTGCTTTCCCCTGTCTTCTTCATATTTTCCATATGTCTTCATTGTGCATTTTCAATTTGGGCAATTAAGTGTTATTTAAGGATTCTATATGCTTAGATCTGAAAATAATATGGACTAGGGTTGCAATTCATGGACAAACCCATTAGAATTAGCCATCAGAGAATTTTTAAAAGAACAAGTTTCATAGAGAGGTTCTGAAAATGAAAGCTTGTATTTTTATAAACATACTGAGATTCTGTATATTATATATATATATATACATAAACCTTGTTATATATATATATACATACATATATATATATATATAAATATAAAATATATATTTATATAATCATAACCTTACTATGGTGGAAACGTTTCAATAAACGTATTTTGCAATTTATTAAATCGCGCTGCGATTGTTTGATAAAACAAATACTAATGCATGTTTGGGTGGGGGCGGAATCGCACCCCATACCGTGCTTTAAAGGGTCGCGCGGTACCTGCTACGCAGTGTACCCACGACTGTATTGGTCGCAGGGTACTTGCGTCAGCAGGGTACCCGTGGCATATGTCACAACAGTGACAGCCGACGGCATATTCGATTCGGCTTTGTTTTAAGGAATTTTGTTATTCGATTTCCTTTATGAATTGAAACTAATAAAAATTCGGTTCCGTTTTTTATAAAATGCAAAAAAAATAAATATTATATTATATATGTACGTATGTATATATTTATATATATATATATATATATATATATATATATATATATATATATATATATATATATATATATATATATATATATGTTATTTAAAAGATTTAAAGTTGATAATAAAAGATTTATAAATTCATCTTTTTTTTTAATGATGAATAGTTTTGTAATTTTATAATTTTAACTATTATGAATTAATTAATAGTTTAAGATTATAAGATATATGAAGCATATGAAAATTAAGTTAGTGGAAACGTCTTTTAAATATTATAATTGGAAACTGAAGTTTAGAGGGAATTTTTAATCCATCCAGAAATTAATACATGGAAAAACATAGGAAAATGTTCTTCCTCTAAACTTGGAATACAAAAACTGAGATTTCGCATATGAATTCAAATTTGAAAACTTAGCAAGACCAAAACATGTGTTTACATTGTGTATTCATTATGCTAATATTTTGGGTTTTGGGTTGACTAGTGTTGACCGGTATAGGACATCTACCAGAGGCTTGGGGGTTATGTGAATGTGATGTCTTAATGATGTTTTAATCTCGATCTTTATAAACCCAACCATGATTATGTGATGGAATGCTCTATGTATTGGTTGTGAATACTGATTGTTATAGTTGAGATTCTTATGTCTGAGACCCTTGACTTAACCATTATTTTTGGTCATTGATCAGTTATCCTTGGATATATTCTAGTCGCCATGATGGGACTAATATATGGATTTATTCTTGATGATGTCATGTTGTAACATGTTTGACTCAACCATTTTGGAGTCTTCGATCAGTATGATTTTGAGATATATTTTGGTTATTAAGAACCAATGGATATTTTGATTATCAGTGATGCTTCAGTTGCCAATAGAGAGCTGTTGTGATCATGATTTTCTATGGATGTTTGCTCATGGTGATTTGATGCCTTTATGCATATTTGATGATTTTATCATGATGATTCTTATTGTGGATATTTGATGATTTTATGGACTCTCTTTATGATTATGATACCATGAGCATTAGGGTAGGATATCTGCATGTAGTGTCAGGAAGTGGCTTGCAATGGGGGCCAGGGCCCTAAGAGGCTGCCAGGGCAACTCATTGTAAGTTGGAATAATAAGTGATAACATTCACACACTTAATACTAACTGAATGAACCTAAAAAGATAAGAGTTTTTGGTTCTTGCCCATGCCTTGAGTGCTTGTATAGGCTAGGATGGGAGTAGAGAGAATGCATGGTTGCGACCTTGCATTCCATAGTATGCCTTGTCAGTATGAAAGGATACTAGTGGCCGCATGAGATCTATATGGACCCGTGGAGTTTAGCTAACTGCCAGGGTAACTTGTACGAGATAAATGCGATGAAACTTTCCCTCTTGCATAGTAGGTTCCTACATGTCATTGTGTGCCTCTGGGAAGTAGATGTCTGTTTTGTGAATGGAACCTTTGAGTTAGTATACTTTTAGGATTCCTGTACTTTAGAGTCATGTGCTAGGTGGCTTTGATAGCCTGTTTGGGACTTGAGATTATCTCCTCAGCACGGTGGGAGTGGACCACTTAGGTACCACGCGGTCAGGTGGTAGTGTATTTTCCACTCTTATCATTTGAGATTCATTGAGACATTGTGGTTAATGCGTCCTTCGTGATGGTGAATATGTATCCTTTCATTGATGATTAGCATATGTTAGATGATGATATCTTATGCTTTACTTTTTATGTTAGTAGGATGTTTTAGGAGTGACATTCCTACTATGATAATACCGATGATCTCTTCGGTGCTTGGAATGTTACGCACGGAGGGATGGCTAGGATCCATGATGGTCTAATGATGCTATTGACGGTTGGGAGGAACCGTGCACTTAGTTTATTTTGTAGATCTATATGATGGATGTATATGAATTCTATGATGTGTATCATGTGATTATCTTTACTTTGATGTATCATGGGTTAGGATAGGATGAAGTACCTTATTCTACATATGTATATTCTTATAAGCCTTCATACCTTGAGACATGTATAGAGGATGAATGAGCATTTGGTTATGTGATGAATGAACATTGGATTTATCAATATTATTTCATGTGGATGTTGTACTAGATGGATTCATGTAAGTAATTCACGTTAAGGGGATCTTAAAGAATGTAATCTGTTGTATATGTTAAGTTTACTTTTTAGATGGACATTGCTATTGCTTCCGTTATTACGAATAAGTTATATGTGGTATTTACTTTCATGGAAAAAAAAAAAATGCTACCAACTTAGTGAAATACTAGGTTAATTCTTTGGATCCCTTGGCAGGGCATTACATATTCCCCTATACCAATGATCATCATTTTTAATTTCTTTTCATAAGCAACAGGTGAGGATCTAACTTCATTAGTAGCTCTATTTTTTGGAACTAGTGATTCAATGACAATGAGTGTATTTATTGACATAGAGTTATTTCTAGGAATCACAACTTAAGTACCATCAAAGGGGAGTTTTATATATTGATCAAAGTTTGATGGTACTACTTGCATATCATGTATTAATGGTCTCCCTATCAAAATTTTATATGCAAGTGGAATGTCAAGAAGTTGGAGCACCACATCCTTTTCCACAAGACCAACTTAGACAAGGAGCACAATAAGACCTTTAGAAGAATATTCAATCTCATAATAGGCTTTTATTGTGATCTTACACCTAGGATCAATGGCAAACTTAGATAGCCCCAATTGTTGAACAACATTGAAAGAGACAATATTTAGCCCCACACCATTGTCTATCAAGGCTCATCAAACTCAGGTACGATGAATTATAATTCAATATGTAATGCAAGGTTATGAGGGTGGCTAAGTGACTTATTATCTTATTCAAAAAATTCAAAGTAATGCAGAGAGGATATGTGATTCACAATAGCTTGGAACTTATCCACATCAATATCAATAGAGACACTAGTTGCATGTAGAGCCTTTTCTAGGATCTCCTTATGTAAAGGAGATAACTCTAGTAACTCGAAGATAGATATTTGAGAAGGTGTCCATTATAACTAGCTAACACGATCATAAGTAGTCTTAGAAGTAGTAGCATTTTGTGCTTATATGAGATATCTTATTTATGATTATCTACAATCTTAAAAACAACTTTGGACTGATCCCTAGTGACAACATTTAGTCTTTCACCACAACAACAAGAAGAGGAGCTCACAACCCTAAGTAAAACTATAGGTCTATTGTTATCAAAGTGTTGGTAGGAAGCAAGAGTTATCAAAATAACTTTGGGCCTTTCTTCATTAGTATTAGAGTTAGGCTCTTCATCAAATTTGGGCCCCATCATGTAGACACTCTCCTCAATAGGTTCAAGCATTTTTATGACATTGCAGATGTTGTTGTACGCATAATTATTCTTAGCATCATTACCCTTTTTGTTTTCTTTTGAAGTTTCTCCTTATTTGTATTTTGGTATAGGGTCCTTGAGAGCTTTATGATTATATTTCTGAACCAACTCATTAGTAGCAACCTTCCCTTCATCAATGAGATCATGTATCACATCTTTAAGCTTAACACAAATATCCATAGTATGACCCTTATTTATATGATAATTGAAAAAATGATTTTCTCTCCACTAAGGAAGTTTGAAAATGGGATCATAGGGTCTTGAATTATCGGGCAATGTAACAATCTTATTAGCAAGAAATCTCTTCAAGATCACATCATATGAATCAATCAATGGATTAAAGTTACACTTAGCTTTAGAAGATTTTGTGAACTTGGGATTGTCATAATCTTGAGACTTATTTGAATCATTTTTTTTTGTTTCCTCTTGTTGTTTGGTAGAAAGGATAGCATTAGGTGTGTCAACAACACCTTCATTAACAACATACTTATTCTTGTTCCATGGTTTTCCATTTTCCTTAGCATTCTCATTGCCATTTTTTTCCTTGTTTAGAACTATAATCCCCTTCTTAATAGAAACATATTCAATTCAATAGGCACTTACAATCATGTCATTGAATATGGTGAACACTTTTTTAGTAAAATTGTAGTATAGCTCATGTACAAAAGTGTTAACAAAGATATAAATATTCTCATTCTTGAGGATTTGTCAATGGTACCTAGAGTGTAATACTCTCCACATTTAAAAGTATGTAATGAAAGGTTCCCCTTGTTTTTGCTTAATGTTGCACAAGTCTAGTATGGTAAATAGGTGTTGTATGTTGTATTAGTAATGTTTAATGAACCTTTGTGAAAGCTTATCAAAATTATTAAGAGGAGAGGAGAGTATAGTAAACCACTCCAAGGATTGTCCATTCAAGCTCCTAGGAAAGAGCCTTATGCGATATGTGTCTTCATGCACAAAATCCATGCTAATAGCATAAAGGTGTCTAACATGATCATGTGGATCAATATTTCCATCATATTTATCATATTTGGGAACCTCTATATCCCTTGGGAATGTCATCATGTAAATACTTTTGTCAAAAGGAAGAGCACATATGGTCTCAACAAATGATGTTTTAGGTTTCTCCTCCTCCATTTGCACGCATGCAAGTTAATTTCA
Organism: Cupressus sempervirens; assembly: GCA_028749045.1. Taxonomy (NCBI): domain Eukaryota; kingdom Viridiplantae; phylum Streptophyta; class Pinopsida; order Cupressales; family Cupressaceae; genus Cupressus; species Cupressus sempervirens. Next base: position 513,858,149 of record CM053787.1, on the reverse strand, counting down.
TAACTCTTGAACCTCTTCCTTTTTGAGTTCACTTTTGGTTAGTTCTCTCTCTCTTGAATAATTAATTAGACATAAAAGTCATGTGGTATCATCCAACCTATATTTTTCATATATCTAAAGTATTGATCCCCATTTTATTCTAATACTTTGAGAATGAGTCTTTGTAGACGTTCATCTTATTGGAACCTAATGAGGTCTTCAATAGTAAATTCATTATCTAGTTCACTCTCATGTTGTTAGGGTTGTGAGCATCTAGGTGGTGATGCATATCCTTCAACATGTGACCTTGGGGTTCTTTGAGGAGTATTATTACCATCGTTTCCAAAGTGTGCATGATTTGCAAAGAGGTCTCTAAAGAAAATGTTAGAATTTTAATTCTCAAAGTCATATGTGTAAGTGTTCCCAAAGCCTTGAATGTTGTTGTTATAAGCATCATTTTCTTTATGAGCATGTGTAGTTATCCTAGAGGTGATGTGTCTAGCTTGTTCACATTTCTCTTTCTCTAGCTTAGCTTTTGATCTTGAGCAACTCTATTCTCTTTCAATGTCTTCTCTCCTAATATGAAATAATGCATCTAAGTGGTGGAGTCTCTTCTCTTGATTCATGGTGAAAGACACTATTTTCAGCTTTAGGAGTATGAAGTGGGGTATTGAAAGAACTACCAAAGCAACTAATAGGATAGTACCAAGTAGTGGACTTATCTTCCTCAACCTTGTCAAAAATAGGCTCACCCTCAAAGTTTTTTTTACATGTACGTCTAGTTGGGGAAGCTAACTATTCAAAGAAAAATGAAGGATGACTTGACCAAATTGTAGCCTAGTTGTAAGCAACATGCAATAGAAAATTTTAGCCTATTAAGATGACACAAAGAACTTGGAATTAAAAATTTGTAAAGTCAAGATGTTCACTTGTCAAGAAATGTAGTAATGATGATAGATTTTCAAAAGTGTCCAAACAACTTATGATACTAGTGACTCAAGCTGATAGATAGGAAATAATCCCAATAGAAAATAGCCAAATAAGTAGGATAAATGAGTTTTGATAAGTGAACAATCTATGAAATCAAGCTTGCATCCAAGGAAACAAGCTAATATTTTTAGTTTAGAGCATAGCCAAACATGTAAGTTTCAGCTGAGGGACACAATAAGACCAAGTGGAGACACCCCTATTTAGCAATAATGTAATCCAAGATAAGATTTTGTAGGAAACATACCTAGGTGAAAAAGTTTAAAATAACAAATGATACAAGTTCAACAAATAGTTTCGTATGATAGTTTATCAGAGACAATATGATATAATGTAGTATAACTATATGATACAATTTATATGGAAGTACAATATTTTTAGGTTCCAAAAGTATTGTATGATACTTCTTAGAAAAGGAGTACGAGAGAAGTTCAATAGAGACAATCTTTTGTGACTTTGTGCCTAAAATACCTATGTTTTGACTCAATCTTTAATCATTTATAGGCAAGTTTGATTATTATAGCTGGCTGTTTTTAATTTGTAACAATAATATAACATTTTGAAAGCAATTTGTGGCACAAACACACAGCTTCAAGCAATTGGAAAAGGGATTGAGAAACCTTGCCAACACAAACACTTGGGAGGCTTTTAGAGAAAAAAAACTATGAAGACTAATACCATGTATCCATTCATATAGGTCTAGCATAAATTGAAGACATACCAAGGAATATCTACCTATAGGTCACAACTCATTACTCAATACCTCAGCCCAAAACTTGATGCCTCCTCACATCACACAATGTGGTTGCCTACAATAGTTATTGGCTTTGTCACGGAAGTGCTATTAACACAACCAAAGGGATACATATGGTGAGTGTAAATATTTGGGTGATCCGGGTAGTCTACTAGGATTTATCCTTGCACCAAGATATTGAGCAGCTAAAAAGGGTGGCCTTTGAATCCTAGAGTGTCTACTATGGATTTTATTCATAATACCCCTCTTGCACTTGATACTCGACACAATTATGGACCTCATAGTCACAAGAGTACCTTAAGTCCCCCAAGGCTTTGGCCTTTGTCAAGGGGTTTGTGATTATAGTGGGCTAGGTTAGTTGGGTTTTTCTTGTTCCCACTTCAGGTCATTCCTATTGGTATCTTTCCACCAATAACATGCCCTCTAAAGCTATGAATCTCACTAAGAGATTGAAAAAATGGATCCACACCAAGGAGGTCAAGATTTCTAATTCACGTTTTAAGTGAAGAGCATATTATCCTACTCCCTAATGTTTCCCCCAAATATGCCAAGAAAGTTAATTAAAACCACTAAAGAGTATATCACCTGCTCTTGTGATTCAATGGAGGGTCACAATTTTTGATTCACCTAAAAGGTGAAGATCATACTCTCCTACAAACAATGAACCCTTACTTGTGCGTTTTATGTGCCTAATGAAAAGAAACAACTAGTTTAATATCATAATTAAAAATGAAATAAATACACATAATTTATTACTATTCTTTTCTTTTCTTGGGCATCCCTACAACAAATGTTACTAGCCCTTTTTTAAATTTTATTTTAGAAATGCCCATTAGCAAATGAGAAAGCAAGAGAACCTACAAAATAACAAGGGTTAGGGCATAAAAGGATTAGTGAAATATGAAAAACACCATACAAAACCACTTGTTAGTAATTGTTAGAGAAACCAACAATCTAAAATACAAACCTCGAAGCCAAAAATGCAAACTAGAAACCAAATTACCTAAGTGAAACAAACTATGTGATACTTCTGTCTATAACACTATCATATGATAGTTCCTATATACCTAGGTGATAGTTTTTCTTGATGTGATACTCTATATTAGATGGTGTGATACTTTGCAGAATAGTCGAGCGATAAAATACACAAGCTAGTATAATAGTAAAATTGGCAATTTATCATATCAGTATTGTAGAAAGTATCATACGATAATAGAAAAGTATCATAAAATATTTCTATCTATAAAAATAAAAAAACTAAAAACAACAAGATAAAAATGTGATGAAAATGCAAGATAGAGAGCTAGACAAGGTTGTCTAGCTCCACAGTGGGCATAAAAAATATATACCAAAATGTGGCACACTTCGATAAACCCTTATAATTTAGAATACCCATGATAAAGGGCATCCCAAGAGGCATCTTATAGCTTCCTATCTATGACATACAAGAGTTATGAGATGGTGGCTCTCAAATGAACCTAGCTTATGCAACCCTAGCAAGGTGCACCATAGAATAGAAGATTCAAACATGGGAGAAAGAATACTAGCATTCAAGAATCACTATGTAATGCAAGCTAAACTAGAATGATATGGAAGATTCAAACTAAGCTAACAAGATGAAATTGTTACAAATCTCCCTAGTTAAGCTATGTGATCTAAGCTATAGGCATAAAGGAAATATAAGCTTAAATGATATGAAACTAAAATGCAAGCTAGAGAATGAAGATGCAGGATGAATGCCAAGTGAGTGCTCCAAGTGCTCCAAAATCACTAAGAAATCCTACAACATAACATAAACATACAATATCTATATTAGAGAATGAGGAGAGATCCCTCTCTTTTAAAGAAAAATGGATGGTTGAGAATAAACACCAAGAGAGGTATAATCAAGTGTGGAGGATGCATCTTGCGTGATCCATGTGCACAAGCATCTCACCTAATCAAGATCAATGATAAAGTTCAAAGAGGTGAGAGATGTGTGGAGGAGATTGAAGATTCCACCCACCTTGAAAAGTGTGCATCTCATGTGAGACAAAAAACCTTTTATTTTATTTTTAAAATAGGAATAATTTTGGATGTGTAAAAGGGAGCAAGTCCTTTTAATTAAATAGGAACTTAGGAAAAAGTGGTCAAACCACATGTTATAATCAGGTTAATATATTTTTGAGGATTTGATCAAGAATAAGCAATTAATAAATTAAGTAAAAATGCTAGAAGGGGAGTTAATAGTCTAGATGACCATTTTTGGGTGATTATAAGAGGTTCAATTACTTCTTCTTGTATTTCTTCCAATATTTTTTTGATATATACAATATTTGAACAATTAGTTGTAGCAACAACATATTCAACTTCAATAGTAGATTATGAAATACAGGTTTGTTTCTTGCATATCCATTTGATCAACCTTTTTCCTAAAAAGAAAGATCCACCAATCATTCTTTTTTTGCCATCAACATTTCCAGCCCAATCAACATTAGTGTATACTTTAATATTAAATCCATCCTCTTGTTTATACCATAGACTATAATCTTTAGTTCCCTTGAGATATCTGAATATCCTTTTCAGAACAATCATATGAGTTTCCCTTGGATTAGATGAAAACCTTGTAACAATTCCAACAACTAGGCTGATTTCTAGTCTACTATGTATAATATATTATAGCTGTCCAATCATAGATATGTATTATGTCTGATCAACTTCACCAGTAGTGTCTTCTTTTGATAATTTCATTCTAGACAGCATAGGTGTACTGACTCGTTTAGACTCGCCCATCCCAAATGTTTTCAAGATTTCCTTCACATACTTGGATTAAGTAACATAGATACCTTTCTATGTTTGATAGACTTTTCATATACACAAACAAACTTATTGTACTCTTTAGGTTCCTTCTTGCTTTCTAGATCATTTATTTCTACAAACTCATAAAATCTCACATTTGCACTTTCAACCATCTTGTCAATAGCCTTGTTCAAATATTTGTAAGCTTTTCTCTTAGATAAATATCCTAAGAATACACTTTATCTCCTTTAATATCAAGTTTACCATTCCTAGAATCCTTATGAATATAACATCTACTTCCAAAGATTTTTAAATAACTTATATTCTGTGTGTAACCATAACATAGCACATAGGGTGTCTTTTTTGTTCTTTTCTTTAATTGAACTTGGTTGAAAGTGCATACAAAAATTCTAATTGATTCTCTCCATAATATCTGAGAGAACTCCTTCTCAATCATTAGTGTCCTTGAATAATCCATGATAGATCTCAATGTCATTATGTTTTGGTATCCTCAGTGTAGATAATTGTCTTTTGATACCATTCTCAACACAATAGTTAGTGAATTCAGCAGACATTAATTCACCACCTCTATCATAGCTCAAATATTTCAATAATTTATTAGTTTCTTTTTCAGCTCTTACTTTATTCTATTTAAACATATCAAAAGCTTTTGATTTTACTTTCATGAATATTACAGTCATCATCCTTGAATAATCATACACAAACAATATCAAGTACATATCACCATATTAACTGTCTGTTGATTTCTAAGGATCGATTTAGATGTAACTGCATTTCCATATTGGTATATGCTTTTCAAATGCATCAATCTCCTCTTGTATGTATTTCAAATGACACATGAAGAGACATGTCCCCTCATGAGACATCTCTATCCATTATAATTATAAAATAACAAATATATATATATATATATATATATATATATATATATATATATCTCATATATTAAATATATATAATTAATATACATATACATATATCATACACACACATATGTATGTATGCATATTTATACTCATCTCATAGATTTAACCAATTGAAGCTACCAAACATGAACACTCCCTCTTAGCTAGGGAGGATCGACATACGACTTATATTACTTCAATGTAATATATAGATATTGGGAGTAATGGTCTCCTGAATGTTGAGTAGCAAGATATTCACCAAATACTATGAGTAATGGCCTCAAGAATGTCAACTCATTTGATTATCACCAAATACTCTATGTAATGGCCTCTTGAACATTGATTTTCATAACATTCACCATGTACTCAAAATGTTCATAAAGTATGTGTACAGACATTCTCATAATGCTTACATTATGAATATCCACATGTAAAGTATAATCTATCATGATCTGCATAGACATCATAAGATATCTATCATAAAAAATTAAATTATTGAAAGATTGTCACCTTTTAATAACTTTTGCAAATAAAAGTGATAATCATTTGGAAGTCATCACTTTATCATGATGTACATAGGGGGTAGGCCCATTCAAATCACATAGTCACAAGTTATATTCATGAATTGTAGTCCTCTTGACTATTACAATTTATTGATTACTAGGGAATCCATCTTCAACATGGTCTACTCCCTCTTAATCAATATATACGAGATCACTAAAGTTTGATGAAACCATCTCCTCTATCTGCTCTCTCTCTCTCTCTCTCTCTCTCTCTCTCTCTTTCAAGGTTGCATCTATTGAAAAGTCAAATTCCTTTTAAATCTCAATCTCCCTCTGAATTTGAAATCAATCTTCATTTTCCAACAATAACATTCTTAGAGGAAAAGATAAAGACACATAATTCTTATAATTATAATAAAATACCTTTAATAATTATTCTCAGTGATAATAAGAACATTAAAACTCAATACTATACATAATTCATAATTAATTTTAATCATATATATATAAAAATACATCTAATATACTCATACTTTAACTCATAAGGATATATCTTAGATCATGTGCAAATTGAGCACCCTAATGTGTACGAGGTAAGCCTATTCTAGGTTGACTACGATTGGTGTCCTTTAGGAAATCACCATTTTTCATATTGTTCCTCTTACTTGATTCTTGGTGATCTACCCCATACTTGAGTGTTTATTGTATGGTCTTGTACTATCCATGTACTAATCTCATTATTTATCCAAGTAAGAAACAACCAATATTTTTTGGAATTAGTTTCTTGTGATCAAGGTGAGACACAATTCATCTTCATTTTTCTCATATCCATCAGTGATGTGTGCCATAGGGATAACTAACTTACCCAATCCTTTGCTTTCCAAGATAGTTCTATGATCTTTATTTCATCCACCAAGGTTTAGGAGATGTTTGATAATTTCAAGGCGACCAACTATTATGAAGGTTGCCACTATGAGCATGCTGAGTGGTGTAGTAGATAAGAAATTTAGAACCAGAGTTATATGGCCACTTGGATCATGCCTAGTCTTACATAAGAGAGTGAACCATTCCAAGTTTCTCAACATGTTGTGACTTCCAAATCCACCTTTGAGCAATTTCCATGCATGATATATTATGATGAGTGGTGGATCTGAAGACTTTGACATGCACCATCTTAGCCTGATGTCACTCCACTTATTCTACTCTGGTACCCACAAATAGAACATGTCCCAAATGGGTGACTTAACTTGCAAGTGACATCTCTTCTACAAGACTTGGAGTCCATTCAACATTTCTAATCTCTCAGTTATGAAACCGTTCATCTAATTGCATATTCATGGTGATTTTGTCTCTTCCTTAACATGGAAGCTCCAACTACCATTCAGGGCTAAAGCAATATAGGTTGTATCTACACCCTTTCTCTAGTCTTCATTTGATTTATATCTACAACCTTGCTTTGATACCATATTGATTTCTACGGATCGATTTAGATGTAATTGCATTGCCATATTGGTATATGCTTTTCAAATGCATCAATTCCCTCTTGTATGTATTGCAAGTGACACATGAAGAGACATGTCTCCTCATGAGACATGTCTATCCATTATAAAATAATAAATATATACTATCTCATATATTATATATAATTAATATACATATACATATATACATACACACATATATATCACACTTATATATGTATATTTATACTAGTTTCATAGATTTAACTGATTGAAGCTACCAAACATTAACACTTTCAACTCCAATTGGAACACATAAATTAGTATGTACTAATTCCAAAATATCATTTGAAGTGTGTGCCTTGCTAGAAAAACTTGACTTATTCATCTTATTGAGTTGATATTCTTTGCACATAACATTTTTAGATTTTTACAAATTTGGTAAGCCTCTTACTCTTTTCTTTCTACTGATTATATTTAAAGTCCTTGAACCCAATATGCATCATCACATCCAATCTTATCATTTAGCATTAATAATCCTTTATCTTTCACTAAATATGGAACATCACTACCAAACTTAATAGTTCCACCATTACCAATTTCTTCAAATTTATCAACTTACTTAAATCACCAGTCATATGATGTGAACAACCACTATCAATGATCCATGAGTCATTCTTAGTAACATGTGAAATAAGATGAATATCATTCTCATACCTTTCACCATTTGGATCTTCCTTGATGGCAACATAGACCATTTTAACTACTTTCTTCTCATCATCAAATTTTTTCTCGGTGTTCTCTTCTTTAGTAATGTAACATGACTTATTTCCTGTGTCTTTGTAATCCCTATTCTTCTTGTACTTGTAATCTTTCTTATTGTTTCTATTACACTTTCTTTTTTTAGGACATTTAGCAGCAAAGTGACCAAACTCATTACATTTGAAATAGATAAAGGGCAATTTACCTTTGTATTTACCTTTACCTCTTGATAACCTTCATGCAGGCAATGCTTCAATCTCATCTAGATCACCTTCAATTTTAGACTCAGTTTCTTTTATTTTCTTTTTCTTTCTTTGAATTGTTGATGGTTAGTAAAGACTTAAAAGCATTTCCCATTGAACACATATTGTTATCATAATTTCTCAACTCAAATGCAAAGAATCGACCAACTAGACCATTAAGTGTCAGATCATTTCTAAGCATAACTCTTACTTCTTGAATATATGAAACTTTAAATAGACAAAAAGCTTCTCAAGACTTTAATTACAATTTCATATTTTGGATGGCTCCACCAACAAATTTGATTGTACTCACAACATCCTTGATTTAGTTTGCATATTTTGCAAAATTCTCATCTTCCTTCATTCTCATGTCATTATTCTTATCTCTGAGACTTTCAGCTTTCTCTCTCCTTACATTATCATCTCCTCTATGTACTAGATTCAATTTACTCCACATTTTCTTAGCATTAAAAAATTTCTTGATATCATTAAATTCAACATTAGTAAGAGAAGGTGCAATATCGATCATCACACTATTATGATTTCTCTTCTCATTCATTTTCTTCAAAGTCAGGGGACTAGTAGCTATGCCATTCATTATCCAACCAATGTGTAACATTATCACCAATACCTGAGAGATGCAACTTCATTTGATCTTGCCATGAGGGAAAATTATCCTTGTTTAGCTTTGGTGGCTCTCTCTTTTACATCTTGATCTTTAGCTCAAGTACCTTTAAACTTCTTTCTCCAAGCACTCAGTTTTGATACCAAATTGTTAGATAATTGATAGGGGGTGAATGAGTTATGTCCATTTATCTCACAGTCCCTTCAAAATTATCAACACCATCAAAGAATTATAATCATTAAAAATATTAACTTCAAAACATTGAATCATTTGATGTAGTCTGTTGGGTGAAACTGTGGTACAAATATTAAGGATAAACGATAAGATTAAGAGCTAGTTCATCTCACATTTAAATATCAATCCGGAGTCGTAAACTTGTGAAAGGTATAGTGGCTATATGCTCAAGGGATGAGATAGCATGCCAAGTGGGGATGGATGCAACTAAGAATATGTGGAAGGAAACCTACAACAAACCAAAACAAAACTGGCGATAGGAGCTAAGCTGAAACCTACAATAAATCAAAACATAACTGGCGATAGGAATTAAACATTTAAATCTAAAATGAAACAATTCTAAAAACTAGAAAGCATGATAACATGTAAAATTTAATCTAGAATTTAACATTGCATAAAATAAATAAGAAACCACAGAAATCTGAATTCACACTTATATCTTAAACAATACATGAATCAATAATCAATTACAATAACATGAATTAAAACAAGTAAGCTAATATAAGAATTTTATATAAGAAATCAAATCAAAACATATGTAAAATAAAACAAACTCTAATCTAAAACAAATCATCAGTCATTTTGAGAAGTGGATTCTGCCTCCTCAGTACGCTTGGTGATGAAAATAAATGATCCTCTACGCTCCTTCAATCAAAATAATGATATTTTATTCATCCATATATAACAAAGAATTCTGCTACATGAAGATCTGAGTGTAGAAGTGTTTATATATATATATATATATATCTGCTCTCCCTGTAGCTTACATAATGCATCATATATAATTGTAGTCTTACAAAAAATGCATATAAAAATAGAGAGCTTGTTTTGTTGTATCTAACAAACATTCTCACGTAATTCCTTGTTTGAGAATGACTACAAATTATTAACAAATTTGTGTGACATCAAGCAAAAATAGAAATGGAAATGGTTATATCAACTCCCCTATCAAAGTGAATCATTATCCACGTGAATATAACCATTAGTTGTTGTAGAAAAATGTGGAGTTTGGGCTGGCCGCAACAACAAAATCAAAATTCTTATGTTTATAAAACCATCAGTAACTTCTAAATGGTTGAGTTTCTGAAGATTCTGCCGCGTGGAAACTTAATTGGGCCCATTCTGGACAAAACCCATGTCTTGGATTTTCCAGATTTGTCCTCATTTGCTCACAAATTGAAACGCAAAACTGACTGTCATATTTTTGCCTTGCAGATTTTGTTTCCTCTAAATAGCTGGCACATAAATCACGAGATTTTACTCTAATTATTTCATGTAGATTTCACTTGATATGATATTATTTATGGATAGGAGATCATGAATAGTTATATCCATTGCCATCATATGATAGGTAGAAGTTCGTGACCAAAAGTGAGAGGAAGATTTTCTGCATGGAAAATGACAGGAAGATGAACACCCTGAAATCTCTATATTAGAAAAAATATTTTCCAAGACATAAAATAACAATGCTTGTTAGTAACAATAATCAATAATTAATTCCTATATTTTAATCTCAAAACCATATTAAATATAACTTATATATATTTAACCATATGTAACATAAAGTAGTAAAATGGGACGAGATGGAATGGAAAATAGAATATGGAAGTAAATATGATGGCACATAAAATGGATAAAAAGATTGTATAAAATGATTCATAAACTGCTCTCATCATTCCCCCCAACTTAACATATTGCACGTCCTCATGCAATTATTATGATCAAGGGATCTTGTGGATTGAAGACCTTGGCTATCACCTTTAACTGTTATAGCTTATATACAACCACCTTGCCCTTTGCTGTGCTAAGTTTCTCATGAAAATAGTTATTTCTTCATTTGTTTGGTTGTTTTTCCAATGTTGATACCTCCTTCAATTTTTCTAATTTTCAATTATTTCTTTGTATTTTTTTCATCTTCATTTTTCATAGTATCATGTTTGAAATGCCTATATATAGGAGGTGTCATTAAAACTTGTCTTCATTTTCAACATGTGTAAAATAGGTGAAATGATAGGGCTCATGAATGATGAAATGAGAAATACGAAGTATGAAATAATGGGTTTTAGCATGGGATGAACAAGGATAAAGGAAATAATAGGTGATAAAGATATGTAATAAGGATAGTATGCCTCCCCCCAACTTAAAGGGTTGACCATCCTTAGGAAATAGGGAGAGGAAAGGTAGGGATGTTGCACATATGATCAATATAATAAGAAATATTAATAAAGTGATGAGATAAAATAATAGAAAATAAAACTTGACTATTTTACCAACTTGCATGTCCTTCTATGCCAAGGTCCAAAGGCAAAGGATCGTAGCAACTGTGAAGTGCAAACAAGTAACCAAGAACTCTGCCAAGAGAAATAGCACCACAAAAGATCACCATCTGAATGAAGGCACTAGAGAGTAACCCATTAAGAGGAACCAAGATTATGACTGAGACTACAACTCCAGTAGCCATTGTCATCTGATGGAAGCATTATAGATCACACTGAAGGGAGCTGAATCCATTGTCCATAACACCTCAACTGAATGTATAGCACATGCTATAGGCGATCAAAGATTTGAGGATCACACTGAGTGACAAGAGTAAGTGATAGGAGGTGCCAAGAATGAAAGAACCATTGAAGCCAATGAGTGTTCCTGAAAAGAATGATTAGTAGAAAAATCAAGAACACCAATTGTTACATTTTCTTTTGTCATTTAAAAAAAAATATTTTTTCATTTTTTCTTTTTCATTTTTTTTTTCATTTTTTCAATTTTTGATAACGACAAGTGACCGCTGGCAAGCCAGTTTTCAATCACTCACCGCTTAATGGCGCTGTAAAAACAGTTTTCACCACTAAGAATTTATGTTACAATTAATATCTTCCAAAAATTGGTTTTCAGATATTAACTAGCCAACAATGCCCGAAGGTTTTCATTGTTGGATCTTTTATTGCTTTTTTTTTTTTTCATTTTTTCCATTTTTTTTTCGATGACTGCATATAATGACCAAAGAACAAGAAATTGTGATATGGATGATGGAAAATGACACCATCCAAAACTTAAGTTTTTTCCATGACTAGGCAAAAGGCTCTGCTGAATCTTGATTGCATAATGAACTTGAAATGATGACTACGAATAATCTCCACAAAATTGAGAATACTAAAACACTTCACAGATCAACCTTGATCCATGTATCTCACAACAATGAATCTAAAATCTTCTTGGATAACTTTGGAACACACTAGCACACTGAGGTAAGAGAATCACCCATAGTGATGGTGCTACTCACATTTCTCTATGATATTATAGGATGACATCACATGAAGATATGAAACCCTATTCTTTTGAAGTCTATGAAATATCCATTATCGAAAAATGTAAAGTTGTGAGTGACACACCTTCATTACCAAAGAGAGGAGTATGGAGTGAAATACCAATGATGGTCTCCAATGTGTCCATAAAACTTCAAAGAGGAGGAGACACAACTCGATGAAGGACTATGATGATCTGCAATGTCTTCAAAGTTTTTCTAGATGTGTAGCTCAAAATGAATCATGAATCTCATAGACCAAGTTGCACATTTTCCTCCATGTGATAAATCACCAAAGAAAATAAATTTTATCTCAAGGTGGGGAACACCTTATACCACAATCTTCTTGTGATCTCCAATAGTAAAGCACAAGCAAAACTGAGATGCACCAGATAGCGAGCAAGCCCACACAATGTTAACAAAGCCAACATAGTGTGTTATGAAATGCTTGTGTAGAAAAACATCATCAATTGGTAATGGTACTAAGATCATGTCAAAACAACAAGAGACCTGTAACCATATTCTCAAAACCAAGCACATCAAGTATAGTAAAGTCATTTTTATCTAGTTAATAACCCTACCATTAAGTGAGTAATGCATTTTTACTAATGATAAGTAGAGTTATTAACATGAATAGATACTTGAGAGAATGGATAAAATCTTGTGTTCATATAATAGAAATGCTAATTAACACTAGAACACATGCCTTGAATTGTTGAGATGTCACATTTCGAGGACCAACAAAACAATCAATGAAGCTTGATTGAAAATCATCCAAGAATCACAAAGTTGGAGGGATTCCCCCCAACTTAACTTCATTCTACAAGGTCATAAGAACATCAAGAAAATTTTAAGCAAGCAAATTTAAGAATATCTTTGAGTTTTAGTATTTCTATGGATTCCTTCTTGATGTCTCAAACCATCCAAAGAATCAAGAAAGTGATTCAACGCCTAGTATTTATGCATGATCATCTTAAGATACAACAACCAAGAATGAGAAATATATAGATATTAATACCTTGGTTCTTGTTAAATGAATGAATCATTCATAGTGTATTTAGTCATCTGGGGATAATGTAAAGAATCAACAATGAAGAATAATGAACATCCATTTGCAACACATGTTATTTGGTCATTAATGCATTCAAATCCTTCATGTTTTGTTTAATCAGCTGGACCCAAATCAATAAGTGTGTGAGGAATACACATTTTTATCATAGGCCTCCCAAGATCTATATATTGGTATATTAAAACATTTTTAGAGAATAGATCTTGTAAGTTATCATTTTTCATCACACACAACTCTGGAATGATTATTAAATTAACTAGTAGTGCATGATTAATTCCAACACACATACATATCTTTTCAATGATAAAATCAAAAGGCGTAATTTCTTTATGTGTGTAAAATATCTCAAAATTTTGTGATTCAAAAAATAGATAAGAAGAACTAAATCGATGGTTTTTGAATTGATCAATATGTTCTTTTAATTCTTCTATACAAAAATCACATCTTTTAGTCACATCATCATTTTCATGCACATGAAGAGAATTTAAAAGGATAATTGAAATGTCATCAACATGTGTTATTTGATCCACCTTATTATGTAATTTTTCATGAGGAATTATAATTTCCATTGTTGGATATGTTGGGGTGGATGGTGGGTGAAATGAATGGAATAAAGATAATGGAAAAGGTTGTATTGGATATAGAGTAGGTGGCTGTGAGTAGGATGGGAATAATGGAGATGGTAAGGATGGATATAGTGGTTGTTGTGAGCATCTATTTTCATATTCACCATATATACTAGGTGGAGAAGGATGTTTTGAAGAGACATGTTGACTTTACAATGCAATAGAGTGATGATACATGTTAACATTATTATGCATACCTTGATCGTCTTGATTTGTTGTTTGAAATGGTTCAACTGTTACAAGGAATACTTTCCCTCTGTCACCCTTATCATGGTGAGGCTCACAAATAGATTGTACTTTATTTACCATGTTTCCTTCGTTGTTGGGGCAGGTGCATTCATCACACTTCCTGTAACAAATAGAACAACAAATTGTCAAATCATCATTCTTAAAATCCCATTGTCCTAAAAATTCATCAATTATTTTCTCTTGTTCAGATTTACAAATAACATTTGTACATACCTGTGACAATGGAAGATCAAGATCATTTAAGTTGCTTTCATTAGGTAATAAACGGGTAAAAACATCACCTTTGGTTGATGTAATTCCTTCACCAATTCTTGTTTTCAAATTTGATGTTGGACTACCTTGAAAATGCATCATTTTAAACATTTTTCTTCAAAATTCCCTTTCTTTATCAATTACTCACAACAAAAAATTATAACATAAATAATAGATCTAACTTCTAAACCCTATTTGCAATGTTAAAAAAAAACAATGCACCTAAATGATTAACTACAATGCAAACCTATGGTACCAGACTAACCAAGGTCGACACTTGATCAAACACTCCCAAAGGCACACTGTTCCTAACTTGGCTTACTATGATTTCACATCTTTAATATCTTTCCCCGGAAACGGCGCCAAAATGTTGGGTGAAACTGTGGTACAAATATTAAGGATAAACAATAAGATTAAGAGCCAGTTCAACTCACATTTAAATATCAATCCGAGGTCGTAAACTCGTGAAAGGTATAGTGGCTATATGCTCAAGGGATGAAGATAGCATGCCAAGTGGAGATGGATGCAACTGAGAACATGTGGAAGGAAACTTACAACAAACCAAAACAAAACTGGCGATAGGAGCTAAGCTGAAACCTACAATAAATCAAAACATAACTGGCGACAGGAACTGTCACTTCCTGCGACAGAAATTAAACATTTAAATCTAAAATAAAACAATTCTAAAAACTAGAAGGCATGATAACATGTAAAATTTAATCTAGAATTTAACATTGCATAAAATAAATAAGAAACCACAGAAATCTGAATTCACACTTATATCTTAAACAAAACATGAATCAATAATCAATTACAATAACATGAATTAAAACAAGTAAGCTAATATAATAATTTTATATAAGAAATCAAATCAAAACATATATAAAATAAAACACACTCTAATCTAAAACAAATCACCAGTCATTCTGAGAAGTGGATCCTGCCTCCTCAGTACGCCTGGTGATGGAAATAAATGATCCTCTACGCTCTTTCAATCAAAATAATGATATTTTATTCATCCATATATAATAAAGAATTTATATAGAATTCTGCTACATGAAGATCTATGTGTAGAAGTGTTTATATATATATATATATATATCTGCTATAAATCTGCTCTTCATGTAGCTTACATTATGCATCATATATAATTGTAGTCTCACAACAAATGCATATAAAAATAGAGAGCTTGTTTTGTTGTATATAACAAACATTCTCACGTAATTCCTTGTTTGAGAATGACTACAAATTATTAACAAATTTGTGTGACATCAAGCAAAAATAGAGATGGAAATGGTTATATCAACTCCCCTATCAAAGTGAATCATTATCCACGTGGATATAACCATTAGTTGTTGTAGAAAAATGTGGAGTTTGGGCTGGCCGCAACAGCAAAATCAAAATTCTTATGTTTATAAAACCATCGGTAACTTCTAAATGGTTGAGTTTTTGAAGATTCTGCCGTGTGAAAACTTAATTGGGCCCATTCTGGACAAAACCCATGTCTTGGATTTTCCAGATTCGTCCTCATCTTCTCACAAATTGAAACGCAAAACTGACTGTCATATTTTTGCCTTGCAGATTTTGTTTCCTCTAAATAGCTGGCACATAAATCACGAGATTTTCCTCTAATTATTTCATGTAGATTTCACTTGATATGATATTATTTATGGATAGGAGATCATGAATAGTTATATTCATTGCCATCATATGATAGGTAGAAGTTCGTGACCAAAAGTGACAGGAAGATTTTCTGCATGGAAAATGACAGGAAGATGAACACCCTGAAATCTCTATATTAGAAAATATATTTTCCAAGACATAAAATAACAATGCTTGTTAGTAACAATAATCAATAATTAATTCCTATATTTTAATCTCAAAACCATATTAAATATAACTTATATATATTTAACCATATGTAACATAAAGTAGTAAAATGGGACGAGATGGAATGGAAAATAGAATATGGAAGTAAATATGATGGTACATAAAATGGATAAAAAGATGGTATAAAATGATTCATAAACTGCTCTCATCATAGTCATTAATCAAATTTTAAACACTTTAATCTAAAATTTTAACACACTGTTCCTTGCATTATTGATTGTTAGTATTTTATCTAGTAATTACTAGTGATATCTTAGTTATTATCAAGTTGTAGTAAATCGTTAACACATGCAAAATAACTTGCAACAAAAATAACATTCACACAATTTTGACACTAATATCTTGTGTGGAAACCCTATTAAGGGAAAAGCCACCTAAGATTGGCAACCCAAAAATTTCACTCTTCTAAAGTGATCTTTGGTAAGAGACAACCTTGTTACATGTTACATACACTTTGTTAAATTGACCTTGTTAGAGGATTTTGCCAAAAGATCATTTAGAACTTATCACTCTCTATCCTTGACTAAAAAGAGTGGTCCAATTTAAAGGACTTACAAATTCCTCTAATCGATGTTACCATATAGGTTTTCATAGACTTGTTAGGTCCACTTGGTACTTCCAAGATTTTCTGCTACAATGGTTAAACAATAACAATATAAAGTGATCTATTATAGAAACTACCTTTTCTTGTTTAGATATTTGGTCTTTCTCCTTCACTATTTGATCTTTATCTTGGATCTTCCTTCACTCTGTACTCTAACTTGGATGTATAACTCCTTCTCTATCTCCTTTTGTTGCTCAATTCACTTGGCTCAACAATCTCCTTTTTCTTTCTTCACCTTCACACTTTGATCTCCTCTTAGAAATATATTTAGTAGAAACATCAGCCAACAACAAAAACAATGTAAAATGATCTCCAAAATTTCTTTAAATATATTTATTGATGCTTCCAGATCCTTCCATCTTTTGCTTCTTAATCAGCATTGTCGATCTTAGGTTTACAATTGAATTTCTTGATATGGTAAATTTAGACATTAAATAATAAATATTTATATTGGAATTTGTGTCCATCCCTATCCTTCTTTAATTTCCTTCATTGGATCCTTCTTGATTTTTCTCTTTTGTAGATCTTTCAACAAACTTTAGCTCTCTCTTTAGACCTTCTCGAACTTTCCAAAATTTCATCAAAAGTTAGCCTCGGATTCCAAATTCCCAATCTAATTAATATTGTTGTCACTTGGTAAACATAACATTTGTGGGAGTTGATAAAATCCAACTCCATAGCTCGCCAAGATCACCTGCATGCAAATAGCTTGCTGAAGAGAAATCAAAGGAGCAAGAGCTTGAAGCAAACAATGCAAGAGAAAATATTTCACAATAGAAAAATGAAATTGCTATGTGAATGGATGAATTTACAATGAGAGAGAGACCGAATATAAAGGCCTCAAGGAAGCTTGTAGAATAAGTTGGAAGGTGGTAGAAGATAAAGTTAACAACTAAGCACACTTCCACAAAAATGTGGAACATGCTAGAAGGGAACAAACTCTCGTGTTGTCAACAACTCATCACTAAAACTATTAACTACATGCATTAACCTAAGTAAACTTAAGTAAAAGAATAAATAATAAATAAATAATTAATTATTTACTCTAGCACCCCCCCTTAAGTGCAACTTAAGGGAATGCCTTAAGCTCACAAAAACTAAGATGAATGTATAAAGGGTCCCAACAACAAGGCCATGTTAGGTACCCATGTACAATGCAAAGAAAATGCAACCTCTAAAAATGAGGAAAGAGAGAAAATGACATAGGAAAAACCCTCCCCTAAAAAGAGGTAAGTACAAACATGCTGAAAAAATGAAGGAAGGAAGGAAGGCCTCAACAAGACCCCCCAAGGACAACTTCCACCAAAAATGTTTCAAGAGACTCTCTCAAAACCATAAGTACAATCAGCTCCCCCATGAGAGATAGAAAAGATGCCAAAGCCCCCCCCCAGAATAATGGAAAAAAATGCACTTCCTCCTGATTGAAGAAAAAATCACAAACAAACTAGGGTTTGTGTCTATAATTTGCGGCTTCAAAAACCTTTCAGACCAAGAAGTAGCAGGGAGGCTTTGATACCATGTAGGAGTTGATAAAATCCAACTCCACAGCTCGCCAAGATCGCTTGCATGCAAATAGCTTGCTAAAGAGAAACTGAAGGAGCAAGAGCTTGAAGCAAACAATGTAAGAGAAAATATTTTAGAATAGGAAAATGAAATTGCTATGTGAATGAATGAATTTACAATGTAAGAGAGACCAAATATAAAGGCCTCAAGGAAGCTTGTAGAACAAGCTGGAAGGTGGTAGAAGATAAGGTTGACAACTAAGCACACTTCCACAAAAAGGTGGAACATGTTAGAAGGGAACAAACTCCTGTGTTGTCAACAACTCATCACTACAACTATTATCTACATGCATTAACCTAAGTATGCTTAAGTAAAAGAATAAATAATAAATAATAAATTAATTATTTACTCTAACAACATTTACTTTGGAAACATATAACTTTGTTAATATTGACTTTATTAGGAAACATTGTGTTTTCCTTCTTCTTTTACCAATTGCTCAGGAAATATTATAGTCACTTGGTGAATATAGTCTCCCTTTGTTACCCCTGTGACTCGATTAATCTTGTATTCTTTAATTTATTGTAAAAATACATGATTTTAAAATAATCAAACCAATATTACATGATCATTGTTTAGCTCATTCAAGTACCCATTAAATACCTTATGTATCAACTATGTCTTCATCATACTTTTCTCAAATCCTCTTTATAAATCAAATCCACTTCATCAATATAATGATATGGTACTTTTTATGAGTTGGTATAATGTCTACCCTAAAAATTGAAAATGTGTTTATTGAGTTGAACAAAGAACAAGGGCATCAGAGATTTTGTTTAACAGTTAAATTTTTAGAGGATATTGATCAACCCCTCACTCTCAACATCCTACCTTTCATATATATTCCAAAAAATGGTATCATAACTAGTTCTCTTGTTAACAAGATTTACCACCATAGAGAAAAGATTCAAAACATACAAAGGTACAAAATTGACAAGACTATTGAAAATCAGAAGCTAGAATTAAATATAGTCCTTAATCAGATTAATGAGATAAAGGGAAAACTAAAGCAGTCACTAAATAGGAGGAAGGAAATTGCACACCAAATGAATGACACAACTTATTAGGAAGAGATTATTAAAGAACTATATGATGGAATCATTTATGAGGAATCAAAAGTTGTCATAGTAGATCTGATGGAGAAAAGTCATAACCTTATCGCGTAGATGAAATCACTAAAGAGAGAGGAAGAATCACAATGTACAAGGATGTGTGAAGTCTTGGAAAAAAAGAGACATGATGAGAAAATAATGGTTGAATAAGATAAGAGATAGATTAGTGTAAGACTAGATGTTATGGATAAAGAAATCATGAGACTAACCCAAAATCACCATGATATGGTAAATTAGTTACTCGGTGCAAATACAAAGATTGGTAGAAAGATGGAAGAAATAGTTGATTTTAGACATAAGAATGGAAAATTGAAGAATGAACTAAAATATGAGAAATGCATCAATGAAAGGCTAAAAATATTAGAAGAAATCATAAGGAAGTTGGATGAATAGTTAAGGGGATAGAAAAGATCAAGAAATACTTTTGGACTAGGCTCTACCGAGTCATCAATCAATGAGAAAGGGAGTCATCAAAGAAAGATGAACAAAGGAATGTGTACACCAATCCCAAGCCCAAGAAGCCTGCATGATATCATTATGGAAAACCTAGTCACACAACCAATATTTATAGAAGCAAAGCTAGTAAGACTAATGTTACTCTTAAATTTGATGATTATTGTTACACTTGTAAAATAGTATGGTCACCAAGAATATTAATTTAGATCCAAGTTCATTTAGTCTACCTAGAAATATGAGTTCAAAGGATATTGCTATACTTGTAATAAGTTTGGACACAAGTGACATAATTGTAAATCTTAAAAGAGCTGTTATTGGATATCGAGCAAGAAGGGTAATACATTTAATTGGGATTATATAAAACATGGATCAACTATACTACGTGTGGAAGATATATTCATATTGCAGCCAATTGCATGATATTACACTTTGGAGGAAGACCTAGAAACTAGAGAAATAATGGAATGACATGCTATCACTACCTAAAGGTTTGTCACCTAAGTAAGAATTGTAGGTACCGAGCATCAACACCTAAGGAGGAAGATACCAAAGGTACGAGAAAGACTAATGTTGATGATATGTGTGATTATATGAGAAAGACATGGAGGAAGAAGACAAAAGGGAATGAGACTTCAAATGAAATTATTGGTGGCACCTCATCCAATGGATTGGTTGAAACCGTCACTTGAGACTAAGTCATATTAGAAGATATGGAAACTACATTAGCAATGTTATATCTTGTATCAATTCCTAGTAAACAGTGGAATGAAGTTCATATCTGCATATTGTAAGATGCATAAGGATAACTCATGAAATATTGAAAATGATAAGTCTCATCGATTTGAGAAATAATGCTGTGTGTTAATTGAGTATGTGAAGTTATAAGTTTGATTACTATGTTAACTGAGAATTGTGTAGTAACTGAGTGAAGATTTGAGAGTTATTATGTGAACCAAGGATTTTGTATGAAAAATTTATTGTCACTTGATAAGCATTGAATGAAACTTTTTCATATAAAATAGGGATTGAATAGTTCATTTATTCATTGCACATTCACAAGATTAAAGAGAAAATTGGGAAAAGAAATGAGAAAAATGAGAGTGAAGTTTGAGCGAATGATATTAATGAAGCTTTTAGTGTGTGTGAGAAAATTGCATCAGTGTTCCAACTGAGCTAGTTTTTTCAAATTCTCACCAAAACCCTAACATCACAAAATGACATCAAGATCTACAATAGTAAATGCTACCAAGGTAAGCAAGATAAGATTAATTTGGAATGAATATTGTAAAGAGCCTAAGTAAAAATTACATCCAGAAGTGGAAATAGAGATCGATGAGGCATGTTCCTTATCTTCGATTCCAACTAGGGTTTTACTGGTACGATATATACATACATTTTATCACTGCAAACTTAGTGAGGCTTTGAAATTATATAGGAAGATAATTGTACAGAACTAAAGGCTTTACTAGTTTTAACAGGAAAACTACATGAATTTTATGAGGATGGACAAATAATTTAGAAAAAAATATACAATATTAGAGATGCAAAGGAGGAAACACAAGTAGAAAATGTTAAAAATATTAAACTTGATAACCAAGATGATGATCATGACAATGTTTCACCCTAAGATTTAGTATAAGAAGTACATAATATGGTGAGGGATTATTGGAAATTAAAATTGAGACAATTTTTTGTGTTGTCATTGATGTCAAACCTAATTGGTAAGACAATTTTTTATATGATTTGAATGCTATATCAAGAAGATTGATGAAGAGGATTTGAGAAGATGGACATAAAAAAAGCACCTAGAGGAAAGGTTGAGTTATTAGAGGAATTACAATGGACACTTGATTGGTTAGACTTTTAGAAGATAAAGTGATTGTTTAAACATGCTACAAGTGAAGAAGACAGTTGTACTCAATGTTGGAAATATAAATAGGAAAGTAAGTTCTAAGAAGGAAAGGAGGGGAGGGGTGAATCGATACTTAAAACTTCCACCATAAAAAAATTTCATCATTCATCCATCTCATAACTTAACAAATAAACTGAAATACCTAAGCATACATCACATAGCATAATGTAAATCAACACATAACACAAAATATTTTGGTTACCCAGAAACCCTCCAAGGAAAAGGTAAAACTAGGGTGGGGATGACACCCACAAATCTTCACTACTACAACAACAAAGGGTGGCTAATTATAGCTACAAAGTTTTGATCATAAACTATGATATACCCTATGAAAAGTCTTCACTATTAAAGGCTTACAAAGATTTTTAGGTCTCACCTTGACTAAAAGATTTAAACTCATAATTAAGTAGGAAATATATTAGGAGATTTACAAAAGTTTGTTAGGACAGTCTTTGTTAAGAGATTTACCCTTCATCACCTGTTAAAATGATTCAATACCTAATCCTTCAATTAGCACCCTTTTGATAGATGTTAGATCTCCTCTTTCTTGATTATATCTTGATCCTTCTGATTGAAAGTATCTTCTTTGACCTATCACTATTTTTCTTCACAACTAGTTTTCTTCTCATAAATTCATTTTGCAATTTCAATCCTTCAATTAAGCATGTTCTCCATGCCTCCTTTTGCACATGATACTCCTCTTCATATATTTCTTCTAACATAACTCCCCCTTAGGGTCTACCTCTTTAAATAGGCATTTGGAGATGATCTTAGGTAATAATCAATGGCCTTGGTTGATTCTTATTACCGCTTAATACTTCACTTTTTCTTATTGTTTGCATGGGTCGCATAAGGATGTTTGATATGACTTGATCCTTATCTCTTAATATTGAAAACTAATGTTTTTGTCAGCCAAAAATAGTTTACATAGGAGTTTGTGCCATCACAAACTACTAGACCATTGACTAGTTACTCAGCATCAATATGCTTTTGATGCTTGACCTAAACTATGCTCTTATGTTGTTTACTTAGCTCCTGAATGGCCCAACTCTTGAATCACTCAAGACATACTAATTGCTCAACATTAATTATTTTCTCAGCACCAGAGTGACTCAGAACACACTGATTTCTTGACACTAACTATCATATCACTTGACATGTATTATCTAGACACTATTACATGACATGCTCTGATCACTCAGCATGCAGTATTCACTCAGCCTAAGTAGTGGCTCAGTCACATTGATGACCAACCAACTATGCTAGATAATGACTAAGTGTTTTGTTATTAATTTTGTCAAAATGATAATGAGATTAACAATCTCCCCCTTTGACATGAGTGGAAAAAACACTTTTTCATTGCATATATAATCTTACTTCATGCATAAGTCAGACAATGTAGAATTTATGCTCAGTCTCTATACAAAATTTCAAAATCTCAACATTTGAAAAAAGGATGTCATTACCTTGTAACTGCCCCTAAATAAATACTTCATTCTAGTTCTATAACTCCCATTGAGTAGATATATACATTGCCAAATTCTCAAAAATTACAAAATCTTCAAAATCCCCCCTTTTTTGACACTTATGTCACTAAGGGTTGTACACTTAAAGTGTATTTATCCAAAAATGGCTTGTGTACTTGCATTATGATTCCTAATGTGGAATCCCAATTGTCTCTGGCTGCATCTAACGATTTGATTTGAATTTCTAATTTTCTAAATTTTCCCCAAATTTTCCAAATCAAGATGAAAGAAAATACTAGCTTTCAATTTCGTGATTTCAGTCTCTGGATCAAGACCACTTTCTAATTTCATAACTTTAGAAAAAAAAATCCCATGCAAACGAAGAATTAATTGATTTCATGATTTTGGAACAAAAAAGTCCCATGAAGATGAAAGATGGCTCAATTTCACAATTTTTGTTAAACCTTTAAACTATGATTCTGAAGTTCCAAAATTTCACGATTCCAAAGGAGAATTCAAAAGTTGATTTTGTAAAGGAAAAATTAATATTAAAAAATATTAAAATATCTAAATATTAATTATTTTACTTGGAACAAGATGTTGAGTACTTGGTGATGTGACATATGGAGAAAATCATGAATTCTAAAATGTGTAAAAATTTATGAGCATTAAATAAGGAATGTATTGAAGCTGATAAATCAGCAAGAATGAGTCAATTTACACACAAAAAAAATGGTGGAGCAAAGAAGAAGACAATGGTGTTGGAACTCACCTTTGTAAACAATTTTCTTTTAAACTAGTAAGTCATATTTTCCTCCTATCTAGCTTCAATTCTCTCAAAATTCCTATAAAGAAAGATGCTAGTAGTAAGGAACAGAAAGAGGAACAAGTAGAAAAATCAATTTAGAAAATGTTGTTAGAAGTGTTTCCCAAGTCATCTTCAAGTGGTTAGATGTCTATATTTCAAGATGAATTCAAAGAGTGTGGAGATGCAAAATTACCTTTGCATGGTAGGTCCTTGTTCTAGGATTTCTTTGCAAATAGAAGTGAGAATGAACCCAAAAATAATCCTTGGAGACTTGACCTAGGAAAATTAATTATTCCTAATATTTTTGTAGATATTGAGATTACAAATTTACTGGAAAAGCCTTTTGAGCCCACCACTAGAACAATAAGAAAGTTGGATGGCATGCCCTTATTAGTAATTACTGAGTTATGTGTTGAATAATATTTTTGATTAAGCACCCAATCCCTCACCAAAATTGATGGGGAGAATTTCAAGAATGAATATTAGAAATTCATGAAGTTTGGGAAGTATAGGGAAATTGATCATTTCATGCATAAGTTTCATAACAATAAATTCATGTATGTGGACAATATGGGTCCTCATCTAGTTGATTCATTTATGAACCTTTTAAAGAATACCTTCTATGCATGGCTTTAAATTTTCCAAGAAGATGAAAAGAAAAAGGTTCTATTGGGCTACATGTAGATATGTATGAAGATTCAGAATCCACATACCTACTTGGAGTTTGACTTTGTGAGTGAGATTGAGAAGAATTTTCTTAATCAATTAATTAGGTAGGAAACTTCAAAATCATTCATTATTGTGCCACTTGATATTGTACCAAAATGTTGCCCAATTCATAAATTCTATAAAATTAGTAACTACTAATGATGATGGTAATCCTATGCCCATTCTCTTAATCTAATGGCAAGACATATTGTCAATTAGTGCAAAACACTTAGTCATTATTAGAAGTTAGTAGTGACTGAGCTGGCAGACAATAAGGTTAACCTAGCTCATGAATGCATCAAGCTAACAATGTTAACCTAGTATGAATAATGTTGTGCCAAACAAGTTGTAGGGTAAACTGAGTTGACAGTTCCCACCAGGATGTAGTGTCTACCAAGTTCATAGTATCTACCAAGAATGAAGAGCAATGTGAACCAAACCAATAGTGTTTTCCAAGTGATCAATATGAACCAAGCATCCAATATCAACCAAGTGCTAGAGTTAGCCAAGGTGATAGTGTTTCTCGAGTATCTATAGTATCACCCAAGTAAGCCATTGGGCCTGAGTTACAACACTAAGCCAACTTGATTATTATTTGGAACTATTTATGTTGTAGTCAACCTATAATGGAATTATTTGGATGGATATAAGTATGAGGTATTTTTTTTTTATCCAAATGAAATATGTATGATCAATTAAGAGTTGAAGGACATTGTCTACAAGTGAATATGGAAGAGCAAAAAATTTAGAAGGATACAAGTAGCATAAGGAAAGGAAAAGACTCGTCTATTATAGTAAGGTAATAAGTTTACTTCAAAGGATCTTCATTAGTAATCAAAGTTGCATATCAGAGATCAAATCATTGATTCATCATAATAGGTGCATCAATCCTAAATCCTTTAATAGGGTGGACCTAATAGTAATTTGTAGAAATTCCTAACATAGTACATACTTATTTGTATTGTATAAATCCTTTAACAAGGTGGGCCTAGAAATCCTTATTACTCTTAACCGAGTAGATCACCAAAAGTGATCAATTGTAAGCCTTAACAGGTAAAATTTATTACTACAGTAGTGAAGCATTGTAGTTGTCATCCCCACCCCAATTTTACCTTCTATTTGGAGGGTTTTTGGGTTACCAAATACACTATTATGAGCTTGTTACTTTCTTGCTTTATGTTTCTTGTATGTAAGTAGATTAGATAACATAAAAAAGTGGAGTAAGTGATTGAAGTTTAAGGCTTGCATGAAATTTCCAACAATTGGTATAAGAGCAAGGTTCTCTCATAAGAAGTTTAGTAGTTTGAGAGAAAAGCTCAGAGACAATGGAGGTATACAAGCTAGAGAAAGCCATTGAAAATAAAAAGTTGGATCTACATGCGATCATGGAACAAATCAAGAAATTGAAGAATAAACTCTCACAATCCCTAAAAAGAAGAAAATAATTGGTAGAATAGATGAATGACAATCTATACATGGAAGAAAGAATTGAAGATATTCGTAGAGATGTAAGTATAGAAGATCTACTTGGAAGGAACCTTATTCTACAAGAAGAAGGTAGACTATTGAAAATAGAATAGGAGATTCATTCAATCAGGATATGTGAAGTCATGGAACAGAAGAACCAAGTTGAAAATGATAAAAATATGGTAGAAGAAGACAAAATATTACTCAACACTAGGTTAGAAGAAAAAGACAATGAAATCCACTAGCTTTCACTACATCAAGCAGATATGGTAAATTAGTTGAATAATACAAATCAATAAGTCATCAATCTAAGAATAGAAAATGAAAGATTCATAAATGATTTTAGAGAAGAAAATTAAACCAATGAAAGAATGATGAGATCACAAGACAACATGGATCAATTAGTAGAGCTATCTTAGAATAGATACAAAGGTAAAGTATTATTAGGCTACACTAAACAAGGAGAATCATCTTAGCAAGGAGCTCAAAGAAATAAAATATCTACATGCAATCATTGTGGAAAGTCAGGACATACATCAAACAAATATTAGAGCAATGGAAAGTTAAAATTTAATGGTAAGTGTTACAATTGTAACAAAAATGGACATAGAGCTAATGAATGCATAAAGAAAATTAAGTTTGAAGGAAATGTTTCACATGCAACAAATAAGATCACAAATCCTTGGAGTGTAGAACCAAGAATTGGAATCCTACTAAACAACTTGCTAAAGCAATCTTTGGCTAGGATTACAACACTTTGTGCATATTTTATCTATGTGGAGAGTATGGACACATTGGAGCTAATTGCATGAAGACTCACTTCAGAAAGAGGAATCCTACCAAAAGATGCTATGTATGCAAGGAACTTGGTCATCTAGCAAAGAACCACATGAATAGAGATAAAGTTCAAGATGAAAAGAAAGAAAAGGCTGATAAGATCAAGTCTTAAATAAAGCAACAATGGGTAAGGAAATCTCGAGAAAATTCAAATGAAAATAGTGAGGTTATTGACACCCAAGGCAATGATTTGGGTGATTCAATAATCTCTGCATAAGCACGCAAGGAGACCATTGGAGCTATAAACAAATTTATATTCTACATAAGTTCTTGTCATCCAAGCAAGATAGTCTAGATCAACATATCAAATGTAGTTGGACAGAGGAAAGTTTAAGACTTAATTGAGCTGTTAGTTCTAACCAAGTCACTCTTTAGGCCTAACCAAGTTATTAGTCCTAAACTCCTTAGACCTAACTGAGTGAGGATAGAATCAACCAAGTATGGTTAGGTAGCATTAGCCAAGCTTTAAGGTACATTCAAGGTTTGAAGATAAAATTGAGTCTTTTTTACCTACTTAGGTACAAAGTGTACACTCGAAAGTGTCCCACTCTAAACCCTTCTATCCAAACGATTCCATGAGTTGGAATGCTTGGATGCCGGCTTAGAGCTCCCTATCCACGGAGTGCAAGAGAGTATATTTCAAGAATAAAAAGGCTCTCAGATGAGCCTTAGAGATACTCTTCTTGCTAGTAAACCATGCAATGGGAGGTTCCAAAGACAAGATGCAAGAATGCAAATGTCCCAAGGAGTTCCTCAAGAATGCAATGCAAATGAAGATTAAGCTAGCATGAATATGAAAAGTGCAACTATTCTAAGCATGTATGAGAGTGTTACAATACCATTATTAAGCTATGTGAGATTAAGCTACATGTAAAAATGAAAGCTAAGCTAAGATGCTATGGTATGAGAGAATGTAGATAAGAAATAGAAGTTCTCCACAAAGCTCCAAAGAAACCTGTTAGAAAACCTACAGCATAACAATATTCAAAATGAGGATTGATTGAGGGGGAAAGCTCTCTCCCTTTTAAAGATGTATGGACGGTGGAGATCAAGATGAAGATGGTGGATGATCAACGGTTGAATTCAAAAATAGGAGTGATCCATGTGCACACACAAGTCAACCAATAGAATATAAGTTGACTTGTCATATAAGACAAAAGTCTCACAAGCCTTTTCTTTTGTTTGTAAAATAGAAAAAGGACTTTATGTGTGCACTTTAAGTGGGTTAGAAGAATGGGGTCTTTTATTTAATTAAAAGGGGACATGTTCTTTTAATCAAATAATGAACTTAGGATAGCATAGTCAAACTATAGGTTATAATCAAATAAATTGATTATTAGCAATTTGGCTTAGGTAAGTGATTAAATTAATTTAGCCAAAATGTTGAAAAGGGGGCTAATAGTCTAGATGACCATTTTTAGGTGATTACATTTGCCCCTCTTTGACTAATGCGTGATCGATCTGGGAACACATTATGTCAAAGAAAATCGAAGCCAAGTAGGCGATGATAGATATAGATGTCTAATTCCGAAGAGTGAAATGCAGAAATAGATAGCAAGTCCTGAATGCACAGCCTGATAGCAGTAGTACTGAACACTAGGAAGAGATGATGTTAGAATTCAAGAAGAATACTAACACTTAGAAAAGCAGATAGAGTGAGAGCAAGTGAGAAGATCAAACAAATGCTCCTAAGCAGTGATAGAGTATTTCTGCCCCCTCGGGATCGAAATTGAAATGAGGTAAGGGGATGCAAAAACTAGCTAGAAATGAGAAAATTAGAATATAGCAATGTCCAAGATGACAGATAGATGATTAGAAACCAAGAATGACTATTAAAAAATTGATAAAATGCCCCAGTTTGACTAGAGTTGACCTTGAAGGATATAGCATAAAAATTAGGTCAAAACGAGTAGAAAGGTGATTTTAGACATGAAATAGTGAATTGAAGTAGATATGAAGTATGGAAATGATGAAGACATGAAGAAATGAAGATGCCCCAGTGATGATTCAGAGATTAGACCTCAAAAGGTCAGCTAACTGCTTAGAAGAAAGTAGAATTTTAAAAGACAAGTTTGACCATCAAGATGAACTTGAATTTGGATTTTGATCCCGAAAATGAATCTAGGATGTCAAAATTATTTAAGAGGTCAAAACTTTATATAATGAGATGATAAGATAGAAAAGAGATGAAGCGAAAGATTAAGAAGGTGAAAAGACATGAACAAGAAGAAAGTAAAGAAATATATGAAAGGAGTTAGCTGATATGTCCACAAAAAGATGAAGAGAGAGCTCTCCCCATATGCAAGAATGCAAGACTAAGCTAGAAAATGAACCTAAAATGCAAGCTAATATGCAAAGTGGTTTACCAGCAAGAAGCGCATAACATTTAGACTCTTAATTTCATCATTGAGCATTTATCAGGGACATCATGAGATCATACAACCATCACTAGTATAACTATGAGGATATGAATGTGATCGATATTAGATAGGTATGTGGAAATCCAATCTAAGCATCAGAGACATGTAAGTCAAGATAACTACACGATTAGATTCCCTAAGTTTAATTTAGCAAGATTACACCTGTATCAAGGCATAAGCGCCAGGATAAACCTTGAGTGCGATCTTGCAAAACAATCAAGGATGATACATTTATAAGTCAAAGTGTTGAATAGGACAAGCATGAATGCTTACAACACTATAGACAAACAAAAGTATACCCACAAGCAGAAATCAAGAAAATATGTCCCATGCCCCCAGTCTTCTAGTCAATGACATCCTTGAAAGACTATTAGGGAGGGAATACATGGCAAAGAAATCATCATAGAAAGCACACAAAATAGATAAATGTCAGCATAGCTCAGTCGTTTAAGTGTTAAAGTGCGTGTGTGTAAGTCACTTGGCCATTTCTTCTAGACTTGATTCTGATAGTGAGATATCGCGACATCGGAGACCGTAGGTAAACTTTCTGTAAAGTGTTAAAAAACACTTGATGTCAAAGTGGGGGAAGTGTTGAGAAACACTATTTTGTGAGTTGTCAAAGAAACCCTAATCCACAAGAATACCTCAATAGGCTAAGTAGCTATGCCCCCAAGATGAGGACAAGAAACAATTCCAAGCTAGGAAATGTGTAGCAAAGTGGATGATTGAGATTGATAGACATAGGTGCAAGGGTTTCAAGTAGCGCCTGTTTCCAGGTTTTCACCACTTTGACAGATTTTTTTTTTTTGGTGATACATCAAAGTGAGGTTTTCACTAAGATGATCATTTTTTCAGGACATTTTCTGATTTTTAAGATTTTTTCAGGCTCATAGATATATACAAGATAGCTGAGCAGCAAGCCTCTAAGTATAGAACTTCTTCAAGTGTAGGATGTTGATAGGTTCTGCAAGTTCTTCACCCTCTGAAGTAGACAACTGGTAAGCACCAGACCCAAATGATGTTGTGATAATGTAAGGACCTAACCAGTTAGGTTCAAATTTCCTTTTCTATTCTCGATTTTGCTAATTTTTGGGATTCTCTCTAAGCACGAGTTCACCAACTTGGAACTCACGGGGGTGAACCTTTTTGTTATATTGTATAGACATGTGCTTCTGATAAGCTCTCATGTGATCAAAAACAGCCTTGTGCCGTTCATCTAGAGTCTCTAATTCCTGTACTCTCATAGCTCTATGGTCTTCATCGGTTATTAACCCATGTAAGGAGATGCGCAAAGAAGGTATTTTGACTTCTAATGGGAGAACAGCCTCAGAGCCATAGACTAGAGAAAAGGGTGTAGCCCCTGTAGGAGTACGAATAGAGGTTCTATAGGCCCAAAGTGCCAGATTTATTTGCAAGTGCCAATCTTTCCCAGACTTGTGAACTATGCGGTGTAGGATTTTCAGCAGTGTTTTATTAGAGGCCTCAGCTTGGCCATTCCCTTGGGGATAGTAAATGGAAGACCAGTGTTGCTTAATTCGAAACTTTTTGCACAGCTGTTTTAAGTCTTTATTTTTGAACTATCCTCCATTATCTGTAACAATAGAGGATGGGATACCATATCGACAAATGATGTGATTCAGTATAAACAGGGCAACATGTTTGCCTGTAGCAGCAGATAATGGTACAGCTTCAACCCATTTAGTGAAATACTCCGTTGCTGTGATGATGAATTTATGACCGCTGGATGAGCTTGGATGGATCTTTCCTACCAAGTCAAAGGTTCATTGTTGAAATGGCCAATATGTCACAGAAGGGATTAACTCTCGCCCAGGAGCATGTATCAAGTTACCATGGAGCTGACATTTCTGACAGGACTTTGCATAGCGCACAGCATCAGCTTGCATGGTGGGCCAGTAATAACCCGTCCTAAGCAGTTTTCGGGCAAGTGCAAGGCCATTAGAATGCGCCCCACAAATGCCATCGTGGACTTCGGCAAGTGCCTTCTCAGACTCTTCTAGTTCTAAACACCTAAGCAACGTTCCGTCTAGACCCCTCTTAGACAAGTCACTAGAGACCAAAGTGTAGTGTGAGGCATTACGAAGGAGTTGGCATTTTTGGTTGCGCGTGAGGGTTTCGGGAATAACCTGATCACGTAGGTAAGAGAAAATAGCCGCATAGCGGGAGGAATCGTGACCTACAATAGTGTAGATCACCTGGTTATCTGAAGAATCATAGGCTGGATGACACAATTCTTCCACCAGGAACTCAAATCGTGATTCATGTTCTTGTAATTGGAGGATAGATGCTAAGGTGGCCATAGCATCAACAGCCTTGTTTTCTGCTCTAGGAATTTGTTGGAATGTTACAAAGGTAAAATAGTTCCTTAGAGCATCTATCAACTTTTTATAAGGGATCAATTTATCATCCTTTGTTTGATATTCATTATTCACTTGGTTCACAACCAGTTGAGAATCCCCATAAATGTGTAGCTCAGTTATTCGCCATTCAAGGGCCATTTTGATCCCATTTGTTAATGCTTCATACTCTGCAATATTGTTTGTACGTGGGAACAATAATTTGTAGGATTTTGGGATCGTATAACCATGAGGGGAAACAAACAACACCCCTGCTCCTGCTCCATTCTGTGTATGGGATCCATCAAAAAACATTTTCCATGTTCTGTCAGTAATGTTCATGATTGAGGCATCTGGAAAATAAATTTGTAGAGGTTCTATATCTTCAAGTGGGAAGTCAGCCAACTGGTCAGCTATGGCCTGTCCTTTGATTGCCTTACATTCAACATACTGAATGTCAAATTCGGAAAGAATCATCATCCATTTAGCAAGGCGACCAGTAAGTACAGCTTTACTTAATAAATATTTCAAAGGGTCTATCTTGGCAATCAAGTGAACTGTTTGGGCCAACATATAATGCCGAAGTTTTTGGGAGGCAAAAAATACAACAAGGCATGCCTTCTCTATACTTGTATAATTTAGTTCATAAGCCACCAAAGTTCGACTAATATAGTATATGGCTCTTTCTTTACCCGTCTCATCACTTTGGGCTAAGAGTGCTCCTAGAGAAGAATCCATAGCTGAAATGTACAGAATCAAAGGTTTTCCCAGAATGGGTGGCATCAAAACTGGCGATTTTGCCAAGTAGCCTTTGATTTGGTCTAAGCTTTGTTGACAGTCACTGTTCCAAATATGGGTAGATCCTTTATGCAGATTTTTATTGAAAGGTTGAGCCTTATCAGCTAATTGAGAGATAAATCTTCTTATGGATTGTAGCCGTCCTTGCAGACCTCTAAGCTGACTGATAGTCTTTGGTGGAGGCATATCCATGATAGCTTGGACCTTTTCAGGGTCAACCTCAATGCCTTTTGCTGAGATGATATAACCTAGCAATTTTCCAGAAGTGACACCAAAGGCACATTTTTTTGGATTCAACCTAAGTTGGAATTGTTTCATACGGTCCAATATCAAACTAAGGTCTTTGAGATGTGTGTCTCGTTTCTTTGATTTCACCAGTGTGTCATCAACATAGTCTTCCATGTTTTTATGCATCATATCATGAAAGATGGTTGTCATTGCTCTTTGATATGTAGCGCCAACATTTTTGAGCCCAAAAGGCATGACATTCCAACAAAAGGTACCCCATGCACATGTAAAGGCTGTCTTTTCTTGGTCTGCTGGAGCTATCTTTATTTGGTTGTACCCAAAAAATCCATCCATGAGCGAGTACATCTCATAACCTGCAGTCATGTCCACTATCATATCGATGTTTGGTAGTGGAAAGTCATCCTTGGGGCACGCTTTATTGAGGTCTCTAAAATGAGTACAGACTCGTATGGATTTGTCATGCTTGGAGACAGGTACAATGTTGGAAATCCACTCAGCATAATCAATGGTCCTAATGAAGTTTGCATTCAATAGTTTTTCTAACTCTGTCTTAACCAGTAGAGCCACATGTGGATGCATTTTTCTTAACTTCTGTTTGACAGGCTTGACATCTGGTGAGATTGATAAGTGATGCATGATGAGATCTGTATCAAGCCCTGGCATGTCAGAGTATGTCCATGCGAAGTTGACCTTCTTGTCTTGAAAGAACTGAGCAAACTGTGTCTTTTCTTTGTCTGACAAAGATTGAGCTACATGGATAATCTGAGGACATTCTTCTGTTCCCAAGTTGATAGGCTGTGTAGGTTCGACTAGAACCGAAGATCTATCCTGGAAATAGTTGGCAGACTACCAAGTACCTCATCCGCAGGTGCCTCAGAGAGGTTTTCACCATTAGATACGTCTTTATTTTTACTTTTTTGAGGGTCAGACACCGCCACAATGTGGTTTTCACCGTCTGATCGCTTATTTTTTCTTTTAATTTTTTGACTGAGGTACTTGATATCTGATTCCGTCATGTTAACCGCGGGTTCGCTGGTGGAAGAAATGACAGGTTCAATTGCGTTTAGATAACAAGTGATCTCATAGTCATTTTGGAAAGACCGTATTTCAAGTTTTTGATTTTGGATAGACCAATCTATGAGCTCTGGGTAAATTAGCGAGAGTGAGGGAGAAGTTTCAATGTGATTGATATGGAAGGAGTCATTTCTGGTGACCTGTGAAGTTGAGCCTATAGAAAATGTTGCAAAAGAGTCCAGCTCAGGAATAGTCCTAGAGGAACTAGCGTGATCCATTGAGACATGTTGTGAGTCAAACTCATCTGACCTCATACTAGACCGTTCGACTACATTGGGTTGGGTTGCATAGGCATGAATGACATCCACCCCTAGCTCGCAAGGTGCATCAGAGAGGCTTTCCCATTCATACTCATGAGAATCTGTACTTTGACCCCTATTTATGAGATGAGCAATATTCTGCCTAATTCGTCCTCTATTTATGTCCTCAGAAGTAGACCCTTCTTGTTCCTGTTGTTGGGAGGTAGAAGCTTCTTCATTATTAGCAATAACTATGTCTTCTCCCCAAAGGAGGGAAGTGAGAGGAACAAAGTCTTCATCTTGTGTAGTAGTAGCAATTACGGGAGAGTCATCATCCTTCAATTCACTAGACATGAGTAATTTTTGACTACAGTTTGGTGTATTATTGTCTAGCCCAAAGCCTAGACCAGCGGTGTCTCGAGCATCATGACCTTGAGTGTGACTTAAAGGTTCAACTAGAGCATTCTTACAACCAGTTAAGGACCCGTGGCCCTGGTAGCCCATTTTTGTCAAAAATTTATAGCCTTTTCCATATTTTTTGGGAGAAATAGGGGTAGTCATTGTAACCTCCTCGTCTTCCTCTTCTCTGTAGATCCAGTCCCTAATGGCTTGTTCTTCCTTCTCTGCTTCCAGTGGTATGGAAGATTGCACAAAAGTGCCAAAAAGTGTCATAGCAGAAGCAGAAGACTTCTTTGCAATAGTTGGTTTCCCATAAGACCGAGGGGAAATTGGTAAGGCAGCAATAGAGTCCAAAGTGTACTCGCCCATACCAAGGCTCATCATTTTCAGTTTTTGTTCACATTCTGTGAAAGATGGTGCTAGCTCATGAGAAGAGCGATTGTGCGGGACTAGCGTTTCGGCAGCAGATAATGTGTTGATAGACATGGAGTTGTCGCCGGGGACAACCACTTCAGTACCATTAAAAGGGAACTTAATGCACTGATGGTATGTAGAGGGTACTGCTTGCATATCATGAATCCATGGTCGTCCCAACAACAAGTTGTATGCAAGTGGTATGTCTAAGACTTGGAAAATGACATTCTTCTCAACTGGACCAACTCTGATTGGAAGTACAATTAGACCTTTAGAAGGCCTTTCAACCTCATCATAGGCCTTTATAGTGATCTTGCGCTTAGGATCGATGGCAAATTCAGACATGCCCAATTGTTGGATTACATTGAATGAAATGATATTTAACCCTGCACCATTGTCTATCAAGACTCGACGAACACGGGTATGAAAGATTTGAACTTCGACATGAAGAGCAAGGTTATGGGGATGACTAAGAGCTCGGTCATCTTCTTCAGAAAAGGTGAGATAGTGGGGTGAGGATATGTGGTTCACCATAGCTTGGAATTGTTCTGCATCAATATCTGTGGGAACATTGGCAGAACGTAAAGCTTTCTCAAGGATGTCCCTGTGCAAAGGAGATGACTCTAGTAACTCAAAAATGGAGATTTGTGCTTGTGTGCATTGCAGTTGGCTAACAAGATCATAGTTGGAGATCTTGGAAGTAATTGGTTGCTTAGATGATGAAGCATTTTTAGGATCATTAGCAACTTTTAGGACAACCTTAGATTGCCCCCTAGTGACAGCGTTAAGTGGTTCACCCTGAGAAGATGAAGACTTAGCCACTCGGAGTACCACCTTGGGTCTAGTATCAGTATGATCTTGAGGAGTGGATCGTGTCCTTAAGACCACTCTTGTTCGTTCATCTTTAGCGTCATAATTTGGCCAGTTGTCATTGTTGGAGCTTGCCATACATATGTATTCAATAGGCTCAAGCATGCTTATAACATTATCAGTGTTTGCGTAAGCATAACTAATTTTGGCGTCATGATTCTTTTTGGCAGCTACCCTTGAGGTCTCACCCTTTTCGTATTCAGGTAATGGTTTTTGGAAAGCCTTATGATCAGTATTCTTAACAAGGCCATCTGTAACAACTTTTCCAGCTTCGATGAGGTCTTGAATTACATCTTTGAGTTTGAAGCAATTCTCTGTGTTATGCCCTTTACTTTGGTGATAGCTACAAGTATGATCTTCTCTCCACCATGGAGGTCTAACAGGTGGATCGTAAGGACGTGAGTTGTCTGGTAAGGTAACCAATTTTTTTGCAATTAAGGTTTTTAAAACCACTTCATAAGGTTCGACCATAGGTGTGTAAACACGTCGCTTCTTCGCAAATTTAGAGCCTTTGTCAAAGGGTTGTGGTTTTGAACCTTCTTGTTGCTTTGCTGCATAGATGGCATTGGAAAGGTTAAACGCAGGCTCCTTAGTCTTAGGAGTGTCCACTACTCCGTCATTGACAACATACTTGTTTTTGTTCCAAGGTTTGCCTTTGTCTTTATTGTTCCCATTGTTAATTCTATCCTTGTTTATGGTAATATCACCTTTTTTGATAGCAACATCCTCAATGCGATATGCACTTTCTACCATGGCGTTGAAGGATGTGAATAACTGTTTTCTTAGATCAAAGTATAATTCGGGTACAAGCGTGTTGACAAAGATGTCAATTTTTTCAGCCTCGAGCACTTGCCGAGGATATCGAGAGTATAAAGATCTCCATCGTTGAAGGTATATTGCAAAAGACTCTCCTGGTCTTTGTTTGATGTTGCATAAGTCTAGCACTGTCACAGGATGTTGAATGTTGTACGAATATTGCTGGATGAAACGTTGTGCAAGTTCGTCAAATGTTTTAAGAGGAGGACTCAATTTTGTGAACCACTCCATAGCTTGTCCTCTTAGACTTCTAGGGAACAAACGCATAAGAAAGGTGTCTTCATGCATAAAGTCCATGCTAATAGCATAGAAATGTCTCACATGGTCGTGAGGGTCACCATTTCCATCATATTTGTCATACTTAGGAACCTCTATATCCTTAGGAAATGGTAGCATGTATAGACCCCTATCAAATGGAAGAGCGCAAATTGATTCAACAAATGATGTCTTAGGTGGCTCTTTTGAAGTTTGCAGTTGTGTAAATTGTTTTCTTAGTTCTTGTATTTCTTCCCTTAAGATTTCAGCCTCAGTGGGCTCTCGTTTTGGGATAATATGTTCAACATTAAAACCTTTAGGGAGTTTCCATCCCCTAGCTGCCATGTATCGGAAGTATTGGTCTCCATTTTCCTCTAAAGCTCTGAGCATTAGTTTTTGGGCGAAGCCATCTTGTTGAAATTTGATCACATCTTCGCTAGTTACTTCTTCATCACTATCATGATGAGATGGTTTAGGTGAAGGACATGCACCAGTGGCAGCTGTAGGAGTCCTTGGAGGTGTGTGATTACCATCATTATTTTCAAAGGGATTTCGAGGACAAGTTCCTTTATATCCTTCGTAGCGTGCCTGATTGTCAATTTCAGCTTGTTGATTTTCTCTCTCCGTAGCGTATATAGCCTCCAAAGTCTTTTGGGTTTCACATGCTTGTTCTTCTAAGCGATCTTTAATTTCATCAGGATGCACCATAGTGACTATACCACTCGTACCCTCGGGTGTCTCAAAGGGTGTGCCAAATGGATTTTCAAAACTATAAAGTGGGTTGTGCTGAACGTTAGCTGTTTGTGTTTGATCAAATTCGAGGTTCTTATCACAAGGTTGTTTGCGAGGACGTTTGGGTGGTGTTTCCAATTGTTTGAAAATGAAAGGCGTGTGGCTACCGTTACCACCTTGATATCTAGTTGTGACCGGCATGTAAAGAGTTGTCTTTGTTTAGTAGGACAAGAAGAGCGAGCCAAATTTGAAGCTTTTACGATCAGGACTAGTCGCTTGTCAAAATGTGATTAGATGGCTTGTCAAACAGTGCTCAAGATCTTACAACACGGGTGACTCGAGCCGAGCGGACGAGTGAGAAGCTCAATAGTGGATAGCTAGAAAAATAATAGCTGAATTTTGACAAGTGATTTATCAAGACGTTTCAAGACTTACATTCGACGGACTAAACCCATCTTTTCAACTTAGGATGAATTCTTCACACACTGATACGTGGCTAGGATCAAGGGTGACTAGCGTGATGCTCCTTAGACCAAACAAATCCGATGGCAAACTCTGTTTTTGACCCAAAATGACTCTGATACTCTCTCAAAAGGAGGGTGACATAAGTTCAGCAAATAATGTCGTGCAATAGAATTTTAGGAACAGTGCGATACTTTTTGTTCATGCGACATATATTTATACCAAGTGCGATGGAATATAAGACACAGTGTGACATAATTTACTACTGACGTGCGACATAATTTTTGAAAAAAATGTCGCGCGATATTTCTCATGAAAGCGTGCGACAGAGTGCTAGTTTTGTGTAAAAAAAAATCAATTTTTTTGGCTTGGAGTTCGTTTCAATTTGTCAATCAGATAGTTGTTTCAATCAGACAGCATTTCGTCTCAGCTTGTATCAGTAAACAACAAGGTTTGCAAACAGTAAGTGTTGTAACATGTCTTCAAAACAATTGATCAAGGGTAAAAACAACCTTGTCAATACGCACTTGGGATATCAGAACAGCCTTCCTAACAAATCTTTATCGGAATGTTTATGTTGCAAGAACGTTAACACTGGTCAAAACATCGAAAACAATAGCCAAGCAATCTACCTTAGAGTCATGGTTCATTACTCAACAACTTAGCCCACGCTTGATGCTCCTTCACCTCACACCAAGTGGTTGCCCACAAGAGATATTGGCTTTGTCATGGAAATGCCATAAGCATAACCAAGGGAACACATATGGTGAGTGTAAATCTTGGGGTGATCCGGGTAGTCCACTAAGATCAATCCTTGCACCAAGAAGTTGAGCGGCTAAAAAAAAAGGTAGTTACTAACTTAGAGTTTTTAGATCGGGCTTCCGTTCATAGTGTTCCTCTTGCTCCCAATTACGGGACACCTCACCTTGCGATGAGTAACCGATCTCGCGATCACAAGAGTACCTTAAGCATTCTTGCCTAGTGATCTCCCTATGGTCGAAATCCCATAAGCGATCACACTAGACAAAGATAAACACTACGTCTACCAAGGTTTTGTGTCCTTGATAGCCTTGAGTTTATAGTGGGTTGGAAGAGCCAGGTAATCGGCTTGTTCCCACTTGGCTCGTTCCCTCAGGTTGTGCGAGAGCAGGCCCTCTAAAGGATTCTAACTACACAAAGTGGATCAAATTTTGGAAGTCAAGATTTTTGGTTCACCACAAGGGTGAAGAGAATACTCTCCTATTCCAATCATTTTCTCCCAAACACGCCAAGAAGATTCAGTTACCCCTTGCTTTTGAAACCAAATGGCAAGTCAAGATTTCTGATTCACCACAAGGGTGAAGAGCATACTCTCCTATTACCAAAAGACTCCAATCACAAGTTTTATGTGCCTATGAAAAATGAACAATTATTCAATGCCACACATGAAAACAAAAAAGCAAGAAATTTTGGGTTTTTATGCTTTGGGCAGCCCTGCAAACAATCGTTAGTAGCCCTTGTGCATTTGAAGCTTTGACATGCGTTCTTTTTATGCAATGTTTCAATTTTTTTCACAAGGATGGCAATCTGAAATCACAACTTGTTAGCAACAAAAGTTAATGTGAAATAACATAAAAATCTGCAATAAAAAGTGGTGAGTTGGTTCAAAAATCTAATTTATCTTCCAACCAAGAACATGCAAAGAAAGTGCAAGTTAATCACAAATGCTTTCATTTTTACTCTTTGGTTTTGACCTAGTCAACAAGATTGGACTTGTTTGCTATGATTTCATATCCAAAAATGAAAATAAAAAGAAGAGACCCCTGTTAAAAATCAGAGAGCTTTCCAAAAATGCAAGAAATTTTAAAAAATCTCTTCATTTGCTCCCTAGAGATTGATTTTGTCAAAACAGGCCAAATTTATCAAATCGAGTTTTTGATCCTTAATACGATCTCAAAATTCAAAACACAAAGAAAGAACCCCCATTAGAATTGAAAATTTTTTTTGAAAATGTAAGTTTTTTTTTTAAAATCGCTGATTTATGATCAGAAATGACTTTTTATGAAAAACAAAGAAAAACTCATAACTCCTGAAAATCATGTCAAAATGCTCTGCAAATCGGACTGAGACATTTTGAGCATA
The DNA here is from genome assembly GCA_028749045.1 of Cupressus sempervirens. NCBI lineage: Eukaryota > Viridiplantae > Streptophyta > Pinopsida > Cupressales > Cupressaceae > Cupressus > Cupressus sempervirens. The sequence goes on along the minus strand of CM053787.1, from coordinate 513,817,379 downwards.
TATCCAACTTGCAAAAAAAATTTCAGAACCAAAATCCAAGCGATTTAAAAGATATGATCAAATCTTTAAACCAACTAAGTTTTTGGCCTTCAAACCAATTTACTTATGGCTTGGCCTTAAAACCAAAGTGATAATTCTACAAAAGCATTTGATTAGACCCAATATGCTGCTGTAAAAAACCAGAGATAAGAAATGAAAGCAAATGGAGCTGAAAATTTGATTCAAGCCCCACGGTGGGCGCCAAAAATGTACACTCGAAAGTGTCCCACTCTAAACCCTTCTATCCAAACGATTCCATGAGTTGGAATGCTTGGATGCCGGCTTAGAGCTCCCTATCCATGGAGTGCAAGAGAGTATATTTCAAGAATAAAAAGGCTCTCAGATGAGCCTTAGAGATACTCTTCTTGCTAGTAAACCATGCAATGGGAGGTTCCAAAGACAAGATGCAAGAATCCAAATGTCCCAAGGAGTTCCTCAAGAATGCAATGCAAATGAAGATTAAGCTAGCATGAATATGAAAAGTGCAACTATTCTAAGCATGTATGAGAGTGTTACAATACCATTATTAAGCTATGTGAGATTAAGCTACATGTAAAAATGAAAGCTAAGCTAAGATGCTATGGTATGAGAGAATGTAGACAAGAAATAGAAGTTCTCCACAAAGCTCCAAAGAAACCTGTTAGAAAACCTGCAGCATAACAATATTCAAAATGAGGATTGATTGAGGGGGAAAGCTCTCTCCCTTTTAAAGATGTATGGACGGTGGAGATCAAGATGAAGATGGTGGATGATCAACGGTTGAATTCGAAAATAGGAGTGATCCATGTGCACACGCAAGTCAACCAATAGAATATAAGTTGACTTGTCATATAAGACAAAAGTCTCACAAGCCTTTTCTTTTGTTTGTAAAATAGAAAAAGGACTTTATGTGTGCACTTTAAGTGGGTTAGAAGAATGAGGTCTTTTATTTAATTAAAAGGGGACATGTTCTTTTAATCAAATAATGAACTTAGGATAGCATAGTCAAACTATAGGTTATAATCAAATAAATTGATTATTAGCAATTTGGCTTAGGTAAGTGATTAAATTAATTTAGCCAAAATGTTGAAAAGGGGGCTAATAGTCTAGATGACCATTTTTAGGTGATTACACAAAGCATTAATGTGGCCCTAAAATTGAAAATCTAATAAAATGAAGAGATCAAAGATTCATTTTTCACTATGAATTCAAATTTTTCATAGAGTAAAACATTCCTCAAGCCCCCTAAAGTGATTAAGTGAAAATTTGTTGAAGGAGAGTCTCAGGAAAAGTCACCATCTTCAAATCCTTCATTAACCAAGAAGTATGGCAACATCTTCAAGCACAAAGGTCAAAAGGATTCTAAAATGTTGGTAAAGAGTTTAGACTGCATTCCTCCAAAATTCAAGCTGTATCCAGTGATTGCCAAGGAGAAGGATCCACAAGGGGAACACTCATCAATTCCCCCCAAGGAACTTCTCATTCACAATATCAAATAATTTTATCACTATTCTATTTAGGAACTAGGTAATTTTGAGATGGATAAGGGATAGCTGCATTATGCAATAATGATGTGTTAAAATCAAAACACAAGCATCTAGAGGTCAAGGGCTTGACCCACATCATTCACATGCCAAGGATTTTTTGAATCAAGTGGATTAGGTTCATACTAGGCCAAGTCCATGACATTTCATTTTGGCTCGACCAGACTTATTGCATCACAAAGAAGATGATTCATAGGATAACTAGGTATCCAATGTTGGAGAAGTCAAAGGTTACCAAAACCCTAGGATGAGCATAAGTGGAAAAGCTAACCCTAGTTGAATGGGATGATTGATGTATGAAATTGAACAATGCGACTAACATGGAAATAAAGTTTGGCATCCATGTCATAGCACACAAAATGTATACTTTCAACCATCCAAACAATGTGCCATGTGAAGCAGTGGACCTGACATGCAAGGTTGTTAAGAAGAACCTATCCTAAGGAAGAAATTGAAGCTTGAGGGAGAGGGTTATGATTCAGATGAGGACAATACTCCTATCATCTCTCTCAAAAAACCACCATCTACCTTTGAAAAAATATTGAAAGAATTAAGGGAAGGAAGTGGGATGGTAGATTTCAGATACTTGGAATATGACTCTAGAAAAAAAGATGAGTAGAAGCAAATTGAGGATGCAATGGTTGAGAAGATCGCTAAGTGGAAATATGACCCTTCTAAACTCAAATGTAAAACTTTTGGAACTCTTCTTAAATCCATTTCTCACCATTAGAATAATTTAGTAGAAAGACATTAGAGAGAAGACTTTGAAAAAAATAATGCCAAACTTCTCTAACAAGGAAATCAAGGAGGCGATATCCAAATATGAAAACAAACAAACTCCTAAATTTAAAGCTTTTCAAATTTTGTCAAAAAGATAGAAGATGTTGTGTAGTTCACAACAAATATGTGGAAAACCATTTTTGATATCAAAGAAGAGGGAGCCCTACCAGAGATTTAAATAATTGAAGAGTCTGATCCTAAGAAGATTGCTATAGAGGTTATGGCATCTCTTCCTACCACTCTACCTAAGGAAATACCTAAGCAACAATCCATTGAGTTGAACATAGTTCAACCAAGTAGTGAAGTGAAGACTATTACATTTTCACCAACCTCTATATCCCTATGGTAAACAAGAAACATGTTCCTAAAATTTCAACTGAGATACAATAGGAGAAGGACTTGGTTGACAAAGGCAAAGAGATCAGACCTTCATCAATTGTTAAGAGAAAAGGAAAAGGGAAGATAGTTGATGACATAGATCTAGATGAAGAGACTATAATCCCAAATTGGGATCAATATAATCTACTTGTTGAGAAAATGGATATTTGAGGAGAATTGTGGAATAAAATGGCCAAACATCAAATCCTAAGGCCAGAAAGAGATAGAAGCAAAGTCTTGGAGGATATCAAACAAATACGTATGGATTCTCTATCTATAGAGGCAAATGAAAAAGCCCTTATAATTGATTAATTAATTGATATTGTACATAAATTCAATGAGGATACATACGGGTAGGACACACTCCTTGAGAAAGCTAGAAGGAAGGTTGAGAATAAAGTGTTGGAGAATATAGCACATGAAATAGCCATAGATCAGGTTGAATTGAATACTTTGATTTCTACCTTAGAAAATGTTATATCTTTATTTTTAAGGTTGAGTGATACAAAAAAATTGACCAAGGAAATAAAAGATAAATTGGTCAAGATTGATATGGACTTGAATGCTTGTGCCAAACAATTGACACTCAACCCAAGTTCCAGTTCAAATAATTTTACAAAAACCAAAATTTTGATAGATCTCTAGGAAAAGCTACTAAGAGAAGAAGCCATAATAAAGGAAACCCTAGTAGATATAAAGAGTATGATGCTTCCCACATGGACATTATGTAGAAAAGAATAGATCATGCAAAGACACTAGTTAAGGACATAAACCTTTCAATGATAGATCACATGTTGGAGTTATCAACAGAGCTTTAGATTGATCTACACATTCTAACAGTGCTTTATGATAAATGGGATAAGACTATGTCTTTGATTTTGAAGGTACATCATGATTTTCTTTCTCATTTTGGCATAAACTTGTAAATTTTTGGCATTTGTAACAAAAATAAGGTAGAAAGTATGTAAAGGAGAAAAATATATGCATATAAAGAGGAAAGTATGTAAAGAATAAAGGAATTATGTACAATAGAAAGATATGTAAAAAAAGTTATACAAAATAATTTTGAAAAATGAATAATAGAGTTTAAACAAGGCAAAAAGTATCTAAAGGGGAAAAGTATATGCATATAAAGAGGGAAAGTATGTAAAGAATAAAGGAACTATGTACAATAGAAATATATGTAAAAATAAATTATACAATTTTATTTTTTAAAAATCAAAAACAAAATTTTCAATTTAAATCGAGTTGCAAAGTCTTCAGTGCAAACCAAGCTACAAAACGTAGCATACTCAAAGGGGGAGTTTGACTGAAGATTATGATTTTACATTTTGAGCATGATAAATATATATTTTTTCCAATGCTAAAGGGGAGATTGTTAATCTAATGGCAAGACATATTGTGAATTAGTTCCAAAAGACTTAGTCATTATGGGAAGTTAGTAGTGATTGAGCTACCAGTCATCAATGTTAACCAAGCTCATGAATGAATCAAGATAACAGTGTTAACCTAGTATGAATGAAGTTGTGTCAACCAAGTTGACAATTACCACTAAGATTTAGTGTCAACCGAGTTGATAGTATCTACCAAGCTCGAGTGTAAACTGAGTCAACATAGTATTCTTGTTTCAAGATGATAACCAATTAGGCAGAGCAGTTTGAACTAAACCAATCGTATTTTCTGAGTGATTAGTATGAACTAAGCATCCAATATCAATCGAGTGCCAGAGTTAGCCAAGGTGATAATGTTGCCTAAGTATCTACACTATTACCTAAGTAAGCCATTGGGCCTAAGTTATAAAACTGAGCCAACTTGATTATTATTTTGGAACTATTTATGTTGTAGCCAACCTATAATGGAGTTATTTGGATGGATATAAGTAAGATATATTTTGTTTATCCAAATGAAATATGTGTGATGAACTAAGAGTTGAATAACATTGTCTACAAAAGAATATGGAAGAGTAAAATATTTAGAAGGCTACAAGAAAGACAAGGAAAGACAAAGAATCATCTATCACAGTTGTAATCACCTAAAAATGGTCATCTAGACTATTAACTCCCTTTTCAACATTTTGGCTAAATTAATTTAATCACTTACCTAAGCCAAATTGCTAATAATCAATTTATTTGATCATAACCTATAGTTTGACTATGCTATCCTAAGTTCATTATTTGATTAAAAGAACATGTCCCCTTTTAATTAAATAAAACACCCCATTCTTCTAACCCACTTAAAGTGCACACATAAAGTCTTTTTTCTATTTTGCAATTAAAAGAAAAGGCTTTGTGACTTTTGTCTTATATGACAAGTCAACTTATATTCTATTGGTTGACTTGTGTGTGCACATGGATCACTCCTCTTTTTGAATTCCACTGTTGATCATCCACCATCTTCATCTTGATCTCTACCATCCATACATCTGTAAAAGGGAGAGAGCTTTCCTCCTCAATCAATCCTCATTTTGAATATTGTTATGTTGCAGGTTTTCTAACAGATTTTTTTGGAGCTTTGTGGAGAACTTCTATTTCTTGTCTACATTCTCTCATCCATGGCATTCTAGCTTAGCTTAGATTTCATTTTTACATGTAGCTTAAACCATAGAGTCTAATAGTTGGATTGCAACACTCTCATACATGCTTAGCATAGCTACACTTTACATTTCATTCTAGCTTAATCTTTATTTGCATTGCATCCTTGAGGAACTCCTTGGGACATTTGCATTCTTACATCTTGTCTTTGGAACCTCCCATTGCATGGTTTACTAGCAAGAAGAGTATCTCTAGGGATCATCTAAGAGCCTTCTTATTCTTGAAATATACTCTCTTGCAATCCATGGATAGGGAGCTCTAAGCCGGCATCCAAGCATTCCGAACTCATGGAATCATTTGGATAGAAGGGTTTAGAGTGGGACACTTTCGAGTGTACATTTTTGGCGCCCACCGTGGGGCTTGAATCAAGTTTCTAGCTCCATTTGCTTTCATTTCTTATCTCTAGTTTTTTATAGCAGCATATTGGATCTAATCAAGTGATTTTGTAGAATTATCACTTTGGTTTTAAGGTCAACCCATAAGTAGATTGGTTTGAAGGCCAAAAATCTAGTTGGTTTAAAGATTTGATCATATCTTTTAAACCACTTAGAGTTTGGTTCTAAAATTTTGTTTGCAGGTTGGGTATGTGTTCAAAATGTCTCACTCTGATTTTTAGAGAAATTTGACGTGATTTGTGGGAGTTATAATTTTTTTTTTTTTTTCTCATAAAAAGCCGTTTCTGATCGCAAATTAGTGCATTTTTCATAAAAACTTACATTTCCAGAAAGGGTTTTCAATTCTAATGGGGGTTCTTTCTTTGTGTTTTGAATTTTTAAGTCGTATTAAGGATCAAAAACTCGATTTGATAAATTTGGCCTGTTTTGACAAAATCGATCTCTAGGGAGCAAATAAAGAGATCTTTTTGAATTTCTTACATTTTTGGAAAGATCTCTGATTTTAGTAGGGGTCTCTTCTTTTCATTTCTATTTTTGGATCCTAAATCATAGCAAACAAGTCCAATCTTGTTGACTAGGTCAAAATCAAAGAGTAAAAATGAGAGCATTTGTGATTAGTTTGCACTTTCTTTGCATACACTTGATTGGAAGATAAATTGGATATTTGAGACAACTAAATTTTTTTTATTGTAGTATTTTAATGTTATTTCACACTAACTTGTGGTGCTAACAAGTTCTGATTGCAGGTTGCCATCCTTGTGAAAAAATTGAAACATTGCATAAAAAGAACGCATGTCAAAGATTCAAATGCACAAGGGTTACTAATGATTGTTTGCAGGGCTACCTAATGCATAAAAACCCAAATTTTCTTATTCTTTACTTTTACATGTGTGGCATATACTAGTTGTTTATTTTTAGGCACATTAAAACTTACAATTGGGATCTTTTGGTGATAGGAGAGTATGCTCTTCACCCTTGTGGTGAATCAGAAATCTTGACTTACCATTTGGTTTCAAGAGTAAGAGGCAACTAAATCTTCTTGGCGTGTTTTGGAGAAAACAATTGGAATAGGAGAGTATGCTCTTCACCCTTGTGGTGAATCAGAAATCTTGACTTCCAAAAGTTGATCCACTCTTTGTGTAGTTTAGAATCTTTTAGAGGGTCTGCTCTAGGACAACCTGAGAGGAATGACCCAAGTGGGGACAAGCAGATTACCCGGCTCTTCCAACCCACTATAAACTCAAGGCTATCAAGGACACAAAACTTTGGTAGACGTAGTGTTTGTCTTTGCCTAGTGTGATCGCTTATGGGATTTCGACCATAGGGAGATGACAAGGCAAGAATGCTTAAGGTACTCTTGTGGTCACGAGATCGGTTACTCATCACAAGGTGAGGTGTTTCATAATTGGGAGCAAGAGGAACACTATGAACAGAAGCCCTATCTAAACACCCTAAGTTAGTAACTACCTTTTTTAGCTGCTCAACTTTTTGGTGCAAGGATCGATCCTAGTGGACTACCCGAATCACCCCAAGATTTTACACTCACCATATGTGTTCCCTTGGTTATGCTTATGGAATTTCCATGAAAAAGCCAATATCTCTTGTTGGAAACCACTTGGTGTGAGGCGAAGGAGCATCAAGCGTGGGCCAAGTTGTTGAGTAATGAACCATATCCTTTAGGTAGATATTGCTTGATGTGTTCTCAAATGTGCTAGACCTGTGGAAATCTTTAGAACATACACATGATGATAGTTATATGGCTTTCTTTTAAGACCTCACATATGCTTGTATCATGCAAGGTTGCTTTGTCCCTTGCTTGATTGTTTGAAGACTACTCCATGTGTCACTATCTTGCTTGGAAAGAAATTGCTTTTGAACATCAAACTTGCTATGCTATCAACTATTGTGAAACTTTGTCAACCAAGTCAAAGCATCAAGTCTTAACATTTTTTCTTGTGTTGCTTGCTAAGGGGAGTCTCATTATTTGACTTTGATTTGCTATGTCTCTAGTTCTGGAACATGCTTAAAGTGGCTCTTTGGTCTTAGTGCTCTTGGTTTTTTTTCTTCATGGTCTATGTTCGCTTGCTAGTTATCCTTTTGCTTAAATGGTTGCCTTGATTTCTTGACTACACTCTTGGGTTGGAGAGTTGTTCACTTGTCACCCCGCTTGCTCTATCTATTTGGCTATTTGGGCATCTTGCCTAGCTATTGACTTGAGTCATTCATGTCGTAAGTTTCTTGGACATATTGTTTGACAAGTCACTTTAATCTCTCTCTACTATCTTGGCAAGTGAACACTCTACCTCCTATAGTTTCAACATCAAGTTATCCTCTAGGCTCTTTTATGCTTGGCTTTGCATCTAAAACTATGGGATCTAAACCTTGTGTTACCAAACTTCAACAAAATCTAGATGATCATGATATCCTCCATGTCACTAAAGAGTTTCAAGATCTATATGCACAATATAAAGAACTAGAAGAGAGAAATGATCTTTCTTACCTTCATCTATCTAAACGCATGACAGAAATGAAATCTAAACTTGAGAAAAGGTTAGAGGAGAAGATTGCATCATTACATGAATCTTCCTTAAGGTCTTTACATGCATGTGAGTCACCTTCTTTGAGGTCATCCTCTTCTTCTAGGTCTACATGCTCTACTTCAAGACATCAAATGTCTTCATCTTCTAGATCTAAAGACCTCTTTAGAGGACAAGCAAGTGATACCTACTTTGAGACTATTCCAAAATTTCATGATGGGCCTATCTTTGACCAAGATAATGATGAAGACATGAATGCTTTCTATTCACTTGAGAAACAACAAGAGGAATCTAGACATACTTCTAATAAAACTTTTTCTCCCTTGGAAGATTTTTATGATGACACTTTGCAAAAACTTCTTGGCAATAAGATCATCATGTTACCTAAGTCTAGCTCATATGGAAACCCATTCTTGGATATCTATTGTGCCTATCATCAATCTAATGACCATGCTACTTCTGATTGTATAGAGCTGAAACATAAAATCCAAGATATCATTGATGATGAGATTGTTGATCTTGGAACCTCTAGTGGCTCATGCGACGAGGATACTTTTCTTGAGCAAGATCACATTAATGAACCTATGTCTAGTAGCGGCTCTATTACATCTTCCACTTCTTCCAACACTTGTGCATCTCCCAACACTTCAAATCTTTCCAGCATGCCTCCATCAAATAAATAATCTAATGCTTTCCACATTGACTACGTGTATCCTCAAGGGCTATCTCTAAAAGAAACTCAAGCTAACCTTCACTTGGCTGCAAACCTTTTCCATGCTACTAATCCTAAACATCCTCAACCTTCATGCACTACTATACCTAATCCAAGTACTACTCCATTCACTCTTCATTCTCCCTTGTCCTTAGAAGTGGCTCCATGTCAAGAGGAATCTCAAAAAGAAAAAGCTATAAATGTCAAGAAAGATCAAGATCAAGCACCCTTTCATCTCTTTCAAGATTTTTCCCCTCCATATCCTATAACTTTTTCACCTCTTAAGTATGATGAAGATACCACTTCCATTATCTCCCTTGAGCTTATTGATCATCCACCATCTTCATCTTGATCTCTACCGTCCATACATCTTTAAAAGGGAGAGAGCTTTCGCCCTCAATCAATCCTCATTTTGAATATTGTTATGCTACAGGTTTTCTAACAGGTTTTTTTGGAGCTTTGTGCAGAACTTCTCTTTCTTGTCTACATTCTCTCATCCATGGCATTCTAGCTTAGCTTAGCTTTCATTTTTACATGTAGCTTAAACCATAGAGTCTAATAGTTGGATTGCAACACTCTCATACATGCTTAGCATAGCTACACTTTACATTTCATTCTAGCTTAATCTTTATTTGCATTGCATCCTTAAGGAACTCCTTGAGACATTTGCATTCTTGTATCTTGTCTTTGGAACCTCCCATTGCATGGTTTACTAGCAAGAAGAGTATCTCTAAGGCTCATCTAAGAGCCTTCTTATTCTTGAAATATACTCTCTTGCACTCCATGGATAAGGAGCTCTAAGCCGGCATCCAAGCATTCCAAACTCATGGAATCGTTTGAATAGAAGGGTTTAGAGTGGGACACTTTCAAGTGTACAACAGTAAGGTGATTAGTTTACTTCAAAGGATCTTCATCAACAATTAGAGTTACATATCAAAGATCAAATCACTAATTCATCCTAATAGGTGCATTAGTCCTAAATTCTTTTAACAGGGTGGACCTAACAGTCCTTTATAGAAACTCCTAATAGAGTACATACTGTATTGTATAAATCCTTTCACAAGGTGGAGCTAGCAGTCCTTATTAGTCTTAATTGAGTAGATCACTAGAAGTGATCAATTGTGAGCCTTAATAGGCCAACTCTATTAGTGTAGTAGTGGAGCATTATGGGTGTCATCCCCACCCCAATTTTACCTTATATTTGGAGGGATCCTGGGTTACCAAATACAATGTTATGGTGTTGTTACTTCTTTCTTTATGTGGGATACTCATGCTAGATATGAGAATTTCACTATTTTTAGAGATGTATTCATACAATTGATAATCAAGATGATTGGTTAGCCCATAATGAGGATTCCTCAAGTAATAAAGAATATGTTGACACCTAAATATTGTCAACCTAATAAAGGTTTCCTTTTTCAACCTGCAAGATTGTATTATGAAACCTAGTTATACATTGTTGAGGATATATGGGTGTAGGCAACCTCCTCATATATTGCCACTATTTGTTCCAGAAAGATTTTGTTTTTTGGAATTTATTTGTCAGATGATGTGGGTAGAGAGGGATATAGCCCAATCGAGAAGGAGGGGTAATATTCTCCCACACTTTATTTGATTTGTATTTTTTTAATTAGGTATAATTTAAATCAGGAAGTTCAAGAATATATTATGAATGGTTACTGGCCGATTAGTGAAAAGAGCAGGGAATATGACCCTGAAGGGCATATCATAAGAATGAAGGCCAACAACACTCATTAGCTAAACTTGGAGGATGATGTTATAAAAAATTGTGATGATTTGGCCCAAGTTTATCAAAGACTGAAGAAGTGGCAATATGTTTATTCTAAAATTGGGGAAAGACGGTTAAGTAACGGTCTTCCATGATTCTATTCAAATATAGAATTGGAAGTGATGAGAATTGAAAAATGCACTCAAAACCTTGATGAACTATACGAAGAATATGTGAAGAAAGAGAAGGTTAAGGATGTTGAGGAAACATTAGTGTCTCCTCAAGCCAAAAGGAGAAAAATGGACACAATTAAACCTAACTCTAGCACTTCAACCTCCATACCACAACATAAGCAGGAAGCCATCATATCATTGGTTTCATATGATGATTTTGATGATGAAGCATCTAAAGAGATTGCTCAAGTTCTTGAAATCTTGAAGGATGATAAAGGGCTTGGACTCTCAGCGCCTTCTCTCAAATATTCAAAAGAAAAACATAATTATTATGCCTAGACAATGGAGACTAATACACCAATAGACACTAAATATGAGAGAGAGGCCATTTCTCTATGGTTTATTGAACAAGAAATTTTTATTCAATCACAAGAATTCAAACATTCCTAGATTAAGTATAAAATGATAGATTTTGAGGAGAAAAAGGCCAAGAGGCTTGGGGGAGTTGACGAGTCATAATAATCTACAATTATAGAGTAGATGATGAATGAATTAGGTCTAGATAATATCACTTGTAGTAAGGAAGAAGCTAGAGAAATAGTAAAGAAGAGTGATATCCTAATTTTGCCACATTTGACTCTCAAAGAGTTATTCTTACTTGATTAGATAATGAAGCAAAATGATTCTACCTTTGTGTCATAGTTTGAGTCACTGGATAAGGTGGAAGGAACATATTATGATTCAAAAATAGAGACACTAGCCACCTGAGTAACACTCCAAGGAAACAAGCCTAGGTCGAGTTGGCTCCTGATTTAATAGTTTTGAAAATAACCAAGAAACCAGACCAATGCATCTAAGGCTAGCAAATTCCCATGAGGGACACACTTGACTGCAGTCTTGGGCCAACTATAAGGAATAACTCCTTCACTTTAGGCTTTGCAAGACCTAGGCAGGTTAACCTTGAGGTTTTGACATCTAGTACCAATGCAATTAAACATAAATTAAACCTAATAATAGCGGATGAAAACCCCTTTTATCTTCTAATACTTATGCAATGACATAGGAATGAAATAGCTATAGATCATAACCTATGAACCCATAAGCGAAGTGAGGGTTAATTCGTTTCATCCCATTACAAAATGTGAAATACTAAATTTATTTGATTAAAATGATTTGTGCTAATGACATTCATATTAGCTTGCATCCGACTTAGTGATCAGTGCCTTATCTATTGGGACATACAATCATTACCAGCAGGATGACCTAACTTGATTGCATTAATTTTAAGTTTATCAATTGAAATCCCCAAATCCCATTCTTATGAAATATCCCCTTCATAAACTTAAAAACTTTATCGAAAACATTTAAGCATTTACTCGACTTCTTGAATCAAAAGCAACAACTGAACTGATATACAACTCATCCAAGATGTCTTAAATCAAATGAACCTTATTCACTCAATCTCAAAGCTAATAGCATATGAAGAATTAAGAGATAGAATAAGAAAACCTAGATAGTTCATTGTAAATCCCCTTTATATTCATCCATGGAAAGACTCAATACATAAATTATAAATTGGTAACACTAAATAAAACTCAAGATACTTCACATGATCTAACATCAATCTCTATTTATCTCAGAATAACAACACATGAAATGAACTAAAAATTTGCATAGAAGTAGATGTGTAGCCTTCATTGCTAGAGCTCAACTCAATATACATGAAGCTAAACCATTAACAACCCTGGTTTCATAGTAGAACACTAGAATCCTCCTAGTATCACAAAGAAAATTGCCAACCCCTTCAAAGAAAGAGAAAGAGAATGATATAGGAGAAAATGAATTCCTAGTTTTGATCTCCATCTGACATGTGTCCACTTGGAAAACCTTTTCAACAAGTTAAAAAACATCTCTCTAGTCTCTCCCCTCAACTGCAAAATCAAATCCTAATCATTTGGCCTCTACAAGCACAAAATATTTTAGATATTTGATGAGAATCATAATTGATTTGATGCCAAATTTGAACCCAAGGCAACAACAAAATCAGTTAAAAAATGAACTCTAGAAGCATAATTTTTTTTGAGAATTTGTTTTAGGCTTCAACAAACTTCAATGTTTTTTCCTCAACTGATTTTGATGCTCCATGATGAATTCTGCCCATTCTGCTGAGAATGCCTTGGAAAACACAAAATTTCTTATAGAGTGAATAGATGAAGACCTGCTCAAAAACTAACCTCAGAAATGGATAGTTCATCCTTCCTGGTTCCAATGGTATATTGAAGTGCCTATTTTGGACAAAAAATGTCCCTGTGGTGGCCATTTGAAATTCAGGCTCCTGTTCATGAATAGAGCTTTAAAAATGGAAAAAATTATAAAATTATATATTGAAAACTATATAAAAACCTTAAAATCATTAAAAATTTTCCAAATCAAAACTCATGCATTGAAAACTTTATTAATTTTGACTTTTTATTTAATATTTATATCCCTTACCACTTGTCAATTCTTCATTGTCCATTACCAATTTGAAATATTAATTAATTAATTAATATTAAATAATTCCTCCATCTCCAATTCCTCATAGCAATAGAGGCTTTCAAATCTTGCTTTACATTCATACGGTCACATGAACCCCTCTCGCCCATACACTAAAACCATTCCTGTAGCATCAAAACCTTTGAAAAATTGTCTTTCCGCTCTTATGTTGTTTGTCCTTTACGCTCTCACGACCTGACTTTTTTTACACCCATAAGTGGTATTTCAATTTTAGAAGGATCGTAACGCCTCTTAGCTTTATCATCCGACCTTACAGCCTTCTCCCCCAGTGTAACATCATAGAACTTTGAATTTTTCTTTCTGCTCACATGGTTAGCCATTAACTTTTGGTAAGTCAAAATGTTTTGACTTTCGCCCAAACAGGCCCCTCCATGTATGGAGATGCAAGTCTTTGAGCCAACGTGTCTTTAAAGACACTTAGCCTTTGAGTGTGTGGATATATAAAAATTTGAAAGGCTCTCTGCCCACTCAATGTGTGATAAATTATTGAAAGCGGCTTTCCAACTACACAATTCTATGTCTTCTTCAACACTGAGGCCTTCTCATTTATTTATTTTTGGCATGGAGTTCCTTTTTAGGTTAGAGGCTAACACTATGAAGGGGATGCTCTGTTCCAAAAATTGCATCCTTAAAATTAAGAACCAAGTTATATCTCTCATTATCTCCTTGCATTGGCCTGTTTCGAGATGCTCTACCTCCCATGCTTCCCATGCCCCCATACCTTCAAATAAGAATTCAAAAAATATCAAATGGATTGCTGAAATCCCCAGGACTTGCACCTACACCCTTTAGCCCAGCTTCACCGTATTTGTCATAAATGGTTCATTTCTCATCATTTGACAATACCTCATAAGCCTTGCCTATCTCCTTGAATTTGAGCTCTGTACCAGCTTCTTTGCTTACATTAGGATGGTATTGCCTTGCAAGTTTTTGATAAGCACTTTTTATTTCAAACTTGCTTGCACTGCAAGAAACTCCAAGAATATTGTAATAGTCCAAATCTGCTCTGATAATTAGTTTATTTCCTCGTCATCTAGAACCTTGAAAGTGTAAACTTGAATCAACATTAAAAAAATAGATTCTTTTGCAAGGAAGCTTGAACTTGATGAAGCCAGGATTCTCTCTATTCTAGCCACTGCAATGAAGATTTGTTACTTGCTGTTGTTGCACGAGTGTAGAAGTGTGTGGCAAAGAAAGTCCTACCAAACACTGGTGTCGTAGCCTTAGATGCACCAACCATGCACCTCCACATGGTATACATGCCATCAAATAGCTCATAGGCAATAGAACTGCTTGTGTGGAATTTAAGTTTTACAATAGGAGAAAAATAGTTCTAGCACAAGGATTAGATTTTGTTCTTTTCTATTTGAGCTTTGCTTCCTCTGCAAGCTCCCTGGCGTAGGGGTTCCTGTCTCTTTTGTGGTCTGTGGGTTCTCCTTTTAAATTGGTGCTTTTTGTGGTCTTCCTTGCCCATCTTGGTGTGAGCATTGCCCCTTTCTACATGGGCTTTCTTGTACAAGCTACCTTGAACTCTCGCTCATAATGTCTTCTTACCTGGGTGAAGGCATGAATTCTTATCAACACTTTCCCTTTAGCTACAACTTTCCTGCTAGCCGGCTCTCTCTCTTCTTCCATTCTATGTGTGTTCTTCCTAGTATAGACATCCATACAAAAGACACCTCTGCTACTGCTAGTTACTTGACTATAGATGGTGTGGGAAAAGCTTGATGATGCTTCCCTTACACAAACCAACCAAATTGTCTTTGGTTTGCGGCTTCATCCTACTTTCCTTAGCATGGTCTTTCTTAGACTGGACAACAACTTTTCCTTTTATGTTTCATTTGAATCTCCATATAGCATGGGGCTCCTTCATATGTGGGTAGCTTGTTTTGTTTTAAGCTCGACTTCATCATTTTGATGCCTCCCCATCCTTTGCAGACTAACACGATTTGACTTATCTTTTTGTCTTGTGGTTAGATCAACAACATCATCATCAAAGTCATCTAATGTATCAAGAAGCCCATTTCTTGAATGCTTTAGATGTTTGTGATCCTTTTTTCCATGTTTCAAAAGAACTTTACTAAGTCCTTCCTTCAATTGTTTCATGTAAGCTTCAAGCTTTACTCTTTCTTTAAGCATTTCTTTACTTTTAGTTGCAAATGTTTCCTTTGCCTCTTTGTTCACATTACTTGTGATCTTCATGTTATTAGTCACTGGTTTTAGACCATTTAAGAATTCACTCTCATCTTCATGACCCTGCACTTAAATACTTTAATCTGTCTTGGACTTCCTTGCAAAGGGAACTATTTTCACTTCTGACAAAACAACATCAACCAAACCTAAGTTTGTAACAACATTTGCTTTAGCACTTTTGACTAAGACACTGTTATTTCCCTCAAGGAACACTTCTATTTGGTTCCCTAGCATAGTATTAATTAGCCGAATCTTATCCATTATGTTGCATATCTCAACAAGCCAGACAATCATAGGATGGTCTCGAACGAAATGGTCTTCTACTTTTAAAAGTAAGTAGAAAACTATTGACTGGTAGTAACACAAGAGCATAAGTTGCTTCACCTCCAAATAATTGAGGCCTTCCTTAGTAGCATTTTTGTTTAATTTCATCTTCTTTACCAAAGGCTGAATATTTCTTAGCTGATCAAGTGCATCTTGGAATTCTAATAGCATTCCAACTAGTTCTGGAGTATCACTCATAATGACTTCCATTTGTTGTTCTTTTGACAAAGCATTTATATCCTTCTTGGCATTTACTACATGATCAACTCTCACAGTCTGACCAACAATAGATGCCCCATTTAAATTATCTTAGTTTTGCTTCTTTTTCATCACTAGCTCTGACATTACTATCATAATCTCTTCTATTGTAGTCCCTTAAATCGTACTCTCTTGACCATTTTCCATCATCTTATGATCGGGGCTCATCTTGAATTCTCCTATAATATAAAATTCGTTTTTATTAGCCTTCATGTTTTCATTAAGTAGAAACTCTTTCATTATATTTGAGAACTTTGATCATGCATTCAAATAATTTGAATTATGATAATGTTTATTTAATATTCACAATCACCCATGCCTAAAGAAATTAGTCAGACCCCAAAGTGGGTCTGACTAATTTTTTTTTTCCTTTCAAACAACTGAACTGCCAAACTAATCCATTGACCATCTAATGCTGATTATGACTAATTTTGAGCACTAAATTATCATTAAAACTCATTTTCACCCTTTTTTGTAAATTATCAACTTCATGCCAGGAGTTCCTTTGACTGGCTTTAAAAACTAACCAAAACACTTGATTGGGCTTTGAAAATTGGCATACTGATTCTCTACTCTGCACTCTTGCACCTTGTCAAATCTTGTCTCATGAAAAATTCTCAGTCAAAATATATGTGTTGTCAAATTTACCCCTTTAAAACTACCTGCAAGAAAACAAGTCAGAAAACCATAAAATGCTTTCGGATTTGGCTTTGAAAATTGGGTAAAATAACACTTGGGGAAACAAAAATTGGGGTGTTGGATCACTGCCACAAGGAGAGTATAAATCTATGATTTAGGCTCATGATGAATAATAGAGTGCAAATGGAAAGCAGTCAAACTAGGCTAATCAGAATTTGCAAACTGGAAACGTTGACAGAAAAGCTTTTTTTACAAATGGAATTGACCTAGGAGAGTGTGCAAACGGATTCATCAAGACTTAAAAATTGGAACACTTAAAAAAAAATTAGAGTACAATGCAATGGTACAATCCATTTGATCTCACCTATCATGGATTTCAAGATATGACATCATGAACAGGGGTACTTATCAATCTGCATTTCATGACACCAGTGAAACTTTATAAATTACAAATGGAATCAGGTTTGAAAACTGATCAAACAGATTTGTCACAAGCTCAAAATTGAAACATAAATTTTTTTTGACCCCTAGAATATGATGCAAAAAGAAAATTCTTATTTAGATCAATTGGTCAATAGTTATTATAGGTCAAACAAGGCTTCCTAGAATTTTGAACAATTCATATCAACATGACATAAGTAAATAATCAACTTTGAGGGATTCAAAACCTAGCCAAACGGATTCAAAACAACTCAAAATATGAAACATAAGATCTTTGGTATGGACAATAAATACTCCCAAAGCAGCGAGTCATGAAATGTTACTGGGTGCAAGATATTCAATTGTAAGCAACGCCTCTTGTCACTGTTTGACACTTAGGTGCGAATGTAGATTTGGAAATCACACAAAATAGGACTTCACAAAATGGCTCAGAAAGTCAGTTTATCAATAGGAGACATATGCATATGTCAAATGAAGGCTATTAAACAACTGAAACATCACCTAAGCCTTGAAATGAAAACCAGTCACACATGCACAAAAAACATTAATAGGGGGCTCAAAGTGATTCAAAATTTGAAAAAGACACTCAAAATGAGAATGCAATTTTGAGTGCTAATAGGTTGATTGACATCTCACAAGGTGAACAAGGAATGACCCTAATCCTATCCATGGAAAATATAGATCTAAAACTTATTGCTATGAGACTTACTCATGAATCAATGTTCAACCAAGCTCAAATAAGGCATATGAAAGAAATGATTAAGAGTTATAATAGAGAGAAATATATATATGAATGCCATTATTAATAAAATGTATGTAAATAATAAAAAATTGGAAAAAAATCATGTGCGAAGGATTCCATTGAGATCTCTAGTGTTGTGGTTATTCGAAAAGCTTTTGTCATTGTTGAAGAGGAGACTCCTAGCACAAAATTGATCCAAAATATTGATCATCATGATTGTGTCTTCAACACATTGGAGGAAGTTCTTATATATAGGGTGGATGTTATCTTTGAAAAATGTAAAGAAGTTCTTGAGGGATATAATAATATTTCAAGCATGTTAGATTTCTTTGCAAAAGGAATAAAAAAGTTATTTGAATTTGAAAGGAAATGGGGCCCATTAAAGTTTGAATTAAGTAATTTGTTTGAAGTTACCAAAAGGGAGCCTAATGCACTTGTCAATATTAGGAATACTATGGATTTACTTGACATAATAGTAAAGAGTTTGGCCTACATGAATCAAGAAAAGTAGAAACTTGGAGAAAAGAAAAAGACAATCAATGTTGTTGAGAATTCCTATATTCCTTCAATTATTGATAAAGATGGAAGGATTAAATTACTCAAAGATTGGAAGCATGAATTCAAAATGTTTCCACAGTTAGTGATAAAAAAATACAGGAGTGACAAGGCTTTTCAAATGGACACATTTCATAGATTACTTAACAAACTGATTGCTCTGGAGAAAAAGTTTGTTAAATTCATGAATAAAGTCAAAGTAGCCTAAGGAAAGAGATGGAGTGATATATATGTTTTCACTCCAATGGTTCCTGCTTTCATGTGGCCTTCTCATGTCAAGATAGACAAATGGATTGAAGTGTATATGAAGGAGCCTAAGGAGGTCAAGGATGTGACTATTACTACAGAAGAAGAGGCCAAAGAAGTTTGATAACTATCTTACATTTTATGGCTTTATTTTTTTTCAATAATTATAGTTATGTAAAGGTCTGAAGCTTGTTCACACCCTTTCATTTTGTAAGGAAAAGGTACCAAGACCTATATTTATTGGAGTAGCATGTTGAAACTAGAAGAAGAAGAATATATTGGAGACAACAATTGCAATTTTCAATATGAATTAAATACTTTAATCTCTATGTATTTATTTAATGGCTCTTGAATTCAAACTCCTCTTTTTTATTCCTTATGAAGAAATAGAAACATTGATGATTCCTTTAAATATCTTTTGGCTTATGGTGTATTAAATATCTCATGTTCTTCATTATTTTCTTAGATTAATATTGTTGTATTGATGAATGTCTCCTTAAGTTGGGGTGAAAATAATCTAGGCGTGGGACTGCATTTATCTCTCCTTTTATTCAGTGGTTGATGGGGTGCACATTGTCTTTAAGGGTTAAAGTAATAAGATTATGTGAGAGTTGACTCTATTTTCCCAAAATGAATAAGGACTAGTCATTGTATATTTCTTGTAACTATATATGTATGGTTTTAGGTTAGTGAGGTTCAATTCATCAATATTACATAGATTATCTCATAATACTTTCATTACCTCTAAAAACTTTCAAGCACTCAAATTTATCATTGAAAAGCTTTGCCAACCCAAGAGTATCATTAAGTTTGCATTTATAACCATTATCCATCTCTAGTTTAGGTACAACTACCTAGGTCTTATAGAGCCTAAAGTGTGGAGGTTGAAGAAATAAATATTCAACCTTCTTCATTGACCAAAATTATGTTCAGTTTCCTAGTATTGAGTAGGCATGCTTGTAGGAAGTCAACCAACAATCTTGTGCACCAACACCAGTATAAGCTACGAAAATTTAGTGTCAACCAAGCATCAGTATATGTGCATAATAGAAAATTTAGTAGCAATCGAGTAATCCAATGATGACCAAATATTAGAACATAGTGTTGGCTGAGGGACATCATTTGATAAATTAAGAGGAAATCATGATTTCTAGTTGACACAGTTGATCTCTTGGAATATCTAAAATGTGTGGAAGATATGGATGGATGAACTAGAGCATATAATTCAAGGGAAACTGTGTTTGAGAGTTCCTATGCAAGAATTCAAGGTGAAGTTTGGAGAAGTTTCTAGAAGATAAAAGAGGATTAGAATGAAAATTTGGAAGGATTTAATGAATCTGACCAAACCCTAAGATCTATGGTGGTTTTTAAGTGGAAAAAGATCAAAATTACCTATTTGAGGAGGCATAAGGACTAATCTAATGTACATGAGAGGTTAGTAGAGCTAGTGAAGACCTAGAGAGGTTGAAAAACTTGTTGATGCTATTGATTGGCAAACTTAAGTTGGAGGTTGAGAAGATTTGTGAAGAGTCAAATTGTGATTGCTTGAATGAGTGCCAAGTAGATCAAAGAATGAGATGATAATGAAGGCTAGTGAGTGGACCAATATGTGAACTGAACTATGATATGTATTTGCAAAGTGAGTTGTATTTGTTAAACCAAACCTACTATTACTTTCTAACCATTGTATCAATATTGAAATCCTTTAATCAAGGTTGACCTAACAATCATATATACATATTTTAATCAGGGTGGCATTCTAATGTAGTTTTCTAAAGTCCTCTAACAAGGCCACTCCTAACAAGGTGATTAGATCCTTTACTAAGGTCACATTTAATTTGGTGTTTTATAAGCTTTAACATGGTTGGCTTCTAATAGAGCTCACTTTAGAAGAGTGAAATATTGGTGACTTGTTACTATGGTTTTTCTGAATTGGGTTTCCACATTAAATCCTAGTATCAACTTGTGTGGAAGTCATCTATGATATTTTACTGTTAATGCTTTATATTTTGCAAGTTTGATAAGTATTAGGATATTAGATTTCGAGTTTATGTTACTAATTGTTTACTATAGAGGCCGAGCTTTAGATTCTTAGATCTAGATTAGTTAAAGTGTTTAAATGTTCAATTGGTACATTTGGACCTTAGATAACTAATTCAACCCTCCCTCTTAGTTATTCTAAATATTCTAAAAATTGGTATTAGAGATTTGGTGCTTGTAGAGAAAAGTTTGAAGGTAGTTGAAGCTAAAGATCAAGATGTACAAAAGGAAGGTGCCAAAGTTGAACAAAGAGAACTTCCCTACTTGGTAGAGTTTGATGAAGTTGCATCTAGATAGAACTAGAGATGGTTCGATATACTATACATAAAATACATATGTGACAATACCAATAGTTCCTTTGATAGCTCACTAGATGAAAGAGAAGCAAGACCACAACTAGGCTATGTTGGAGATTGCATCAACCCTTAGCTACATCAAGTTTGATGACATAATGGATTGCACTACTACAAAGAAAATGTGGGATACACTAAAAACTATCTATGGAGGGGATACAAAAAATTTGAGAGTAAATTCATAATTTTGAGAGGTAATTTTGATTAAATGAGAATGATGGAAGGTGAACACATTTTTCAATATTGTGGAATAATCAAAGAAGTTGTAAATGCTATAAGATGAGAAAATGGAAAGACTAATGATAAAACTATGATCAACAAGGTATTGAGAACTCTACTTCCTATTTATGCTATTAGAGGTTTTCAATACAAGAATTGAGATGTACCCTTGGTAACAACCTAACCTTGGAAGGTGTAATTGGTAGGCTTACTTCTTTTGAGATGTCAAATTTTGATAATTTCACTCCTACTTCTATTAAATATTCTTTCTAATAAAAATTGGTTATTAGTAAGAAAGCAAAAGGAAAATGTATGACTAGTGATAGTGATGCTTCTGATGATGAAATTGATGAGCTTGAAGCACTGATGGCAAGGATACTTTCAAGAGGCAAGGGAAAATACAAAGGAAAACTTCCTATAATCTATTTTTTTATGTAACAAAGTTGGTCATATTGCTGCAAGATGTCTTGATAGAGAAGAAAAGGATAAAAGAAGGTACTACAACATTTGGAACCATTTTTTGATAGCAAACCATCGTAATTGTGATGTCCATCCATTGCCCTAGCGTCAGAACTTCCCGTCAGTTCCTGTCCAACTTTTTCTATTGCAAATTATGATGATGAAGACATCCATCATAATGGTAAAGGGAGACATAGTTGAAACTTTGAGGGAGGGAGGTAGTAAGAGTCAATATTATGGATGTCCCAATTGTGATGACAATGCTAAACAACCACATATATCTATCAGACTATTTGTACATACACCTATCATAATTAGGATGGTCAACCATCTGATGAGCTATTAAGGTGTCATCACAATTGAGACACCTCTGCAAGAGTAGTACTATACAACCAATGGATACACATTAAATTTTTTGATAGTAATCCATTGGTAGCCATCAAAATTAATTGTCATGTACATTGGATTACTATCTTAATTGTGATGGTTTGTTAAACTTTTTAAATTTTTATCACAACTACCTAGAAAGTGTCATTCAAAACTTATTTTATGAGAAGGATATCTTCCACTTTTTATTAACTCCTTTCTCTTATCTACCTAGCAAGTATCAATCAGATTTTTTTTTTATGAGAATCACTTCCTTTTTTCTCATTTGATTCCTGATAAATGTATTCACAAAGTCACGTTCCTCAAATCACTTTTGTGGGCTTGAAATTAATGTTTGATTCCATGGTCTTGGTGATCTAATTATCTCCTTTCTCAATAATCTCATTCTCTATTATGTACTCTCAGATGATAGGGTGTGCAATTAAGACTATTATCTTTTTGGAAGTAATGAAGTGTCTAAATTTCTTCAAGCCTTTCATAATTCTAAAAGCCTATTTTTCTACATAATTCTATTTAATTTCATAAGTGTCTTAGAGTAGAATTGAATGAGGTTTTCAGCTATACCTTCTTTATCTTCTCACATTAACATAAACCTAAAAAATGTTAAAATCACTTGCATAGACATATATGATGAAGTACCTTGATAAATTGGGTTTCATCAAGATAGGTGTAGATGTAATACCCTCATTTAACTCTTTGAAAGCCTCTCTTACTTCTTGAGTCCATTTGAGTTGGAGATCATTTTTCAATAGTAATATGATAGGTCTCACCAATCCAACAAAGTTAGGTATAATATTGCTAAAAAAACCTTATATTTCCAAGGAAATACTATACTTCTTTCATGTTCACCAACAATGACAACTCCTAGATCGATGAATCAGTGAGGATTGATTGCACATGAACTTTTGATACTAAATCTCTAAGAAACATTTCTTGGGGAACTTTGAACACACATTTATTTACATTCAAATAAAATCCCAACTCTTGGAATATTCACATTACAAGCTGTAGATAATCACTTGCTAAAAAACCTTATATTTTCCAAGGAAATACTATACTTCTTTCATGTTCACCAACAATGAGAACTCCTGGATGAATGAATCAGTGAGTATCGATTACACATGATCTTTTGATACTACATTTCTAAGTAAGATCTCTTGGGGAACTTTGAACCACATTTATTTACATTCAAAGAAAATCTGAACTCTTGGAATATTCCCATTACAAGCTGTAGATAATCAAAATGTTGTGTAGAAGTCTTTGAGAATATGGTAAGATCATCAAGGTAGATCATAATTCTCTTGTTGATAAGGTCCTTGAAACCAATGTCCATTGCATTGGAAAGTTGTGCCAACATTTGATAACATAAAAGACATCATTCTATATGTGAATACTCACCACTTAGTATCGAATGCCATATTGTGCTAGTATTTCTCTTTTATAAGCACTTGTTTGTACCCTAAGAATCTATCAAGGAGAGAAAATGCATTCAACCTAGAAATAGAATGCAGAATCAATTCCATAGATGACAAGGGATAATTTTCCTTAAAGGATTCTTTATTCAAATAATATAAGTCCACATATAGGAAAATATCTCCATTATTCTTTCAGATGAGAACTAGATTGGACACCTATTTACTATGATTTATAGGGAAAATGATGTGAGAATAAACTAGCTTTTTTAATTCCCAAACCATTAGAGACTTAGCTGTAGATTTTTTAGCCTATAATTTTTTTAGACATGCTTGGTTCCTTCAGAATACTCAATAATATATTGGATAGCTGCTAGATAACTGATGGCTCATATCCTTTGAGGTCCTCATACAACCACATAATCACACCTTTGTATTTTTCATATAATCATATTAGCTTGTTATGGTTATGTTGAGGAAAATTTCCCGCAACCTTGAGCACTTTCCCTTCTTTAACATTCAAGTCATTGTAGTTACATTTATTAGCTATGAACTTTATTCTATTGGTGATGTCATCATTACAATCAAATATATTCTCTTGAGTGATCAATCCTTTAGTAAGCTTAAATTTACTCAACTAAATAGCTTGATCTTCATAAAATTCTATGATTCCTGGTTGTAGTTAGTTGATAAATTTTCTAGAGTACTACAAAAAGGAAGTCATTTATCGATCTATTTCAAAAACCTACCATTTTTTAAAATCATTATCAAGCATGATGGTCCTTATGATCATGGAAATAAAAAGTTTACTCTTTAGTAAGTTATGAATAGGACTGAAACGAGAGCCAACAATGGCTAGGCTATCCACAATAGTATTCGAGTTTCTAGGATAAATTGGATTATAAGAATCAAATCCTTCCATAAGATCTCATACTTAGTGGAGATAGAAGGGCATGTGTACATGTGTAGCATAAACTATATTTTGTACCTAGTGAACCATAGACTTAGAGTCTCTAAGCATTTTTCAATTATTTGATTCCCATTTACTTTGCAAGTTTTATCCCATGGACAAGCTCTTCATATTATACTTCATTGTTTGAAAAGGTATATTGGAAGTGAAATAACTCAAAGTTCTTTCACCACTACAAGAAATTAGGTAAACACCCATAATAGAACCTTTCTTGTATCTGCCACCATAAAAGTGTAAAGTCTAGGGAGTAGAGATTTTTTTTTTTATGTCCTCAAATTTAACTACAACATCTTTGGTCCCCTAGAAATTAGATTGATCTTGTTTATATATTAGATAGGTTTCAAGACTAGTGAAATGGTAGTCTGAGAATTTACTAGCCTTAACATACTCATTTAAAAGAGCCTCCTTTGTTTCTTCTCATAGGGATATCCTCATCTTGAAGAAGCTCCTCAAGATGTGCTTCTTTGGAATCAAAATTAGTTAGAGCTTCAAACACCACATGATCAACATGTAAAGGTTTAGAGATACTTTATAGTTTTTTCTTAATGTTTTCCTTAGGATAAGGTGCGACCAATCTAAAGAGAGATACATACCTATCCTAGTAGTGAAATCATTAGAAATATAGAGCCCAAAGGTAGAGAGAATTTCTATCAAAACTACTTCTTAAAATATTTTTACACATTATGGATAATCTAACTGAGAAGTTGAGTGTTACTCTTTGTGCAAAGAGGATCCTCCTTCCACCAACCCATTAAACTCCCTTTTGAGTAGAAATTTCAATTCTATGTATATATGTACATGACAAATCTTTTTGTTTGCATCATTTTAGTAATCTATAATGCATCAAATACTTTACAACCAACCAATGGATGTTATTCCTCTCATCTAACTTATTTTTGGTCATCTAATAACTAATTATGATACACATATGACATTGAATTCATGCATACCACTTGAGCCCTTGTTATGGTACTTTTTAATCATTAGTAGTTAATATCTTTGTGATGTGAACAAATGGAGCTTTCTAGTGCATTCATTGAGGTGAGGATTGAAGCTTAGATGATGGAGAAAATGTGACTTTATTTTTCAAGGTATGAAAAAAATGCTCCCTTATGCATGATTATGCACCAAAATAGAAAGCAAGTTTTTCCAAAAGCAAGAAAAGTGCAAAATAATGTAATGACACATGCTTGAAACAAGTTAAAGTTCAAAAAGTTGTTTGCCAATACTATGTAAGACCCCCTACCTAATTTTTCCTTAATTTTTTAGTTGGGATTCAAAGACATTCAGTGAAACAATTGGTGCATAATGTCCAATCTAAAATTCTAAAAGCTTGAATTACAAAATACAAATACCTTGCAAACATATAAAATTAATCCATCTTAAAATGTAAATGTGCCATGAGAATAATAATAGATTAAGGAACAGTGCCAATAGGGGTTCATCAATAGCTACTATAGGTGTGACAAAATACAACAAAAAAAGGTTCCAAACTTGCAAAGTGACATCATTTTTCCATCTTCTGGTGTATGTCCTTTATGTCTTTGGCTTCTCTCCCTTGTATCCAAAATAAGATTCTGCCACTTTGATTCAAGAATACAAATGCAGATGCATTCCATATGCATGCACAACATGTGGAGCTGGAAAAATGCACCATGTTTACATTTTTTAATATGTCTATTATGTTTTTTAAATTATAGATCACTGTGAATGTTAGAACTCTAGCTGTTATGGTCGAGAGAATATCCTCAACAAGCTAGCAAATAAAAAGTCTTGATTTACTTGCATGCTAAGGACATTACCCTCACCTATAAGAGTCAAAGTTATAATGTTTGTGATGGTCTATAACTTAAAATACCTAATTAAAGACCTCTAACAAAACTGTGAACCTATTGCATTTTTCAGCTCCACTTGATCTCCTATGCATATGAATTGAGATTGCATAGTGAACTAGGGCCTCCTTTTGCATTGCCTGAAACCAAGAGATTGACACAATTAACATCTAAAATTGACACCATATTTACTACTACATTACTATTGAAATACAAATTACAAAAAACCTTAAATTTACTCCAAATATTTACCATAAACATTTTAATGTTCTCAATTTATTTACTACTAGATTTCTATTGAAATCACACAGACAAGACATGCAAATTGTTTTATAGAATGCACTTTTATAGGGAAAACATTAGTTTTATATGATTTGTGGAAAACTAGGTACACTCTCTCTAGGCACTAAAAGATGACATATTTGGTTACGAATTTGGTTTCTAAAACATATTGTTGTACAAGAATAGGAGGCTAGGAGCTCAAGACATGCTTGGAGAATGAGTGCAATAGAGGGATTATGGAATTGGTATCCCTCATCTTCTCATAACACACAATAATTTCTAAGGGCTAAAGGGGATCTCAGACAAACTAGGTGCAAGTGTTGATTTATGGAATAGATGCCCCTTGGGCATGTATTCAATGCAATAATCCTCTCAAAATTAACAAATGGCTAAAGCTTCTTTGTGTGGCAAGTGGTCCTCCTTTCATTTACAATTATTAGAGGATAGATGAGGGAAAATGGATAGTAAAACTTTGTAAGAATTTGGAAACAAGTGAATTAAAATTATAGAAGAATAACAAAAAATTAGTCAATTATCTTGACTACCCTATGAAGAAAAGTTGTACCCAACTTCTAGGCCAAATATTAATATATACATTCTCTAAGATAGATGGCATGAGGACACTAATTCAAAATCCTAGATCTTGAGCTTGGAAAAGGAGATGCACATGCATGCAAATATAAGTGGAGTTAGAAAGTTGTGATGCCCAAAATTAAGGTGTCAAGGTGTGAACAAACAAGTATTTGGTTGTACGCTAAGGTGTTTTAGACAAGAGGACACTCCTATATGTAAAGCCTAAAATAGTTAGTTGTCATGAAATCATAGGTTAATGTTGAGCTTCACTTGGTTTTGTGAATATTTTAATATTCTTTACTAATAAGGGCCAACCACATGAAGGTTTCATTTTTTCCCCCCATCCCCCCCCAACATCTAAATTCCCCATTAACATCTAAAATTCATTCATCTATTAATAAAATGTAACATTAATGAATTATCACATGAGAACATTCGTTACCACATAAGATTCATTAGAACATTCACATGAACATTAAAACTTAAGATTTATTAGAACATTCACATGAACATTCAATAGCACATAATTATAACATCGAGACATAAACATCAACCATTATCAAATAATTTGCATAAATGAGAATCATTTATTTTTTTTCTTTTTATTTTTTTCTCCTTCCCTATATTGTTGCAGAGGCATATCCATGTCATCGTTGACATTTCTTCTCCCCCATGCACATAATTTCACTGTCCTTTGCAAAGGTGGGTCCTCTAAAATAAAAAATAAAAGGGTTAATTTTATTTTTTTGAGATTTTAAAGAACATAAATGTAGTGCTCTTAACCTTGTCCAACCACATCATCCTTCTCGATGGCTTGAACGTCAACACACTCATCAAGAACAACCTGTACATCTCCTGCAACTACAATGCAAAATGTTTTCTTAATCCCAACACATATTATAATTAAATTTGTATTACTACACCAAATTCAATTTAAAATGTTTACTTGTATTAATAATTCAAAAATAAAAAATCAAATAGAAAATATATACCTTGAGTACTATAATGCACATTCAAATCAATGCCTCCATTGTGTCAAATGGTGTATTAGGATTAGCAGGCTGCAATCCAATGTAAATAATTAGTGCATTTATCAATAATATATACATATAAATACAAGGTAAATACTAAGAAATTTTAATCATTCATTTTAATTCATATAAATATATTCACTTTAAAGTTTTAAACAGATATATAATCTTTTTTTCCTTACTCAAAACAAATATAATCACTTTATGTTGGAACTTAATATCAAATACAATAATTGGTAAAGTATTCAATTTGAAATAAAAATTAATTGACTTATTTACATGATTGATAGATCCAATAGAAGAACCTTGCTCACTCATTGCTCAGAGTCATTCAACAATGGGTGTATAGCCTTTTTTGTAGGTTATTTTCTTTTCCTCTTTAGAAATCATTTTTTTGACTCGAAGGCCTACATTTTTGGTTGGTATCATGAATTTTTGTTGTAGTGAATTTTATCAAAACCCAATTGATTATAATTTATAAATATTTGCATACAATTTTTCATTTACTAATACTTACAATTCATGCAACAAATTTTGAATATCCACCAGAGCCAAGCTTGTGTTGCCTATACTTTTTTTCCCCTTACTTCAGTTGCCTTTGATGTATCACACAACCTATGTGAAGTTTGAAATATGTTAGACCGCATAAGTATTGAGAGTAATTGGTACAAGTTTCATTCTTAATATTATGACATGCCTTCTTTCTGCGGGTGGTACTATTTCTCCATCACATCTTTCACTTTTCTCAGTGGCATCCTTTTTAAGGTTCTCCCACTCATTAATAGGAATACAGGGGGTCCGCTCATAATAAGGGTTGCATTCCATTTGGGTCTTATATTTTTACCTAATATACTTCAAATCTTGGTCCAATTTCTCAAGGAGCCTAAGCTTTTGAAAGATGTTAGGTCCAAAAAGTGTTGTCATAGCATCAATGAGTTTATCCTTTAACTCTTTACCTTGTGAATTTCACCTTTTAAGAATTTTTTTGTTAGATTAATAAATGAATTGAAGCTACCTTTTAATATAGTTGAAGATATAGATCAAAAGAACTTTGATTTAGCAATGAAATCAAAATATGATACCCTATGTGTATGGTTGGCCCAAATATGCACAAACATTCATCATTAGGTTTTTCATAAAATAGATTATTCCCTTAAAAATAATAATGAGATTAGTAGTTACTGCAAGGGACTAAACAAGAGATTAGTGCATTTGATTATGAGTATAAGATTGTATAGTAAAAGAAAGGATCAATATTTAAAGTACCTAGAAGTTGGGCTACTCTCAAGGGAAGTTCATCTTCATTGCTCACGAGCAATTGATCACAATAATTTATTATTCCAATACATATAACATGGGCACATCCAGGAATTTCCTCATCACCTCTTACATAAAATGAATCCAATTTTAAAAAATACCCCCTAAGAAAGAATAGTTCAAGTGAAATAAACACACAAAAAATGAGAGAGAAAAAGACGAATCTACTTACCAATAGGTGTTTCCATTGCATCTCTGGCCATGCTACGTGTTGCTAATATTGTAGTCGACATTACCTCTATAGTTTTGTTCCTCATAGTAGGTGACGTACTGAACATAGGATCAATGCTAGGTGCTGAAAAATAAGATTGTTAGAGCATAAACAAATATGGCCAACCATGGACAAGATTGTTAGAGCTATTGAAAAAATATTGTTCAAGAGAAACATAAGTGTAGGATAGAACATGTGATGTGCTTGAACCACCTAAAGTATCCACATATGGGGCATAGCCCTTTAAACTATTTTGCATCCTCTATAGAAATAACATGTACATTTTATTTAATGACATAAATAAAAGATTATAATATAAATACCATTATGAAATTTTGTTATAATTAAAAATTACATTAATACTTACTATATAAAGTCTAACCAGGTGTATCAACTTATCCTCTCTCATCTATATTTGAAGAGTTTGAGGTCAAATTGATATCAATCATGTTAACTCTCTTGATAGTGCATGAAGGACCCTTTGCAATGCAACCACATCAGCAGCTAACACAAAATCAATAATGAATGGATCCTTCTCATCTTGTGGCTCCTCATAGATGACTTGTTCCTTTCCCTTTTTCTGATCAACACTCATTTGTGAGAACAATATTATTAGCACCATATTTAAAATCAATCCAAAATAGTAGTGAAGAATAAAACATAATTAAAATATGCATTAAATTTTTTCTTGTATCTAATTTGTACAACAACAATGTTTTTTACCTATTGGGAAGAAGAAGTCCCAT
The DNA here is from genome assembly GCA_028749045.1 of Cupressus sempervirens. Classification (NCBI taxonomy): domain Eukaryota; kingdom Viridiplantae; phylum Streptophyta; class Pinopsida; order Cupressales; family Cupressaceae; genus Cupressus; species Cupressus sempervirens. The sequence continues at coordinate 513,786,736 of CM053787.1, read as the reverse complement.
GAGAACCATCATCGCCATGCATATCATGTGGTTGTTGATCCATACTATAGTTCTATATTTCAAAAAAGTTTATTGAGACATGCTAAAACACCAAGGATTGGGCTTCTATCCTACAAGCTAGTTGTAGCACTCCATGACCCATACATAACTTTAGTAGTAATAAACAGGCCTGTAGTAGAGAAAATTGTAGCAGAAAGTAGGATGAATGAACTCCTTTGGACCTAGTCATCTAGTCTGACATTAATGTAGATTCTTTTCCTCCAATATTGCTTACAAAATTTGGCATCATTCTATTGGCTTGGCTTGACATTAGCTAACCAAATTCTAATGAATCACTTATAGTTACCCATTTGAACTTTCATGGTAGTGGAAACCCCTTCAACAATAGTATAATATCATCACAAATGGAATTTCCCAATTTTCTATGATATTACTTTTATAATAAATTTCTCTTTATATCGTATAAAATTTTGTAGTGAATTTAAGTTGGAAGGGACTTCTTCCTATTGATAATTTATTCCCACTTCTTTATTTTACCATAAATAAGTGTACTAAATTAATATACAACAATGTATAATAGCTATAATTTAGCTTATGAGGCTCTAAATATAGGAAGCTTGCAACAAAGAGAAATGTTAAAGTTCTCCAATGCTTTTATTTATCTTCTTGGTTTGTTCTTACTTCACATGAATTATTTTTCTTGTTCAATTCTTATAATGGGTACTCCAATTCTCTTGGTCCATATTTATTATAGACTATGAATGGTGCTACCTCATTGCTTGTCCTTGCTAAATTCTCTGTTGTGGGTCTGAAATATTTAGTATGATCCTACTTGTTTTGTTTTTCTAATGTCATTAAGTCTTTCAGAACCAAAATATTAGAAACTCATTGTTCAAATCTTTTCTTTCAACAATGTCTTTTTATAAGTTTGAATCCTTACTGCCAATGGTATATAAAATAGTTTTTGTACAATCTAAAGTATGCAACCTATGTGAAGTTTCATGTCTCTGCCAAAGATATCAATAGATGTTTATAAATTTCTTACTATAAATGACATCAATAAATTTTGACATCTATGACACATTAGAAATCTGTTAAAAATCCAACAAAAGTAAATCAAATCTTATGATTTTAAGTTTTAAATTTAGTTCATTTGAATTGAATCATCTTCTTTTAGTATTATGGTATGAATACATTGGTTTATTTTGACTACAATTAGTTTTTACTTTGGATGCATTAGTAGATAAGCTCTACAAAAAGAGCCAGTAGATTTCTATAATTCAAAAGATACCTATATATTATTCCTAAATTTCATTATATGAAAACTTTTTAACTACCATCACCCATAATAATTTAAGGTTAGTGATCAAAACCCTCTTGCTATAAATCAATGTCTATTAAAAGCTATACTTTCTCATCATCTGAAAATAATAATAGTAATGAAAAGCCTAAGTTTTGGTCCAAGAAAAAAACATTACAAATGATGTAGTTATCAATGTTAAGCATGTTCAAATTGTCCAAGATGCTAACAATAATCAAGGAAACCAAAATCAAAATGAACCCAATCAGAATCACAATAAAAAAATAACCACAACAGTTAGAACCAAAATAATCAAAATTAGAACAACAATCACAATTAATCATATTTCTTTATTTTCTGTGCATCAACAATTTTGGGAGACATGTTGTCTCTAACTATTCTAAACCTTCCTCAAGTGATAACATGTTGTGAGATTAAATGAAGGTTTCAAAGTTGTTGGAATACAAACACCACTAAGAGGGGGATGAAACAGTGGCTTAAAATACTTTTCAAAACTTGAAACAATCACAAGTTTCAAAATGTAACACATGAGCAAGATAGGTAATGCATAAAAAAGTGACACAATATTTTAATGTGGAAAACCACTTATGATAAAAATCCACTTTGAATCTAAAACTTTATTGGCCTCTTGGGAAAATATTTTAGAGCTACAACTTTGGGAAGCACCAACACCTTGTTTTAGAAACACCAATCCCTTACACCTGAAGTACCAACTTCCAAAATGAAAAAAAAAAGAGATAAAAAATTAGAGGATCATCTCTATTACAACATAAATCATGAATCACTAGTTTCAAATTCTTGTTGAAAACATAATGCAGGATATACTTCTATTCTCCTCAGAACATCCAGTATCCAAATATGTTTACTTTTTCCATTAAAAGATTTGGTCAAATAATAATATGAATGAATGAAGAAGAAATATATAACCCTTCTTCTACCTTTGATAATTTTTTTTTTATGAAAATCAAATCACAAATAGGAAAATAGAAACATAAAGCATTTCCCTCTTCTTTGTTGTTAAAAATTTGCCTACAAACTATTCGATCTACAAAGAATTCCACACAAATCCTAAAACTTCTATCAAACCCACCTATTAGAAATTTTAGAGGAATGTATCATCTTCTTATAAACCAAAAAAATTGACATTTTTGAGGTAGTTACATACCCCAAACTTCAATTAGGCCAAAACTACTCAAAATTGCTAAGATTGTCATAACAATTTGGTAACTTCTTCTACTAAACGAACTTTTTTCTCTTTCCATATATGTGTTATGCAAAAACTAACAAAGACCCATTTTAGCTAACTCAAAGATCTTTCCAAAAAGCTATAATAGTTGAGGTCTAATGGATACAAAATCTTGTGGAATTTCTAATAGACCAAAACTATTATTTTATAACCGCTTTCTTAACCAATGTGAACATTAAGTGTTAATTGTATAACACTTAAGTGTTTGTTTGAATATGTTTTGAAAAATATTGAAGGACATCAAATAGGATAATTACATGAATTTAACCATATCATGTGCTCATTATAATTGCAATATTGACATCAATGACAACAATCAAAGACTAAATACTAAGGGTTCAACATGTAATCACCTAAAAATGGTCATCTAGACTATTAGCCCCCTTTTCAACATTTTGGCTAAATTAATTTAATCATTTACCTAGACCAAATTGCTAATAATCAATTTATTTGATTATAACCTATAGTTTGACTATGCTATCCTAAGTTCATTATTTGATTAAAAGAACATGTCCCCTTTTAATTAAATAAAAGGCCCCATTCTTCTAACCCACTTAAACTTACAATTGGGATCTTTTGGTGATAGGAGAGTATGCTCTTCACCCTTGTGGTGAATCAAAAATCTTGACTTACCATTTGATTTCAAGAGTAAGAGGCAACTGAATCTTCTTGGCGTGTTTGGGAGAAAATGATTGGAATAGGAGAGTATGCTCTTCACCCTTGTGGTGAACCAAAAATCTTGACTTCCAAGAGTGGATCCATTTTGTGGTAGTTAGATTCCTTTAGAGGGCCTTTTCTCGGACAACCTGAGAGGGACGACCCAAGTGGGGACAAGCCGATTACCTGGCTCTTCCAACCCACTATAAACTCAAGGCTACCAAGGACACAAAACTTTGGTAGATGTAGTGTTTGTCTTCGCCTAGTGTGATCGCTTATGGGATTTCGACCATAGGGAGATCACTAGGCAAGAATGCTTAAGGTACTCTTGTGATCACGAGATTGGTTACTCATTGCAAGGTGAGGTGTCCCATAATTGGGAGCAAGAGAGACACTATGAATGGAAGCCCAATCTAAAAACCCTAAGTTAGTAACTACCCTTTTTAGCTTCTCAACTTCTTGGTGCAAGGATCGATCCTAGTGGACTACTCGGATCACCCCAACATTTACACTCACCATATGTGTTCCCTTGGTTGTGCTTATGGCACTTCCATGACAAAGCCAATATCTCTTGTGGGCAACCACTTGGTGTGAGGCGAAGGAGCATCAAGTGTGGGCTAAGTTGTTGAGTAATGAACCATGTCTTTTAGGTAGATATTGCTTGATGTGTTCTTGAATGTGCTAGACCTATAAAAATATTTTGAACATACACATGACGATAGTTCTAGGAATTTCTTTTGAGACCTCACATATGCTTGTATCATGCAAGGTTGCTTTGTCCCTTGCTTGATTGTTTGAAGAACACTCCATGTGTCACTATCTTGCTTGGAAAGAAATTATTTTTGAACATCAAACTTGCTATGCTATTAACTATTGTCAAACTTTGTCAACCAAGTCAAAGCATCAAGTCTTAACATTTTTTCTTGTGTTGCTTGCTAAGGGGAGTCTCATCATTTGACTTTGATTTTCTATGTCTCTAGTTCTTGAACATGCTTAAAGTGGCTCTTTGGTCTTAGTGCTCTTGGTCTTTTTGTCTTCATGGTCTATGTCCGCTTGCTAGTTATCCTTTTGCTGAAATGGTTGCCTTGATTTCTTGACTACACTCTTGGGTTGGAGAGTTGTTCACCTGTCGCCCTGCTTGCTCTATCTATTTGGCTATTTGGGCATCTTTCCTAGCTATTGACTTGAGTCATTCATGTCATAAGTTTCTTGGACATATTGTTTGACAAGTCGCTTTAATCTCTCTCTAATATCTTGGCAAGCGAACACTCTACCTCCTATAGTTTCAACATCAAGTTATCTTCTAGACTATTTTATGCTTGGCTTTGCATCTAAAACTATGGGATCTAAACTTTGTGCTACCAAACTTCAACCGAATCTAGATGATCATGATATCCTCCATGTCACTAAAGAGTTTCAGGATCTATATGTGCAATACAAAGAACTAGAAGAGACAAATGATCTTTCTTACCTTCATCTCTCTAAGTGCATGACAGAAATGAAGTCTAAACTTGAGAAAAGGTTAGAGGACAAGATTGCATCATTACATGAATCTTCCTTAAGGTCTTTACATGCATGTGAGTCACCTTCTTTGAGGTCATCCTCTTCTTCTAGGTCTACATGCTCTACTTCAAGACATCAAATGTCTTCATCTTCTAGATCTAAAGACCTCTTTAGAGAACAAGCAAGTGATACCTCCTTTGAGCCTATGCTAAAATTTCATGATGGACCTATCTTTGACCAAGATAATGATGAAAACATGAATGCATTCTATTCCCTTGAGAAACAACAAGAAGATCCTAGACATACTTCTAATAGAACTTTTGCTCCCTTGGAAGATTCTTATGATGACACTTTGCAAAAACTTCTTAGCAATAAGATCATCATGTTACCTAAGTCTAGCTCATATGGAAACCCATTCTTGGATATCTATTGTGCTTATCATCAACATAATGAGCATAGTACTTCAGATTGCATTGAGCTAAAACATAAAATCCAAGATCTTATGGATAATAGAATTATTGGAACCTCTAGTGACTCATGTGTTGAGGATACTTCTCTTGAGCAAGATCATATTAATGAACCTATGTCTAGTGATGGTTTCCTTGATACCTCCACTTCTTCTAACACTCATGCATCTCCCAACACCTCAAAGCTTTCCAACATGCCTCCATCAAATAAAGAACCTAATGCTTTCCACATTGACTACGTGTATCCTCAAGGCCTATCTCTAAAAGAAACGCAAGCTAACCTTCACTTGGCTACAAACCTTTTCCATGCTACTAATCCTAAACATGCTCAACCTTCATGCACTACTATGCCTAATCCAAGCACTACTCCATTCACTCTTCACTCTCCCTTGTCCTTAGAAGTGGCTCCATGTCAAGAGGATTCTCAAAAAGAAAAAGCTATAAATGTTAAGAAAGATCAAGATCAAGCACCCTTTCATCTCTTTCAAGATTTTTCCCCTCCATATCCTATATCTTGTCCACCTCCTAAGTATGATGAAGATACCACTTCCATTATCTCCCTTGAGCTTACTAAAAATTATGAGAAAAGTTCTCTTCATATGCTATCCAAAGCTACTTGTCAAGATCAAAGCATCCCCTCATGTTCTACTTCTCCACATCCACTTCAAAATTGTGCTCAAGCTTCAAGTGATTCTATTAAAAATGTTGTTCCTATGAAAGGTACTCATGAGTCTATTGATGGCTTTGACCATGTTGCTCACTCTAAATATGTTGATATCCCTTTCCAATATCCCTTTGCATCTTCTAAATCTATCCTTGGTCCATATCCATCTAAGCTAAAGCATTCAAACCTTCCATCCATATTGGGGCCTTATGTTTCTCCATCTCCTACATTCGCTCCTAGCTCATTCCCTAGCTCTCCTATAATACCTCAAGATCAACAAAGACACTCATCCTTGATGACTTTTCACCCATCTATACATCTAAACCAATCATATCATCCTTTCTCATCCACGAATCCCAATTCCTTTGGAAGTGAGAATAAACATAAGAATCCTTTGAAAAAGAAAGATCACTATGTCCCATCTAATCGACATGTGAATGCTAAGAACGAGAATGCACAAAAGAGACTGCAAAGGTCCACTACGCAAAGAGCTAAACCAAATAAAATATGGGTTCCTAAATCCATCATTATACAAATGCACTCTCAAGCACCCAAAGAACGAGGAAAATCTAAAGCTATGTGGATTCCCAAGTCTCTTTTAAAAGACTTGAATATTGAAAATACTTCAAAGTTGACATTCAAGCTTCCAAAGGCTTGCATTCCATCTTCTTCCAAAACTCTTTCTAAAAATATTCCAAAGCCTTCCACTCCACTTTTTCCAAATCTCTTCTACCACCTCATACATCTAAACCTCAAGCTACTTCATCCATGATTCCTCCATTGTTCCAATACCATTCAAGGTGTGTGTCAATGTTAATCTTGTACAATATTTCAACTACCCTCATGAAATCCTCTAAAGCTTACACTTACTTTCTATACATGAACTATTATCCTCCATATACTCTTCCTACTACCATTTCTCTTTCATCACCCTATCAACATCTTTGAGCATACCAATCTATGGTCTCGGCTTATCATGACTTATCTTTTCTATAGGAGCACTATCTACAAACAGCTTGAGTTCTTTCTAAAAATTCAAAAAAAAAAATGAAAAAAAATGAAAAAAATGAAAATGTGTCATGGTGAAAACCACTTCTTTTGGCACCTTGGTAGAAAAAGTAAAGAGAAATAAATGCATCCTAGTGTGAAAACTACTTCTTGTGGCACCTTGGATAAGTACCATGATGAAAACTTGGCAAACAGGCATCATGCGTAATTCTTCCACCATCCATCTATCCCCTCTTCTCTCTTTGATCTTGACAATGTTGAGCTATCTTTGCATATTGGCTATCTTATCCACGAGATTTTCTATTGTGCTCTCCCATTCACTCATAGTCTGTATCTTGAGCTTTATTCTTATTGCTCTATCCCATCACTATCCTATCTAGTTGACCCCTTGGTCTTGATCACAATAAAATAAATCATGGTTCTCATAGGTTTCTTGACATGGCTACTCTTTTGGGCTACACGCTTCATGCTATCTCACTTGTTGGCTTCACTGCTTATTCTACATGCTATCTTTCTCATTACTTCCATTGCTTATCCAAAACATGCTTCATATGACTATTTCACCTCTTTCCCTACCTTGGGTACTCTTGAGGAGTCAGTCCTTAAGGATCACTTTCACTTGCTTCATACTCTTTTTTCATCCATCTTTGCTTATCCACTGGCTCATTGCTCCATCATATCCTATACCTTGCTAGACATTAGGAGAAAATGATGTGATCTTGCTTGAGAACTAGTGATATCTAAAACCTTCTAAAAAATTCCAAAAAAAATCATATATGATGTTGAAAAAATCCTAAAAATCAGAAAATGCCCTAAAAAAATGATCATCTTAGTGAAAACCTAGCAATAGGCACTTTGATGTATCACAATAAAAATCCCAAAAATCATATATGATGCTGAAAAAAATCCTAAAAATTGAAAAAAAAGTCTTGAAAAAATCTATCAAGTGGTGAAAATCTAGAAACAGGTGCTACTTGAGACCCTTGCACCTCTGTCTATCAGTCTCAATCACCTATTTTTCTACACATTTCCTAGCTTGGAATTGTTTCTTGTCCTCGTCTTGGGGGCACAACTGCTTAGCCTATTGAGGTATTCTTGTGCATTAGGGTTTCTTGGACAACTCACAAAATGGTGTTTCTCAACACTTCTCCCACTTTCAACACTTTTCAGATAGTTTACCTACGGTCTTCGATGTCGTGATATTTCTCACTATCAGAATCAAGTCTTGAAGAAATGGCCAAGTGACTTACACACACACACTTTAACACTTAAACGACTGAGCTATGCTAATCTTTATCTACTTTGTGTGCTATCTATGATGATTTCTTTGCCATGCGTTCCCTCCCTAATAGTCTTTCGAGGATGTCATTGACTAGAAGACTGGGGGCATGGGACATAGTTTCTTGATTTCTTCTTGTGGGTATACTTTGTTTGTCTATAGTGTTATAAGCATTTATGCTTGTCCTATTCAAAATTTTGACTTACAAATGTATCATACTTGATTGTTTTGCAAGACTACACTCGGGGTTTATCCTAGCGCTTATGCCTTGATACAGGTGTAATCTTGCTAAATTAAACTTAGGGAATCTAATCGTGTAGTTATCTTGACTTACATGTCTCTGATGCTTAGATTGGATTTCCACATACCTATCTAATATCGATCATATTCATATCCTCATAGTTATACTAGTGATGGTTGTATGATCTCATGATGTCCCTAATAAATGCTTAATGATGAAATTAAGAGTCTAAATGTTATGCACTTCTTGCTGGTAAACCATTTTGCATATTAGCTTGCATTTTAGGTTCATTTTCTAGCTTAATCTTACATTCTTGCATATGGAGAGAGCTCTCTCTTCATCTTTTTGTGGACATATCAGCTAACTCCTTTCATATATTTCTTTACTTTCTTCTTGTTCATGTCTTTTCACCTTCTTAATCCTTCACTTCATCACTTTTCTATCTTATCATCACATTATATAAAGTTTTGACCTCTTAAATAATTTCAACATCCTAGATTCATTTTCGGGATCAAAATCCAAATTCGAGTTCATCTTGATGGTCAAAATTGTCTTTTAAAATTGTACTTTCTTCTGAGTAGTTAGCTGACCTTTTGAGGTCTAATCTCTGAATCATCACTGGGGCATCTTCATTTCTTCATGTCTTCATCATTTCCATACTTCATATCTACTTCAATTCTGTGTTTCATGTCTAAAATCACCTTTCTACTTGTTTCGACCTAATTTTTATGCTATATCCTTCAAGGTCAACTCTAGTCAAATTGGGGCATTTTATCAATTTTTTTATAGTCATTCTTGGGTTCTAATCATCTATCTGTCATCTTGGACATTGCTATATCTCAATTTTCTCATGTTTAGCTAGTTTCTGCTTCCTCTTACCTCATTTGGATTTCAATCCCGAGGGGGCAGAAATACTCTATTGCTGATTGTTACAGCTATCTATTTCTTAGGAGCATTTGTTTGACCTTATCACTTTCTCTTGATCTATTCGCTTTGCTAGGTGTTAGAATTCTTTTTGGATCCTAACATCATCTTCCTAGTGTTCAGTACTACCGCTATCAGGCTATGCATTCAGGACTTGCTATCTATTTCTTCATTTCATTCTTTGAAATCAAATATCTATATCTATCACTGCTACTTGGTTTTCTATTTTCTTTGACATAATATGTTCCCAGATCGATCACAAATTAGTCAAAGAGGGAAAAATGTAATCACCTAAAAATGGTCATCTAGACTATTAGCCCCCTTCTCAGCATGTTGGCTAAATTAATTTAATCACTTACCTAGACCAAATTGCTAATAATCAATTTATTTGATTATAACCTATAGTTTGACTATGCTATCCTAAGTTCATTATTTGATTAAAAGAACATGTCCCCTTTTAATTAAATAAAAGACCCTATTCTTATAACCCACTTAAAGTGCACACATAAAGTCATTTTTCTATTTTGCAATTAAAAGAAAAGGCTTTGTGACTTTTGTCTTAAATGACAAGTTAACTTATATTTTATTGGTTGACTTGTCTGTGCACATGGATCACTCCTCTTTTCAAATTCCACCGTTGATCATCCACCATCTTCATCTTGATCTCTACTATCCATACATCTTTAAAAGGGAGAGAGCTTTCCCCCTCAATCCATTTTTGAATATTGTTATGCTGTAGGTTCTCTAACAGGTTTCTTTGGAGCTTTGTGGAGAACTTCTCATTTCTTGTCTCATTCTCTCATTCCATCATATTAGTCTTAAGATCATATTGCATGTTAGTGTAGTTTTTTCTTTGCAAATAATTAGATCACATAGCTTAATAGTTGGATTTGTAACATTCTCATCTCATTTTAGTATAGCTTGCATTGTGCATCTCATCCTAATATAGTTTCATTTTTGCATTGCATGATCCAAGAGTTCTTTGACACTAGCACTCTTGTTCTTGTCTAAAGAATCTCCCATTTTGTGGTTTACTAGCAAGGGCTACATTTCTAAAGATCAGCTGAGAGCTCTTATGTGTTCATTTGTATGCCCCTTGCACTCCATGACTAGGGAGCTCTAAGTCGGCATTCAAGCTTTCCAATCTATGGAGAACCTTGGATAGAATGATTTAGAGAAGTGCACCTTTTCGAGTGTACATTTTTTGTCACACTCTAAACCATTCTATCCAAACAATTCCATGAGTTGGAATGCTTAGATGCCGGCTTAGAGCTCCCTATCCATGGAGTGCAAGAAGCTAGTTTTCAAGCATGAAGGCTCTCAGCCAAGCTTTAGAAATGTGCTTCTTACTAGTAAACCATGCAACGGGAGGTTCTTTGAGACAAGAGCAAGAGTGCAAATATCTTCAAAGAATCCCTCAAGAATGCAATGCAAGTATGAAAACTAAGCTAAGATGATAATGGAAAATGCAGCTATGCTAAGCATGTATGAGAGTATTACAAAACCAAATATTAAGCTATGTGAGATTATTTTCAAGAATGAAAACTAAACTAACATGCAACTATGCTAAGAATGTCATATGATCTTATGCTAATATGATGGAATGAGAGACTGAGACAAGAAATGAGAAGTTCTCCACAAAGCTCCCAAGAAACCTCTTAGAAAATCTGTAGCATGACAATATTCAAAATGAGGATGGATTGAGGGGGAAAGCTCTCTCCATTTTAAAGATGTATGGATAGTAGAGATCAAGATGAAGATGGTGGATGATCAACGGTGTAATTCAAAAAGAGGAGTGATCCATGTGCACACACAAGTCAACCAATAGAATATAAGTTGACTTGTCATATAGGACAAAAGTCACAAAGCCTTTTCTTTTAATTGCAAAATAGAAAAAGGACTTTATGTGTGCACTTTAAGTGGGTTAGAAGAATGGGGTCTTTTATTTAATTAAAAGGGGACATGTTCTTTTAATCAAATAATGAACTTAGGATAGCATAGTCAAACTATAAGTTATAATCAAATAAATTGATTATTAGCAATTTGGCTTAGGTAAGTGATTAAATTAATTTAGCCAAAATGTTGAAAAGGGAGCTAATAGTCTAGATGACCATTTTTAGGTGATTACATTTGCCCCTCTTTGACTAATGCGTGATCGATCTGGGAGCACATTATGTCAAAGAAAATCAAAGCCAAGTTGGTAGTGGTAGATATAGATGTCTGATTTCGAAGAGTGAAATGCAGAAATAGATAGCAAGTCCTGAATGTACAGCCTGATAGTGGTAGTACTGAACACTAGGAAAAGATGATGTTAGAATTCAAGAAGAATGCTAACACTTAGAAAAGTGGATAGAGTGAGAGCAAGTGAGAAGATCAGGCAAATGCTCCTAAGTAGTGATAGAGTATTTCTGCCCCCTCAGGATCGAAATTGAAATGAGGTAAGGGGATGTAAAAACTGGCTAGAAATGAGAAAAATAGAATATAGCAATGTCCAAGATGACAGATAGATGATTAGAACCCAAGAATGACTATATAAAAAAATTGATAAAATGCCCTAGTTTGACTAGAGTTGACCTTGAAGGATATAGCATAAAAATAAGGTCGAAATGAGTAGAAAGGTGATTTTAGACATGAAATAGTGAATTTAAGTAGATATGAAGTATGGAAATGATGAAGACATGAAGAAATGAAGATGCCCCAATGATGATTCTGAGATTAGACCTCAAAAGGTCAGCTAACTGCTGAGAAGAAAGTAGAATTTTAAAAGACAATTTTGACCATCAAGATGAACTCAAATTTGAATTTTGATCTCAAAAATGAATCTAGGACGTTGAAATTATTTAAGAGGTCAAAACTTTATATAATGTGATGATAAGATAGAAAAGAGATGAAGTGAAAGATTAAGAAGGTGAAAAGACATGAACAAGAAGAAAATAAAGAAATATATGAAAGGAGTTAGCTGATATGTCCACAAAAAGATGAAGAGAGAGCTCTCCCCATATGCAAGAATGCAAGATTAAGCTAGAAAATGAACCTAAAATGCAAGCTAATATGCAAAGTGGTTTACCAGCAAGAAGCGCATAACATTTAGACTCTTAATTTCATCATTGAGCATTTATTAGGGACATCATGAGATCATACAACCATCACTAGTACAACTATGAGGATATGAATATGATTGATATCAGATAGGTATGTGGAAATCCAATCTAAGCATCAGAGACATGTAAGTCAAGATAACTACGCGATTAGATTCCCTAAGTTTAATTTAGCAAGATCATACTTGTACCAAGGCATAAGCACCAAGATAACCCTGAGTGAGGTCTTGCACAATAGTCAAGGATGATACATTTATAAGTCAAAGTGTTGAATAGGACAAGCACGAATGCTTACAACACTATAGACAAACAAAGTATACCCACAAGCAGAAATCAAGAAGACATCCCCCATGCCCCCAGTCTTCTAGTCAATGACATCCTCGAAAGACTATTAGGGAGGGAACACATGGAAAAGAAATCATCATAGACAGCACACAAAGTAGATAAATATCAGCATAGCTCAGTTGTTTAAGTGTTAAAGTGCTTGTGTGCAAGTTACTTGGCCATTTCTTCAAGACTTGATTTCGATAGTGAGAAATATTACGACATCGAAGACCGTAGGTAAACTATCTGAAAAGTGTTGAAAAACACTTGATGTCAAAGTGGGGGAAGTGTTGAGAAACACTATTTTGTGCGTTGTCAAAGAAACCCTAATGCACAAGAATACCTCAATAGGCTAAGTAGCTATGCCCTCAAGATGAGGACAAGAAACAATTCCAAGCCAGGAAATGTGTAGCGAAGTGGATGATTGGGACTGATAGACATAGGTGCAAGGATTTCAAGTAGCGCCTGTTTCCAGGTTTTCACCACTTGACAGGTTTTTTCAAGACTTTTTTCAATTTTTTTTTTTTTTTTTTTAAGGACATTTTCTAATTTTTAGGAATTTTTTCAGGATCATAGATATATACAAGATAGCTGAGTAGCAAGCCTCTAAGTATAGAACTTCTTCAAGTGTAGGATGTTGATAGGCTCTGCAAGTTCTTCACCCTCTGATGTAGACAACTGTTAAGCACCAGACCCAAATGCTGCTGTGATAATGTAAGGACCCAACCAGTTAGGTTCAAATTTCCCTTTTTGCTCTCGATGTTGCTGATTTTTTGGATTCTCCCTAAGCACGAGTTCACCAACCTAGAACTCACGGGGGTGAACCTTCTTCTTATATTGTGTAGACATGCGCTTCTGATAAGCTCTGATGTGATCAAAAGCAGCCTTGCGATGTTCATCCAGAGTCTCTAATTCCTGTACTCGCATAGCTCTATGATCTTCATCAGTTATTAACCCATGTAAGGAGACACCCAAAGAAGGTATCTCGACTTCTAATGGGAGAACAGCCTCAGAGCCATAGACTAGAGAAAAGGGTGTAGCCCCTGTAGGAGTACGAATAGAGGTTCTATAGGCCCAAAGTGCCAGATTTATTTGCAAGTGCCAATCTTTCCCAGACTTGTGAACTGTGCAGTGTAGGATTTTCAGTAGTGTTTTATTAGAGGCCTTAGCTTGGCCATTCCCTTGGGGATAGTAAATGGAGGACCAGTGTTATTTAATTCAAAACTTTTTGCATAGCTGATTTAAGTCCTTATTCTTGAACTAGCCTCCATTATCCGTAACAATGGAGGATGGGATACCATATCGGCAAATGATGTGATTCAGTATAAATAGGACAACATGTTTGCCTGTAGCAGTAGATAATGGTACAACTTCAACCCATTTAGTGAAATACTCTGTTGCTGTGATGATGAATTTATGACTTCTAGATGAGCTTGGATGAATCTTTCCTACCAAGTCAAAGGCCTATTGCTGAAATGGCCAATATGTCATAGAAGGGATTAACTCTCACCCAGGAGCATGTATCAAGTTGCCATGGAGCTGACATTTCTGACAGGACTTTGCATAGCGCATAGCATCAGCTTGCATGATGGGCCAGTAATAACCTATCCTAAGCAGTTTTCGGGCAAGTGCAAGGCCATTAGAATGTGCCCCACAAATGCCATCATGGACTTCGACAAGTGCCTTCTCGGACTCTTCTAGCTCTAAACACCTAAGCAACATTTTGTCTAGACCCTTCCTATACAAGTCACTAGAGACCAAAGTGTAGTGTGAGGCATTACGAAGGAGTTGGCATTTTTGGTTGCGCGTGAGGGTTTTGAGAATAACCTAATCACGTAGGTAGGAGAAAATAGTTGCATAGCAGGAGGAATCATGACCCAAAACAGTGTAGATCACCTGGTTATCTAAGGAATCATAGGCTGGATGACGCAATTCTTCCACCAGGAACTCAAATCGCGATTCATGTTCTTGTAATTGGAGGATAGATGCTTAGGTGGCCATAGCATCAGTAGCGTTGTTTTCTGCTCTAGGAATTTGTTGGAATGTTACAAAGGTAAAATAATTCCTTAGAGCATCTATCAACTTTTTATAAGGGATCAACTTGTCATCCTTTGTTTGATATTCATTATTCACTTGGTTCACAACCAGTTGAGAATCCCCATAGATGTGTAGCTCAGTTATTCACCATTCAAGGGCCATTTTGATCCCATTTGTTAATGCTTCATACTCTGCAATATTGTTTGTACATGGGAACAATAATTTGTAGGACTTTGGGATCATATAACCATGAGGGGAAACAAACAACACCCCTGCTCCTGCTCCATTCTGTGTATGGGATCCATCAAAAAACATCTTCCATGTTCTATCAGTAATGTTCATGATCGAGGCATCTAGAAACTCAATTTGCAGAGGTGCTACATCTTCAAGTGGGAAGTCATCCAACTGGTCAGCTATGGCCTGTCCTTTGATTGCCTTACGTTCAACATACTGAATGTCAAATTCGGAAAGAATCATCATCCATTTTGCAAGGTGACTAGTAAGTGCAGCTTTACTTAATAAATATTAGGGTCTATCTTGGCAATCAAGTGAACTATATGGGCCAACATATAATGCTGAAGTTTTTGGGAGGCAAAAACTACAACAAGGCATGCCTTCTCTATACTTGTATAATTTAGTTCATAAGCCACCAAAGTTCGACTGATATAGTATATGGCTCTTTCTTTACCCGTCTCATCACTTTGGGCTAAGAGTGCTCCTAAAGAAGAATCCATAGCTGAAATGTACAGAATCAAAGGTTTTCCCAGAATGGGTGGCATCAAAACTGGCAGTTTTTCCAAGTAGCCTTTGATTTGATCTAAGATTTGTTGACAGTCACTGTTCCTAATATGGGTAGATCCTTTATGCAAATTTTTATTGAAAGGTTGAGCCTTATCAGCTAATTGAGAGATAAATCTTCTTATGGATTGTAGCCGTCCTTGAAGACCTCTAAGCTGACTGATAGTCTTTGGTGGTGGCATATCCATAATAGCTTGGACCTTTTCAGGGTCAACCTTAATGCCTTTTGCTGAAATGATATAACCTAGCAATTTTCCAGAAGTGACACCAAAGGCACATTTTTTTGGATTTAGCCTAAGTTGGAATTGTTCCATACGGTCCAATATCAAACTAAGGTCTTTGAGATGTGTGTCTCATTTCTTTGATTTTGCCAATGTGTCATCAACATAGTCTTCCATGTTTTTATGCATCATATCATGAAAGATGGTTGTCATTGCTCTTTGATATGTAGCGCCAGCATTTTTGAGCCCAAAAGGCATGACATTCCAGCAAAAGGTACCCCATGCACATGTAAAAGCTGTCTTTTCTTGGTCTACTAGAGCTATCTTTATTTGGTTGTACCCAGAAAATCCATCCATGAGCGAGTACATCTCATAACCCGCAGTCATGTCCACTATCATATCGATGTTTGGTAGTGGAAAATCATCCTTGGGGCATGCTTTATTGAGATCTCTAAAATTAGTACAAACTCATATGGATTTGTCATGCTTGGAGACAGGTACAATGTTGGAAATCCACTCGGCATAATCAATGGCCCTAATGAAGTTTGCATTCAATAGTTTTTCTAACTCTGTCTTGACCAATAGGGCCACATGTGGATGCATTTTTCTCAACTTCTGTTTGACAGGCTTGACATCTGGTGAGATTGATAAGTGATGCATGATGAGATCTGAATCAAGCCCTGGCATGTCAGAGTATGTCCATGCAAAGTTGACCTTCTTGTCTTGAAAGAATTGAGCAAACTATGTCTTTTCTTTGTCTGACAAAGATTGAGCTACATGGATACTCTATTGCTGATTGTTACAGCTATCTATTTCTTAGGAGCATTTGTTTGACCTTATCACTTTCTCTTGATCTATTCACTTTGCTAGGTGTTAGAATTCTTTTTGGATCCTAACATCATCTTCCTAGTGTTCAGTACTAGCGCTATCAGGCTGTGCATTCAGGACTTGTTATCTATTTCTGCATTTCATTCTTTGAAATCAGATATCTATATCTATCACTGCCTGCTTGGCTTTCTATTTTCTTTGACATAATGTGTTCCCAGATCGATCACACATTAGTCAAAGAGGGGAAAATGTAATCACTTAAAAATGGTCATCTAGACTATTAGCCCCCTTTTCAACATTTTGGCTAAATTAATTTAATCATTTACCTAGACCAAATTGCTAATAATCAATTTATTTGATTATAACCTATAGTTTGACTATGCTATCCTAAGTTCATTATTTGATTAAAAGAACATGTCCCATTTTAATTAAATAAAACACCCCATTCTTCTAACCCACTTAAAGTGCACACATAAAGTCTTTTTTCTATTTTACAATTAAAAGAAAAGGCTTTGTGACTTTTGTCTTATATAACAAGTCAACTTATATTTTATTGGTTGACTCGTGTGTGCACATGGATCACTCCTCTTTTCAAATTCCACCGTTGATCATTCACCATCTTCATCTTGATCTCTATCATCCGTACGACTTTAAAAGGGAGAGAGCTTTCCCCCTCAAATCAATCCTCATTTTGAATATTGTTATGCTGCAGGTTTTCTAATAGGTTTCTTTGGAGCTTTGTGGAGAACTTCTATTTCTTGCCTACATTCTCTCATCCATGGAATCATGACATTCTAGCTTAGCTTAGCTTTCATTTTTACATGTAACTTAATCTCGCATAGCTTAATAATGGTATTGTAACACTCTCATACATGTTTTAGCATAGCTCCACTTTGCATCTCATTCTAGCTTAATTTTCATTTGCATTGCATCCTTGAGGAACTCCTTGGGACATTTGCATTCTTGCATCTTGTCTTTGGAACCTCCCATTGCATGGTTTACTAACAAGAAGAGTATCTCTAAGACTCATCTGAGATCCTTCTTATTCTTGAAATATACTCTCTTGCACTCCATGGATAGGGAGCTCTAAGTTGGCATCCGAACATTCTGAACTCATGGAATCGTTTGGATAGAAGGGTTTAGAGTGGGACACTTTCGAGTGTACACAACATACTCCCCCTTTGGTATTGATGTCAATACCAACTTCCACCTATATATCTTGTATATGTACCTATATATCCTTTTGTACCTATACCTATATATCCATTATGTAGACATCTTCATCTTTATTTTTCTCCCCCTTTGACATCAATGACAAAGGAGATATACCGAGGTTTCAGAAGTGTAACAAAAAGATAAGAAAAATATGCTCCCCCTAAAACTTATCACTCATTTATGAACTTATGCAAGAGAAGAGAGGGATAAAACCCCCAATCTTGTTCTTAACCCTTCAAATATGGCTCTTGAGAGAGGATTTGTAAATATGTCAGCTAGCTAATCTAAAGGATTTGTAAATATGTCAACTAGCTAATCTAAAGAAGGAACAACTTCTAATTCAACATGACCATTAAAGACATATTCCCTTACAAAATGATAACGAACATCAATGTTCTTGGTGTGTGAGTGCATAACTATATTATTAGAAATATTGATTGCACTCTAAATATCACAATAGATAGGAACTAGTTTAGACACTATTACTTTTATAGCTTATAAAGTTTGAACCATCCAAAGAACCTATTGACAACAAGAACATGTGGCTATATATTCAACCTCTGTAGTAGAAAGTGTAGTAGATTCTTGCTTCTTACTATGCCAGCACACTAGCCTATTACCCAAGAAAAATGTTGTTGCTGAAGTACATTTTCTTTCATCTAGACAACTTGCCCAATCTAAGTCAGTATAAGAAACAAATCTAAAATCCTCATGCTTAGGATACCAAATCTCATAATTGAAAGTACCCTAAATATATCTGAAAATTCTTTTAACTACCATAACATGATATTCTTTAGGTGAAGATCAAAATATTGCAATGGAACATAAAACATGCATGATATTAGGCCTTGAAGCTATGAGATATAGTAAATTACCAATCATGGATCTATAAATAGTTTGATCAACATCAAGAGAATCATCATTTTTAGTAAGTTTACATCTCGTTATCATTGGTCCTCCCATAGGCTTACAATATTCCATATGAAATTTCTTTAACATTTCTTTTGCATGCTTAGTTTGGGATAAGAATATACCATTTTCCATCTAAGAAATTTGCAACCCAAGAAAATAGGATAGTTTCCCAAGCATGGATATTTCAAATTTAGATTGCATAAGCTTTGAAAAACCTTAACTTAAAGCATCATCATTGGATCCAAATTATATATCAACATAAACAAGAATAATGAGAATATCATCACATGTACTGTAGATGTACAAGTTACTATCAACACCACCCTTGAATCCATTTTTTCTAAGATATTGTTCCAACCTAGAATACCAAGCCCTCAGAGCTTGTTTCAAACCATAAAAATCTTTTTAGTCTGTAAACGTGATTAGTATAGCCTTTGTTTTCAAATCCTTCAAGTTGATCCATATAAACCTCTTCACCAAGATAACCATTAAGAAAAATAGTTTTACCATCCATTTGGTACATTTTAAAGCGCATGGAAGCTAAACATGCAAGAAAGATTCTAATTGCTTCAATTCTAGCAATTGGTGCAAAAGTTTCATCAAAGTCTACACCTTCTATTTGTGCATAACCCTTACAAGCCAATCTAGCCTTGTTCCTTGATATTCAACCATTTGCATCAAGTTTATTTCTAAAGATGCATTTAGCACCTATTAAATTTTTATCTTTAGGTCTAGGCACTAATTCGCATGTTCTATTATTTTCAACTTGAATTAGTTTCTCTTTCATAGCATTAACCCAAAACTCATCCATAATAGATTCTTTATACGATTAAGGTTAAATTTGAGATAACAAACAAAGATTAGCACATTCACTAGATGTTGTTCTTGTTCTTGTTCTTATTTGAGTACCTACATGTTTATCCCCTATAATCTATTCTTGAGGATGATACTTCTTCAATCTTGTTCCTGTAGCATTTGTACCTATGGGTTATGGTGTTTCTATTTGATCTTTTATCTCTTCTTCACCTTCATCAACTTTATCATCTACTTCTTTCAAATCGTTATCACTCTCTTGTAGGAAAGTATTATCCATTCTTATTTCCTTTTTATCCAACATGACTTCATCCACTTTCACATGTACACTTTTAACAAGTTTATTCAACCTTTTATTAAAACATTTGTAAGCTTTACTTTGAGAAGAATATCCTAAAAAGATTACTTCATCACATCTTGAATCAAAGCTTCCTATTTTATCATTAGAATTCTTAATGGAATGTCTACTTCCAAAAATTCTAAAATGCTCAACAGAAGCATGATATCCATACCATAAATCATAAGGAGTATACTTAGTCTTTACCCTTAGTTGTTCCCTATTTAAAATGTATACTACTGTGTGAACCGCTTCTTTCCAATACCGGTTTGGTACTTTAGATTCATCTAACATAATCCTTGCCATTTCTTTCACTATTCAGTTCTTTCCCTCAACAACTCTATTTTTTTGAGGTGTCCCAAATGTTGCATATTTTCTTTTGATGCCATATTTTTCACAATAATAAACAAATTCATTTGAGTAAACTCACCATCTTTGTTTAATTGTAAGCATTTAATACTCATGTCTAACTCATTTTCAACCATTTGAAAATCCTAAATTTGTTAAATGCCTCTGATTTATGCTTTAAAAAGGTTACCCATGTCATTCTTGTATAATCATCTATAAAAAGCATAAAATACTTTTCACCATTTAACAGAATTGTCCTTGTAGGACCATATAAATTAGTATGTAATAATTGTAATGGTTTAGAAGAAAAATATTTTTTTGAAGGAAAATATGTCTTTGTTTGTTTACCATGTTGACACCCTTCACAAATAATACTCTTTGGCTTACTTATACATGGCGTACCTATTACTTTCTGATGCTTACTAACTTTTACCAAGTTGTCAAAATTCAAGTGCTCAAGCCTTTTGTGCCATAACCAACTTTCATTCACTTGTCCCATAAGACAAACAACTTCATGATTGTTAGCATTTGTGATATCTTTTAAATTTTATACATTCCCTTTAGATCTTTTACCTGATACAACTAACTGTCCAGATTTTAGTTTAATTTGACAACCATGATCATCAAAAACAACTTCATATCCATGATAAAAAAATTGACTAACACTTAGAAGATTTTACTTTAATCCATCGACATAATACACATCATGAATGGATATTTTTCCACCAACCATCAAAGAACCCAAACCTTTAATTTTCCTTGAAGAATCATTACCAAAATTAACATTGCCACCTTTGTAGTTAATCAATTTGTCAAACTTTGTTTTATCTCCTATCATGTGTCTAGAACAACCACTATCAATTATCCACAAGTCCTTTTCTTTAGAATGCAAAGCTATTTGAATAAACACAGACTTATTAATCTTAGGCCTCCATATCTCAGTCACTTTAGTATCAAAGTCTTTATCAACTTGTAGACTAGCTTTTTGAAATGACTTAGTTTTGCAATTACTTATAACATGACCAAAGAGATTACATTTGTAACATCTTAGACCATTCATTTAAGGAAAGGAATAACCAAAATGAAACTTTGAATACCTCCTTGACATGTATCTACAATTACTTATTCTATGTCCATATTGATGACATTGTTGACATTAAGGTCAATTTGTCTATCAGTGAATCAACACTTAGTCAAATTGGTTACATTGCATCCGAGCTCTACAGAGGCTACCAAGATTATCATTCAATTTGCAATGTTAACCAAGTGGTTCAGCTATTCCTGAGCTAAGTAGTTAATTTGCAGTGTTTATTGAGCTTCATAAACAAATTTTAGTGCATGATGAGCATAGCAAAGGCTACAAAAGTAAAGATTCTATGTCCATATTGATGACATTGTTGACATTAAGGTCAATTTTTCTATCAGTGAATCAACACTTAGTCAAATTGGTTACATTGCATTCGAGCTCTACAGAGGCTACCAAGATTATCATTCAATTTACAATGTTAACCAAGTGATTTAGCTATTCCTGAGCTAAGTAGTTAATTTGTAGTGTTTATTGAGCTTCATAAACAAATTTTAGTGCATGATGAGAATAGCAAAGGCTACAAAAGTAAAGAAGATTGTAGCATTAACTAAATTCTAGTATGTTAACCAAGTCCAACAATATCTACCAAGTTCTCAAGGTTAGCAAAGTGGATCTAGTGTTGTCTGAGTCAAGTGTCAACCTTGTGATCTAGTTGCTACCAAGTTTCTCAGAGTTCACCGAGTCACACAAGAGTTCAAGCTACTTAGAAGTGATTAGTGTGGACTGAGATTCAAGTTCAACCAAGTACCAAATATTGCCAAGCATTGATAGTATTTTTTGTGTATTAGAACATCACCGAGTTTGTCTTCAAAAATTGAGTTACAATAGTTGGCCCAACTTTGTGGATTGTGATGAAATTGGTATTGTAACTAACTCTAGTGAGCTGTAATTTGGATTGGTATATATGTAATGAATTATATATATGAAGAGTATATAATGGGCATAAGTGTGAATTAAAGTAGGCTACAAGCAGTATAAGGGACAAAAAAATTTATCTATCACAGTCAGGTGATCATTGTAATACAAGGAATCTCAAACAATAAATTAGAGTTGCGGATCAGAGATCAACCATTGTTTCATCCTAATAGGTGCATCGGTCTTTGCTAAATCTCTTAACCAAATGCATACTTCATTTATGTTTGTAAATCCTTTTACAAGGTGGACCTCACAATCCTCATTGCTTCTAATAAGGAAGATCACCAGAAGTGGTCAATTGTAAGCCTTAATAGGTTAACCTTATATTGTAGTACTAAAGCTTGTGGGTATCATCCCCACCCTAGTTTTACTTTCTAATTGGAAAGTTTTGGGTCAACATATCTTGTGTCAAATTGTTATGAATGTTTATTTACTTTCATTCTTTCATACATACAATTAGATAAGAATATTATCTAAAGGATTAATTGGTGAAGTAAGATTAAGTTTTATTTGTTCCTGATTCACCCCTCCCCTCTCAGTGACCTTGTCTACCTCATATTTCCAAAAATTGGTGTAAGAGCTTTTGAAGTTCTCACATCAAAAGTCTAGCAACTCGAGAAAAGATCAAAGGAAATGAATGTATACATGCTAGATAAGGCTATTGACAATGAAAAATTGAATCTTGAATTAGCCATTGGGAAACTAAAGAAAGCAAAGGAGCAACTCTCTCAATAATTGAAAAAAAGGAAAGATCTTGCAGCACAAATGAATACCAATCTTTACATTGAAGAAAGAATTGAAGATGTATATCTTGAAAGAAATTTAGATGAAGCTGATGAAGCAATAAAAGATCTATTAGAAAATAATTCCAATCTTCAAGAAGAAATCAAAAAGTTGAAAAGAGAACAAGAAATTCAATCAGCCAAATTATGTGAAGTCATGGAAGAAAAAGACAAAGCCAAATCGAAAGAAGAGATAGAAGAAAAGAACAACGAAATCCAACAATTATTCCTTCAAAAATAAGACTTCATTGGTCAAATCACCAATGCAAATGAAGAACTTATGAATCTAAGATCAGAGAATGAAAGACTACAAAATGATCTCAACACTAAAAAGAAAGCCTATGAAAGAATGATGAAATCTTAGGAAAGTATGAATCAATTGAATGAACAAAGTCAGTATAGATACAAAGGAAAAGCTAGAATAGGATACATAGAAGAAGGTGAATCATCTTAGAAAGGAGCTCAAAAGAATTAAAGACCTACTTGTAGTCATTGTGGTAAGATAGGTCATTAATCAAACAAATTTTGGAGTAATGGAAAAGAAAAATTCAATGGAAATTGTTACAATTGCAATAAGGATGGTCATAGAGAAAGTGAATGCATAGAGAAACCTAAGTTTGAAGGTAAATGTCACAATTTCAAGAAATAAGGACATAAATCTTCAGAGTGCAAAACCAAGCAATGGAACCCAATAGAACAAATTGTGAAAGCAATATTTGGATGGGATTATAATACGTGGTGTAGATGTCACTACTATAGTGAATTTGGGCACATTGGAGGAAAATGTGTAAAACATCATATGAGGAAAAGAGACACTACAAAAAGATGCTTTATTTGTATAGAACTTGGACATCTTGCTAAGAACTGTATGAACACAGGTAAAATCGAAGATGAAAAAAAAGCCAAAGTTGACAATATTAGAAAAAAAATGAGGGAGCAATGGGTAACAAAATCTTTAGAGAATGAAAACCAAGATCATGAAGTGAATGACACCTAAGTGAATGAGTTGGGTGGTCCAAACACTTCAACTTATTTCCTTATGGAGATCACCAGAGCAATGATTCAGAAGAAGAAATCTAACACTAGTTCTAACTAGCAAGTAGAATGATCCAATCAACATTCAAAATGCATAGGGATCACCAAGAAAAATAAAACACAAGAGACCTTACCAAGAAAGGTTAGGTTGCAAGACCTTACCAAGCAAGGTCAGGCTACATATTGTTGTAGACTCAAGTTGGTAGTTCGTACTAAGTGATGTTAAATCTACCAAGTTGTAGATGTCTTCTAAGCATTAAAGAATAAGTTGAGTGGAGGACAACCTATCACCAAACAAGTATGAAGTATGAAGCATTAATGATGATTGAAAGATGGAAATTTGTTAAATGAAAGAAATCAAAGGCATTATTTCACCATGAATTTCTAGAGCTAGTTGAGAAGAATGAATTTAGAGCCCTGAGAAATTTGAGTATTTTTTGTTGAAGTTTTCAAGAACCCTACCAAGAAATGGCATCTTCCAGCAACAAAAACAAGGAAGGTTCTAAAATGTTGGTTCAATGAGTCGACTACAAGGCACCAAATTTCAAGTTGAGTCTGGCAATTATAGAAGTGCTTGACCTTATTGGTGCACAATATCAAATTCCACCTAAGGTATTACTTGTACACAACATCCATTCTTTTCTATCACTTCTCAATCGAAGAACTCGAAACCATAGAAATGAATGAAGCATTCAGGGAATTGTTTTTGGAAGGTGCATTAAAACCCAAACATCAACATTTGGAAACCAAGGGCTTGACTCATATCTCTTGTATGCTAAAAGACTTCCAAGTCAAATGGATGAGATATATTCTAAGCCGTGTACATAATGGATGGTAATGATTGGAGCAACCTATTCAGATAATGAAGAAAATGATTCATAGAATCACTAGTCTCCCAATGCTTCATAAAGTGAAGACAACCAAAACCCTAGGTCAAGTCAAAATGGAAAAGTGAACTCTTGCCAAGTGGGATAGAAGAGGAATGGAGATTAGCAGTGTAACATGGAAGTAAAGTTCAACATTCATATTACTGCACATAAGATTTATAGTTCAAGCAGATTAAACAACATGTCATGTGAAGCTATCAATCTCGCATACAAGGTTGTGAAGAATAACCTATCCTTTGACCTTGCCGAGTTACTATTGAACTAGTTCAAAAAGAATATGGAAAGCATCAGAGGATCAAAGAATAATCCATGTAAGTTCAGATCCCTTTTAACATGTTTATTTTTCTTTGTTCAAAAATTCTTCACTTCCAAAGGTATAGTAGTACAGAGGAAAGATGTTCCTATTTTGTACCTAATTAATGAATATATAGTAGAGATGGGTGAAAATTTTGAAAGTATCATGGATAACTACTTTGAAACATTCAAAAAGAAGATGAATAATAGATTTAGGATTCCTAAGAAGCTTGAAGAAGACTACAAGGATGATACTTATTTCATGGTGGACTATGACAAAATATACATTTCAACAGGCATACCAAGAGTGGCATGGGTTAAGCCTCTAGAGTATGAGGTTAACATTGATGACACCAAGGATATCATAGAGGCTCTATTGGATGAGAATATGGATCCCAAAGCTACATACGTTGGCACATATGAGGAAGCTAAGACAAGAATAGAGCTTGAGATTAAGTTACCTCAAGCAATCAATAAAGGAAGAAAAATAGTAGAAAAGCTACTAAAAGGCACAAAGCAAGAAGGTTCCCCTCTAATGCATACCAAAGAAAAAGGTGACAATATTGAAGAAGATTATGCAGAGGATGAAGAAGAAGAAGCAAAATTTGAGTAAGAAGAGCCTCTAAGGAAGAAAGGAAATGTTATCATAACCAGACCTGCCAAGCCATCCCCTATTGTGTTCACTAGAAGGGCAGCCAAGTCAAGGAAAAAATTGAAGTTAGGTGAAGATTAAACTAAGTAGATAATCTTGAAGAGATCTCCACATACACTTTAGAAAATATTAAAGAAAATGGAAGAAGGAGATGGCATGGAAAACTTCAAATTTTTTAAATATAAGACAAGGAATGAACAAGAGAAAAGGAAGATTGAGGATGCTATTATGACTAAGCTTGGAAAATAGAAGTACTCTCCTAATGAGATTACACAATAGATTCCTAATGAGCTTATAGAGGAAATTAAGCCTAGATGGGAGTATGCAAAGAAACTGTCAAGGACATCTTTGAGCAGATCTTGATACAACTCATGCACAATCTCAGTAAGAAAGAGGTCAAAGAATCCTTGAATAAAAATGAGAAGAAGTTCACTCTCAAAATGAACACATGTATGATACTGATAATATACATCAAATATGTAGTGAAGGTAGCAACAGCTACTTGGAAAAACATTTATAAACTACATCAACGTAGTGACTTTATTGTACATGTTCATGACAAAGATGATGATGAAGATGAGGAAGAGGATATAGAAACAAAAGATGATGAGATTAATGATGTCAATCTGGATGATGAGGAGGAAGAACAAGAAGCTACTAGAGGAAATCTTCTAGAGATATAAGGTATTGAGGAGACTGATGCAGAGAAAATTACAATAATAGTCATGGCCTCATTTCCTCACTCTCTGAGCACAACCTTAGTGCAATCTGGCTTAGAGGTAGCTTCTACCAAGTTGGTTGTGGTTACAACTACTATACCAAGCACCCAACCAAGCTCTGAATCTATTTATCGAAATGTAACAATGACAGAGGTGCCTAACACTTCATTTGTCAAGAAGCCAAAAGTCTCCATCATCAAGCTTGACCGAGCAATAACAAGGTATTCATGTTGTTAGTGCTATTTCAACTTTTGTTGCTAGTCTATCATTTTCCATAGTTACTTTTCCAAGTATATCTATAGCTAGTACAATGATAGCTAAGAACCAGTCTCAACCAAGTACTAAAGTCCTAGACAAGGGGAAACAAATTCTTTCCACCATTCTGAAGGAAAAGGGCAAAGAAGCATAAACAATTGATCTAGATAAGGACATAGTTATACCAAATTGGGAAATCTCTACCCTCACTCCTAATTAAATGGACACCATGGGAGAATTACTAAAGAAGAGCGCTAAGTAGCAAAAGCTTAGAGAAGAGAAGAAGAAAGAGAATCAAATCTTTGAAGACATAAAGAGCATATTTGTTGATGCTCTAAGTATTGAGGTTGATGGTACTCAACCTATTTGGATCAATTAGTAGATATTGTCCACAAATTAAATGAAGATTTGAATGGATAGAAGAAGTTACTTCAGAGAGTAGAAAGGAAGTTTGAAAATAAAGTGTTAGAACAAGTTGCACAAAGAATTACAATAGACCAAGTAGAGTGAGCTACTATTGTTGGTACACTAGAAATAACTCTTAACAATATTGTATTATTATTTTTCAAGTGAAGTGACACATCTATATTTACCAAGCATATCAAGGAGAAATTTTCCAAGATAGATGAAGACATGAAGGCAAGTGCACACCAGCTGTCACTTGACCCAAGCCATAGTTCTGCACATTATTCAAAGATAAGATATTTGACAAACTTGCAGGCAAAATTATTAAAGGAAGAAGCTTGGATTAGGGCCATACTTGCAAAAATCCAAGGCATGATTCTTCCAAACATGGATGCATTGTAGAAAAATATTGCACATGCTAAGACACTCATCCATGATAACAAATTCTCAATAGCTAATCACATGATGGAATTATCAATAGAAGTTTAGATTGCATTACATGCAAGCAAGGTACTACAAGAAAATTGGGACAAGACAATGGTACTTATTCTAAATGTACATTCTAAATTCTTGTCACATTTTGGTATTAACATATAGATATTAAATAGCTTTGGCATTTATGTAAAAAAGGGGTGAGAAGTGTATATTATATATGAATAATAATGGGGGAGAAGTAATATGTAAAGGAGGAGAAGTGTACTATACTCCATTTGTATGTATAGAAGGGATATATATGTATGGGAGAGCAGTATAGTGTAGTATGAATATAAGGAGTATGTATGGGGGAGCAATATAGTGTAAAATTAATATAAGAAAAAAATTCTTTTACAAAAGCAATTTTGAAAAAAAAAAAAAAAAAAGAGTATGTTACCAAGCTACAACAGATGAAAGTCAAAACCGAGTTGAAAGACACATGGAAAAGGAAGTTTTGACCTATAGTTTTGAATGATCAAATTTTTATTTTATTTTGATAAGTGTTTTTATCACTAATCCAAAGGGGGAGATTGTTGACATTAAGGTCAATTTTCCTATTAGTGACTCAACACTTAGTCAAATTGGTTGCATTGCAACTGAGCTCTATAGAGGCTACCAAGCTTATCATTCAATTTTTAATGTTAACCAAGTGATTTAGTTGTTCCTAAGCTAAGTATTCAGTTTGAAGTGTTTACCAAGCTTCAGAAATAAAGTTTAGTGCAAGCCGAGCATAGTAGAGGCTAAAAAAGTAAAGAAGATCATAGTGTTAACTAAGATCTGGTATGTTAACCAAGTCCAACAATATCTACCATGCTCTCAAGGTTAAAAAAGTGGATCTGGTGTTGACCAAGTCATACAATGTCAACCTAGTGATCTAGTTGCTACCAAGTTTCTGAGAGATCACTGAGTCATAAGTGTTGAATGAGTTCAAGCTACTTAGAAGTGATTAGTATGGACAAAGATTCAATTTCAACTAAGTGCCAAAGATTTTTGAGTGTTGACAATGTTTTCCATGTATCAAAACATCATCGAGTTTGTCTTTAGAACCCGAGTTACAATAGTTGGGCCAAATTTGTGGATTGTGATGAAATTGGTATTGTAGCTGACTCTAGTGAGTTGTAATTTGGATTGGTATATATGTAATTCATTGTATCATATCCATGTGTATTCTTTTATTTGTGTGTGTTTGTGTGTGTGTGAAGAGTATATGATGAGAAAAAGTACAAATTAAGTAAGGCTACAAGTAGAATAAGGGACAAAAAAGTATTATCTATCATAGTTAGGTGATCATTGTAATACAAGGAATCTCAACCACAAAATTAAAGTTGCAGATTAGAGATAAACCATTGGTTCATCCTAATAGGTGCATCAGTCAAATCCTTTAATAGGATAGAATTAATAGTCTTTGTTAAATATTTTAACCAAGTGCATACTTCATTGTATGTTTGTAAATTCTTTACAAGGTGGACCTCACAATCCTCATTGCTCCTAATAGGGAAGATCACTAGAAGTGGTCAATTGTAAGCCTTAATAGGTTAACTTTATACTATAGTACTAAAGCTTGCGGGTATCATCCCAACCCCGGTTTTACTTTCTAATTGGAAGGTTTTTGGGTTACCATATCTTGTGTCAAATTGTTATGAATGTTTGTTTGTTTTCATTCTTTCATACATGCAATTAGATCAGAATATTATTTGAAGGATTAAATGGTGAAGTAAGATAAAGTTTTATTGGTTCTTGATTCACCCCTCCCCTCTTAGTAACCTTGCCTACCTCATATTTCCAACAGACACATGAAGCAATGCCCATTAAAGAAAGAAGTGAACCTATTTGAGTATATTTTATCCATGAATGTTCAATGCTTGATATAACCTAATTTTTATTAGTATAAATCTGATTAGAATCTAAATTTTTACCTATATTTGAAGTGGTAGTATTCGGATTTGTATCCTTACTTTCAAATTTAAGTATCTCAAATAAAGATTTATCTTTCTTATCACTAGAACATTGTCCAAATTCAAAACCAATTCTTGTTACATCATCAATTCTTCTTCGTTTCCTTAACATATCATCCAAAGTAGCATTCTCATATTTATCTAACTTTCTTTTACATGATACTAATTCATTCATTAACCTTGTAGATCCCTGATCTTTAGAATTTAACTCTTCCTTAGTGACAAAGACAGTTCTCTTTTGTTCCTCAACTTGTATTTTCAATTCTATAACTTTGTTGATTTAATTACTGAGTTTCTTTTTCAAAGTTCTCTTTTTTCCTTTAAGAATTGATTTTCTTGAACACAATTCCTTGATCTTTTTAAGTGCATAAATAAATTCACATTCTAAATCAGCCTCAACAAGTTTAACATCATCATCACTATTTTATTCTTGACAAGTAGTTTCTATAGCCATAAATAAAACTTCATTTTCATCACATTCAAACCACTAGATTGACTATTTGATACACCGATAATTAAACTCTTCTTTTTCTTCTTCTTAAAGGACTTATTTTTGTTATAGAATTTCTTTTTTACTTTATTTCTCTTTCTCATCATGACTATTATATGGATATTTAGATGCAAAGTGTCCTATTTTACCACAATTAAAGCATTTGAAAGGAATTTTAGCTTTGTATTTACTTGCTCCTTTCTTTAGTTTCCTTGTAAATGTGCTTCAAGAACATCAAGATCTTCTAATTTTGGAGAGACTTTCTTCACTTTCTTTTCCACCCTGAATGTCGCTTCTTTTCTTGTGGATTTCTGCTTGCCAAAATTTCTCATTTCATAAGATACAAGTGCTCCATGAATATATTCCATTGTATACTTGTTACTGTCTCTAGTTTCTTCTATATAACATATCTTAGAATCAAATTTATCAGGAAGAGATCTCAAAACTTTCTTTACAACATCAATATCATCAATTTTTTCACCAAGTCCTCTAATGCCATTTATGGTCTCATCTATCTTAAGGAGATAGCTTTCTACCTTTTCATCATCACCCATCTCAAGGTCTTCAAATTTTTCTTTCAAATATTGTATCTTGGCTTCTTTAACTCTATCATTACCATTATATGTGTTTTTGAAATTGTCTCATAATTCTTTACAAGAATTGCAAGCATTACCTTGACAAAAACATCTTTAGATAAACTGTTAAGTATAGAAAATTTAGCTTTCATATCAATTTTATACTTCTGCTTTCATCAAGATATGTAGGTAAAGTATTAGAAACTTTATAACCATTAACAAACAAATCCCAAACATCAACATTAATAGATAAAAAATATGTTTACATAATTACTTCCCAAAAAGCATAATTTGATCCATAAAAAATAAGAATCTTTGAAGAACTATCTTGAGCCATAAAAGATAAGTATTCCACTCAACCAAAATATACCCAAATTTTTTAAACTTGATGTATGAAACCTTTCTCTAACACCATTTTTTGGAATACAAACACCACTAGGGGAAGGGGAGGGGGGGGGTTGTGGTGGGGTGGGTGTGTGAATCAGTGGTTTAAAATACTTTTCAAAACTTGAAACAATCACAAGTTATAAAATTTAACACTTGAGCAAGATAGGTAATGCATAACAAAATGACATAATATTTTAACATGGAAAACCAATTAGGGTAAAAATCCACTTTGAGTCTAAAACTTTATTGGCCTGTTGGGAAAATCTTTTAGAGCTACAACTCTAGGAAGCACCAATGTTTGAAACACCAACTTCAAGGAACACCAATCACTTACACCTAAAGCATCAACTTCATTAATACAAGAAGTATCGACTTCCAAAATGAAAAAATGAGATATAAAATAAGAGGATCATCTCTATTTCAACACAAATCGTGAATCACTAGTTTAATCTTCTTGTTAAAAACATAAAGCAGGATATACTTCTATTCTCCTCAAAACATCCAGTATCTAAATATGTTTTATTTTTATATTAAAAGATTTGATCAAATACTGATACAAATGAATGAAGAAGAAATATATAAACCTTTTTCTACCTCTAATAAAAATTTTCAATGAAAATCAAATCACACATAGGAAAATAGAAACATAAAGCATTACCCTCTTCTTTGTTGTTAAAAATTTGCCTGCAAACTGGTCAGTCTACAAAGAATTCCACAAATCCTGCAACTTCTATCAAAACCACCTATTGGAAATTTTAAAGGAATTTATCATCTACTTATAAACCAAAAATTTTGACATTTTTTAGGGAGGTACATACCCCAAACTTCAATTAGACCAAAACTGCGAAAACTGTCATAAAAATATGGTAACTGCTTCTTCTAAACATACTTTTTCTCTTTGCATACATGTGTTATTGAAAAACTAACAAAGACCCATTTTAGCTAACCCAAAGAACTCACCAAAAAGGTATGATATTTGAGGACTAACGGATACAAAATTCTATTGACTTTGTAATAGACCAAAATTATTTTTTTTCTAACTGTTTTCTTAACAATTGTGAACATTAGGTGTTAATTGTATAACACTTAAGTGTTTTTCTTGGATATGTTTTGAAAAATATTTAAAGACATCAAATAATATAATTACATGATGTTAACCATATTATATGCTCATTATAATTGCATTATTGACATCAATAACAACAAGCAAAGACCAAACACCAAGGGTTCAACATAAGTATCGAAAATCCTAATGCAAAGTGTAGAGAGTACATACTAATGGGACCATTATTTGCATTTTCAAAATCATCTTGTACGTTCATTCTGTAGAGGTATTGATCATTAGTTTCCCCATTTTCTTTTATAGTAGAAAT
This sequence comes from Cupressus sempervirens, assembly GCA_028749045.1. Classification (NCBI taxonomy): domain Eukaryota; kingdom Viridiplantae; phylum Streptophyta; class Pinopsida; order Cupressales; family Cupressaceae; genus Cupressus; species Cupressus sempervirens. The sequence goes on along the minus strand of CM053787.1, from coordinate 513,754,210 downwards.
CTCACGCTGACTACTAATAGAGCAATGCGATGATATATGCTTGACCCACCAAAATTTTAGTGAGATAGTGCCAAGTCTTCTTTGTTGAATGTTCTTATGTATCTACCCATGTCATTGTGACACTAACAAAGTTTAGAGAACCTAGTATTGAACACTCTTCCCAAACCACTCAAACAAATATAAAAAAAAGTCAATTATTTCAAATTGTCATCCACTATATGGACTAGCGCAGTCATCCCAAATTTGCTTGATCTCCACCAAGTATTTTGAAAAACATGATATGTGGTTGTGAAAAGATGTTGTGTTGGATTCATGTATGAAGCAACATGGCTAGGAAGAGATGAAATATGATTTTAGGGTACCATTTTTTTTATGTGCATAGAATGTATGTAAAGGAAGCACTAAAGATGAAATGGATTCATGCAACCAGGTGTATACATAAGTGAAAGAAAAAGATAGATTATTTTCCACAATGCCATACAAAGAACCTTGGGTGTGCTAATTTCAAAGAAGAAAACATCTTGTATTTAACTTCTACTCTTGCAATATAACCGTGGGGTTGTCAATTACTTAGCTCAACTTAATCACCCTAGCTTAACTTCGCCTCTTCGCATGTGCAATTGCATTTGGGGAAAAGGAAAACAAGCTATTATTTTTCTTTTTCTTTTTTGTTTATAATCACATGGGTGTTGCAATAATGAATAAAATATTAGTATTAGGATAATGTTGGGGATACTTATAAAAAAACCAAAAAAATACACACAAATTGCACTGATATCACAAATTGGCATCACAATTTGACCCCAAATGTTGTAGTGAGGAAAAAAAAGGTACAAAAGAAGAAGAGATGATCGAGACAATGGGAGAAACAAGGACTATAAAGAAAAAGGGAAGAAATCTTGTTATATTGTTGAAGAAGAAATTGTAATGAGTCTGAAAGTAATGATGAAGAAGTTGTATATGTTACTGTGAAAGAAGATTCTGATGAAGATGATAAAATTGCATCAATCGCATATGTGAGTAAAGGTGATATTTGGATAATTGATAGTGGTTGTTCACATCACCTGACTTGTGATAAAATTAAATTTGAAACCATGGAACCATACAAGGGTAGCTATGTTAAGTTTGGTAATGATGTACCATGTCTTGTGAAAGGTAAATATGTTAGCATGAATGCTAATGATACTACATTGGGGGAGTATTATAAGCATTGGAGAGTACTGATATGTTGCATTTGTGACTGTGTTTTTCATTGATGTCTACATAGCATTTTTTTTATAAAGATTGGTTGAGTAACAAAAAAAGATCTTGATGGTATGGACAATGGTTTGATCATCTGGTGATGCACAATTATGGACATGTTTGGCATAGTGTCTTGATGATGTAGTTAAGTGCCTAGAGTCTGAGTCGAAGATATACATAAGTTGTACTTGATTTACAAAGAGCAATTCAGAGACAGTATTGGGAAAGCAATTCCTAATTTTTTTGCTAGATTACATTTGAGTTGTAGTAAGAAGATGCAAAGTCAAGTAGTGATAGAGGACGGTCAGTTGATGATGTTAGTGAGTGTGCAAGCCCTAGCATTGCACATGTGAATTTTTGTATGGATTATGAGCTGATAGTGCTATTATGATTGTAATTAATTAATTATCTTATTATAATTAATTGGGAAAGCCTCAAGGTCAACTCAAGGAATTATTATGAAGATATGGTATAAAAGAAACATGTTTTCCTTGTTTGAAAACATTGATGAGTGTATCCATTATTGCAAGAAGTGTAAAGTGTGGAAAGAAGTAGAGTTCTTACTGAATGCGTGTAAGCAATCCAAGGGATTATTGAATGCAATATTTTTAATTTGGTTATAGATCAAAAGCAGCAAAATTTTGGTTGACAAGAAAGATAAAGAGGAAGGAATAATATAGTAAAATTCTATTATTCAACAAGGAATGATAGAAAGATCATTTGGACAATGGGTTCATTGGTCTTTCCCTTGAAGTTGATTGGTTAGTGGGTCCAATTGTCTTCCACAACTCCTAGGGTTGGAATCTCCTAACAGCTATTCAAAATCTCCTAACACAGACTCATATGTACTGAATGTATTCACAGACTCCTAACAAGGTCCATTCTCTAACAAGGAATTTTTATATTAGTACATCATCTTGTGGGCACCATCCCCATCGGGGTTTTCCCTCTAATCAAGGGTTTCCCTAGTTAACATATCTAGTGTTATTGTGTATGAGTATCTTGTTGTGGTTTTAGTTTATATTACTCATATGGATAAGTTTGTATAATGTTGATAATTGTGATATTAGTTGGGTAACTGATTCAACCCCCTCCCCCCCCCCCCCCAACAAATTATATTAGTGGACTATATATTATAACAATTGGTATAAGAGCACAAGTCCTTGAAGAGAAAGCTTAATAGATTTGGGAGATCAGTGGTGAGTTAATTTAGAAAGGATAGTCCTAAGTCTAATGGAGGAAATTTTGACACCCAAAAAATGGAGCTTCTTGGTGAGATATCAGAATTGTGTACAAAATTGAGCATTGATTTTCTAGATCTAGAATCCCTTTGTTGCATACAAAGGAACATAAGCACATGTAAAGATAGATCTAGATTTGAAGAAGATATGAAGATCAAGGAATATTAATATGCTTATAAAAAGAGAGCGAGAAGGGGTTTTTTTGAAATGTAAAGAGTTTGGTCACTTTTCATCTAGATGTCCTAAGAGAGTAAGAAAATCTAGAAAGAGTTCACTTTATGATGAAGATGAAGAATTTAAAGTAAGTATGGAAAAATTATTGAATGATTGTGATGATAAAGATAATGAGCCTGAATTGGTTAAGAAAGAGGAAGTAGAAGAAGAGATAGCTTTGGTAATTATTGTTGATCCAAAGGCTAACCATGAAAATGTGGAAGTTATCTTTGAGACTAACAATGATTTGTAGAATGGGAATCAGATTGAAGAACAAAGATCTAAGCTTAGAGTAGAAGAAAGAGTTGAGTTGACAACTCCCAATAGAAGTATATCAAAGAATCACCCTCTTGAGAAAATAATTGGAAGCAAAGGCAAAGGTGTGATGACAAGGAACATAATGAATGAGGAAATATGTTTGATATCTCTAGTTGAACCTAAAAGAACATATGAAGCATGTGAAGATGATCATTGGATTAAAGAAATGAAGGAATAATTGGATCAAATTATGAAGAATGATACATGGGAGTTAGTTCCTAGACCTAAAGATAGGAATGTGATAGGAACCAAATGGGTATTCAGAAACAAGATGAATGAGAAAGACGAAGTTTTGAGGAATAAAGCTAGACTTTTATGCAAAGGATATTCACAATAAGAAGGCATAGACTATGCAGAGACATATGCACATGTAGCCAAAATGGAAGCAGTATGGATGTTGTTGGCTTATGCAGAAAATAAAAAGTTCAAGGTTTATCAGATGGATGTTAAATCAACCTTTCTGAATGGAGAACTTGAAGAAGAGGTATATATTGAGAAGCCTAAAGGTTTTCATTTATTAGAAGACAAAGACATGGTATGCAGATTAAAGAAAGATTTATATGGTCTAAAGCAAGCACCTAGAACTTGGTATGCAAGGTTGGAAAGTTATTGGGCAAAGCTTGGTTTTGCTAAAGGTATGGTAGATAATAACTTGTATTTGAAAGAAGTTGAAAATGGGTATGCGCCTAAAGTTTTTGGAAGAACATGCTATATACTAAAAGATAATAGAAATGGAAAAATTTATGCTAAGAGTGATGAAGGAATATTGCTAGGATATTCCACTAAGAGAAAACCTTATAAGTGTTTGAACTCTAAGACTAACAAAGTTGTGGAAACTACAAATGTAAAAGTTGATGAATATGCAAAAAATAATGAAAGATAGAACCTAAATATAACAACATATTCATTTATGTGGATGGTGTTATATGCACCTTATCTAAGAAAGAGAATAAATCTACCAAATAATAACAAATAGTGAATGCCAAGTTACAATAGCAGGCGGTTGAGCAATAGACTGTAGGTGTTGAGCATCAACCAAATGATGTTGAGAGACATGTAGTAGATGTTGAACATTAGGAATATAATTTCAAGAAAGTAGAACTTGAATGAGAACAAGAACTAGAGGGAAAAAATGACCTTGAAATAATTTTTCAAGATGAACATGTGCAAGAAGGAAGAAGGAAACAACCTACACTAGTAAAGTATTTGAGAAGACACCATGCATCTTAGAAAATCATAGGAGACAAAGAATTTGGAGTTATGAAAAGGAATAGACTCATAAGTGATATATGTTTACTTTTTGAGTTTGAACCTAAATTAGTAAAAGATGTTTTGGATAATGAGGATTAGAGTCATGCAATGAATGAAGAAATTGAGCAGATAGAGAAAAAAAAACTTGGACACTGGTACCTAGACCAAAGGATATGAATATTATTGGAACAAAGTGGGTATTCATAAATAAGGTGAATGATAAAGGAATTGACTATGAGGAAACATTTACCCCAGTTGCAATATTGGAAGGAGTTAGAACACTACTTGCATATTCTTCTTATAAAGGATTTAAAGTATACCAAATGGATGTCAAATCTATGATAGAATCTCTCCAAGGTGTGCTTGCACAATTGCTGACTAGACTATTCTAGAACTAGTCACTTCTAGATCCTAAGCTCACTTCTAGGGCCTTACAAGTCTTGAAAAACCTAACTTAAGACTTCCCCAACTCAACTCAATGAGTGAGTTCCTTTGTGCTTCACCTTGAGGGATGACTATCATTAGGGTTCCTTAAACCTTGACTCTTCCTTGGTTGATTCCAGGGAAAGTTCATCAAATGACCTTCACTAGTGTTGTAGGGGGTGTATCCATCACTATACCATCCACTTTTCTCCCAAATAACTCCATTTTAATAGGGCATCTATGGTTTTCCTATCGAGTTTATGATTTGTTTTCGTTTTGGCCTAATTGGTTTATTAGTCCTAGCCAGTGGATTTTTCCCAATTCTTTCTCAAAAATTACAACCAACCCCAAAAAAATAGATATTCAGATACCCTTTTTAGATACCTTGAATATTTTGGTGGTCTTCAGTGCCTAAGTCATATGTACAATGGGTTCCTAAAATGTAGGGCTAATAGGGCTAAAATTGTGTTGATTCCTAATTTCTACTTGGAAATCTAATTCACTAGATTGGAAAAGTCCCAATATCACTCCTAGGTGTCTATAGGACCTCTAGGCTTCCAAAAACATACTTGGTTCAATGCCTTCACTCTTTCCCATGCACATACACACTAGTTTTGCACTTTCATGAACTTAGCTGGGCTTGCTGATCTCGCTTAGGGTATGATGTTTAAAATAGAAAATCTTTGTTTTAGAGATCCTCCTTTCACACACATAACCTCCAATGGCTTCCCTAACATAGTACTTTTATCCATAATGATTTGTATGGTAGAGAACTATGAGGGATCCATAAAACCAAAAACTGCCAACTACTGCCCCAACAAACAATCTATTTGCAAAACAATTTCTAAACCTAATTAGATGAAATCAATTCAAATTAGTTACTGAACATAAAATTATTAAATCTATCTACTCTACACAAATCCAACACTAAATTTCCCAAATAAATCCATAAAAACACATTTACTCTCAATGCAAGATGACTGTCATTCTCCAAAATAGAGTTCTCAGTTTGATTCACATCAAAAACTCCACTACATCACACACTACCTTGGGAAATGGAATCCTAGAAGATTAAATATACCCTACACTTTATTTTAGGCCATTATTAAAACTACCCATAATGATGCCTCGAAGAGAATCCAATCTTGTTTTTTGTGATGCAATTTTCAAAAATTGCAAAATGTTGTGAAGCAACATTATGACAACTTTTACATCTTTTTCCTAAATTTATGCTAAGGGTCTCTAATCTACCTTGAATGATGTAGAAACATCCTAGGAACTAATTTAGGCATATTTCTACCCTCTCCCAAGCCTTAAAGGCTTTTAGACCTACATTTCCCACTTCAAACCTAATCTAGCACCACCCACTACTAAAGCAACAATCAACTAGGTTGGATTGATAGTAGTCTAATCCACCTAGGAAAACACAAGCAAGAGCTTTTAAGGTTGAAAAAACATCACTAATTTGGCTAAGGTCAATACAAGCCAAAATTGAACAAATTTGAGGAATAAGCCTAGGTACTCTTGCATCAATCTACATTTATAAATGGAATACTTGAAGAAGAGGTTTACATTGAATAACCTAAAGGATTTGTAGATCCTAGCAAAAATAAAATGGTATGTAAAATACATAAGGCTCTATGTGGTTTGAAACAAACCCCTAGGGCATGGTATGAAAGGCTACATAATTATTTAGTAAATATTGGATTTGCAAGAACTAACGATAACAACAATCTATACTTGAAGACTGGAGGCAACAATGAGATATTGCTATCTAGAATTTTTGTTGATGATATCATGTTTAGAGTAAATTATGCATTACACATCATTTACAAATGAGATGAGGAAAGAAATTGAAATGTCTATGTTCGGTGAGATCAAATTCTTTGTTGGCTTACAAGTATATCAAATGAAGCAAGGTATCTTCATCACTCAATCAAAATACATTAAGGAGATACTAATTTTTTTTTGGAATGGAATATTCAAGACAAGTTAGTAAAACTATGACTACATGGCATAAGATATCTAAAAATGATGATTCTACTGCTGTGACCCAAACATTAAATAGATCAATAATTGGGAAACAACAATATGTTTTTCACAATAGACTTGATATTACCTTAGTAGTTAGGATTGTTGCACGATTTTCTAAAAACCCTAAAGAGAATCACATGATGGTAGTGGAAAGGATACTAATATATATGAAAGGAACAAAAGACTATGACCTATATTACAAGAAAAATGACAAGTTTGAATTGAATTTTTTTACTGATTCTGATTGGACAAGAAATGTTGATAACATAAAGAGAATAGGTGGTGGAGCTTTCCTTCTATGGAAGAAACTAATCTCATGGACAAGCAAGAAATAGAAATGTATTTCACAATCAACAACTAAGTCTAAATATGTGGCAACAACAATAATTTGTTAAAATATTATATGGATCAAGTAATTGTTGAAAGGGATGAAGGAAGAGATCACTAATCTAATTGTTATCTATTATGAAAACACAAGTTATAGAAACATATCAAAGAACCCTATGATACACACAAAGACCAAACATATTGCTATCAAGTATCATTACTTGAAAGAGCTAGTTCAAGACAAAGAAGTGAGATTGGAGTATGTAAACACTAAGGAGAAAATAGATGATATTTTCACTAAGGCTTTACTTAAGGATGCTCATGAATATCAAAGAGTTAAATTAGGGGTGATTCCCCTAGACAAGGCTACTTAAGCTAAGATAGAGCTATATATCAAATGTGTTGATTAGAATATCTTATAACTTGATGCAGAAAGTCATACTTTAGGAGTTGCCTAAAGTAATAAAGGAAGAAGAGAAAAATGCTATATCAGTCATAAACTAGATGACAAAGGTGAATTATACACTATCATGAAGATATCTACATAATAAAGGTGTATGAGACAAATGTAGTGTCTTTGGAATTAATGTCAAAGAGGGAGAATATGATAGTTACCATGAAGTAGTAAGAGAGAGGGAGATTATGTCAATTACCATTTGAATTACATAACCTAGAGATATAAAAGAAAAGTAAGGGTCTTCCTTTCAACTCTACAACATAAAAGGGAAATTTTCACTTTGATTATAAAGATTTCAGCATAACCTAGACATAAAACAACAAAGATAAGCAATCTCTAAGTTGAGATTGTGCCCAATTCATTGGGTGTTACTTAAATCAAGACATACAACATGATCTTTATGATCTATCCATTTACTTTCTAAATGAGACATCAAATTTCAAAATGAATCCTCTACCCACTAAAATCCTTCCATGAGAGTTACAATTCTATTAAAGTATCCTAAAAATTTACTTGATTCTTGTGAATCAACAATAAAACATAGTATGACATGCAACTCAATACAAGTTGTAACTAAGATTTGTGAGCTTTTCCCACAAGATACAAAAAATTACAAAACTTAAAGACAAGAGACAAGATTTAGAATGAAAATATTTCTCATAACTACATTTTATTAATCTCTTTGAAATCAAATACATCAAAATGCATATGAAAACTCAAAAAAGAAATACAATAGACTTGGATAATATTTATTTTCTTCATTATTTTTTCTCTATGAAAGATATATCTATTGTTCATACATAAGATCATGCTGAAGAATGGTGGAATCGCAGCTTGAGAACTTGCTCAATGTGCTATAACCAATAACCTTTACAATGGGGAAGAATGAGAAGATATAGAAGAATGAAAGATGGTTGAATCTAATATGAAAGTATCTAATGTCATCTTCATTTTTCATATGGTGTTTTTGCAAAGTTTCTCTCATCTCTCCTCCAACTAAAAATCAAATCCCCATCATTAGTTGTTGAAAAAAAAAACTTGAAACTACTCAATGATGAAGAAAAATAATTTTTTTTCTAAAATTCCTGCCAAATGACTTCCAAGGAAAAATGACACTACTAGGGTCATCCCTACCAAATTTAAAGACAACCCACTCCATAGTTTGTCCAAAAATTGAAAATGAAGCTCTAAGGGAAAACAAAAAAAGTCTATTTGAGAAAGCCCCTATTTTACAAATCTGGAAATAACTTTTAGCCATTAAGTCCTGCACATATTTTGACACCAAAAATGAAGAGTTTGTTCTGAGACCTTTTTGTTAGTACATGCTACTTGTATGTTTAGATCAGAATGGTATCTTGGTTGTTCTTTTGAAGTTGTTGGCTCTTAGAAATGAACAAACATTGAAATATCTAAAATATTTTATTTAATCCTTATAGTTCTAAATTTACATTAATTTGGAAGTTTATTTAAAACTTCTCATGTAACAACCCCACACATCCTTTTATTTCCCTTAAATATTTCATTCCTCACAATTTCAAGCACTCAGTGATTAGAAAGTGTTTAATAATCTACTAACCACCAGTAGGGTATCATGTGGCACTCTTTGAATGGCTCCTACCATTGAGTAGACCTCTAGCTAGATTTCCACTTTAGCATGCCACAACACCACCTCTTTCACATGTCTCAAATGCATAATTGCATAACTTCTTTAGTGGGGCCCTCTTGAAGAGTAGAGAAGTTGCACTAAAGAGAAAATTTCAGCGTCATAGCCCTTAGCCTCAACTATCACTTAACCTATTCATGTTGTGACTAACTAATAGTGGTTAGCACAATGTTGGAACCTCTAAATGCTTGTTGCCCTTAACTTCCACAATATTACACTCTAATTGTGATCACTACATCAGAACCCGCTAGACTAACTACAAACTTGACCTCATGAAATCAAACACTTTGGGACCCATGTCATGTGGTATTCCTCCACTCATCCATTAGGTTGATGTCACCATTCAAAATTTCTCCTTAACAATGCCAAACTAGTTCAATTGACCCCAAACAAGTGGCTTGGGTTATCTTAAAGCCAGATAGCTTTAGACATTTATCCCTCAAGGATATTTACTTACAAAGACACATGAAACACAACACCCACTCAATGTGGGACTAAAATTCCTTACTAAAGCTACCAAATACACCAGCATCCACTTAAATAATACAAACCCTCTCTATTAATGCATATATATCCTGCATAAAATACCAATTTAAAATAATTTTCCAACCAAAAGTGTCATTGCAAGATTGATGAATGGTGCTTAAAGCCATTATTCATAGCACTTTTGATTTTAGTCTTCAAGTATGAATCAAATAAATGTTTCATGACTTGGCTCCCCATCACACTTTTATTATTATTAAATTGGCAACCTTACTTGCAAAACAACCTCTGCAAAATTTTCAAAGAGGAAAACATGGTTGCCAAATATGGTCCCTCCAGATTGTTGGTCAATGGCTTTGTATACAAGTACTCCCCATGCACGCATGACCCTAGTTACACACGCATGCCATATTCAACACAAGATAGATTGTGTGCCTAGTAATTTGGAGACATTGCACTCATAGTAAAAATTACTTGTGTGAAACTTGAGATAGAAACTATCCCAACTCTACTTCACCACAATCTACCCCCTCTATCTAAGGCAAGAACATATCATCTCTATGATGCAAATTATATCTAGAAAATTAGGCTGGAGGGTCCATTTGGGACTGGCAATAGGAATTCATTTGATTCATCTTTAGACCATGGTTTTCCTTATTAAAGTTAATAGAATATATCCAAATCAGATTTCACAAGAGTCCAAGGAGATTATATCTAAACGATTCATTTGTCTTTCTACCATTTTACAAGAGTAGATTAGGAAATAAATTCAATAATAGAGGCTCTTGACTTCCCTATAATTCATAAATTTCTCCCTCTGGAACTTGAAAATCAAGTTGTTATTTTCAATAGTCTATCACCATAGCCCACACACCAAAATTGGTGGTCATTAACTAGTTTTATTGAAATACTTTATTTACACATACAAATAGTGGACTAAGGAATTTTATTTTAAACTGATAATAATTTCATTCATATTCAACTTTGATTCGTACCTCAATACATTTCAACCTTAAAATAAGAAATCATCACATCATCTCCCCATAATCCACATATTAGATGCTATGAAATATTGAATTGTAGGGCGATGAAAATAATCCAATTTCTTTCTTGCAGTTTTAATGTGAGATTTGCAGGCATGGAACTAGAAAATGGAATTTTAAATGAGAACATTCTTATTTTTTTTCTTCTCTTATGTGAGAAGCACTAGGCACGAATACAAAATATTTGATTTTGATCTCTGCCACCTACTCATTTCGTAGAAAAAGTCCTTTGATTTAGTTGCATTTGCAACATGATCAACATGTTTCCCCCAAAAAATGGTGTCATACTTAACAAAGGAAAAGTGCACATCAGGAAAATTATGTGTATCTATGCAGGCTTTGTAGTGTAAGTTTATTTGAAAGAATCCAATTGATTTCTTGTTCTTATGCAAGCATTTTTGGCAACATTCAATAATGATGCCTCTAAACTTTGGTCATAGGTATGTCAAAACCAAAACAAAATCTCTTGGAGGATTCAAGTTCCATCCCATTGATACAAAGAGAATTACACATTATCTCATAACAAAGGTTTTGGATAATGTTTTCACAGGAAGGACCAATGTTGAAGTAAACTTCAACAAATGGTATCCCTCTTCCCTAATATATTCAGTTTCCTCCTTTATTTTTCACTATATATATGGACTGACACACCCATTTCATATAGAATGATATGTGTGTAAACTGATACAATTTAATGATCATAGTCATTATAGATTCTCAAAATACCTTTGATCTTTGCACATATATTTGCTCTTGAATAATGATATGTGCATATTTATAAGCAACCCATGCTATGTCAAAAAAAATTCATCCTTATGACTTAAACATGCCATTTTTATTCATATCACCTCTAGATCTCAATACCTTAATGATATAACTCATTATAATCTTTTATGATATCTTCATTCTTTAAATGTCATCTTGTCAATTTGATAACAATTAGTTGGGTCCCAAAGTGGGCCCAATTAAATTTTTTTTCCAACTCATTTAGCTACCTTTGTAAAACTAATAAAAATGAAATTCTCACATTTATTTAAACCTAATTTTATTACTGTCTCACAATCATAAGTTCATTCTTATCTTTTCTACAAACTGTTAATTTTATGCTAAGAGGCTTATAAGTCGACTTTAAAAACCAGCAAAAACAATTGATCAAGGGTCAAAAAATTTCATCCATGTTCTCTATTCCACAATCATTCATCTTGTAAATTCTCATCTCATGATGACATTATGATCAAAATATTTTAATTATCAAATTTTCTCATTTCATTATGATCTTACAAACATGTTAGTAATAGAAAATTGCATTCGGTTTAGACTTCAAAAATAAGTCAAACAACCACTTGGGAATCTATATCTTGGGACATATGTTGTAGTTAGCATGGAGAGTATATAGGCATAATTTTGTCTTGCCACAAATATTTTGGAAAATTTGACAAGTCATCAAAGATGGCTACTGAAATTTTATGAATTAGTTACTAGACAAAATAATGAATTTTTCACATGGAATGGACCTAGGAAAGTGCTTAATTGGATTCATTAAGAGTAAAAAATTGACATAGTTGGAGTAAGTTTAGATTAGTTTATAGTCACACAATTTTTTTGGCTTTATGTATCATGGATTCAAAGTTATATCATCTCGAACAAGCCTTCCAATCAATCTGCACATTTGATTACTAGTAAAATATTAGAAATTGCATTTAGAATCAAATTTTAAAACTAGGAAAATAGATTCATTAGAATCTCAAGTTGATCTCGAAAATACTATGGTGAAGGAATTTTAACATTATAGTCAACTGGGTCAAACTTATAATCAGTCAAATACAACTTCCTAGATTTCAAGATAAAATACAATAATAGAAAAAAAATACATAATCAATTTTGGGAAACTAAAAAACTTATCAAAAAATGTTATAAGGACTTTAAATATGAAACATAGATTCTCTAATATGCATACTAAACATCCCCAAAGTGGTGAACCATGAAACTAAACTGGGTACAATATATTCGAATGCAAACTAACCCTCTAAACACTATTTGACACTTGGACAAATGTAGATTATGACAAGTGCTCAAAATGGTACCTCACCACATGACTCAAAAATTAAAAATAATGAACCAAATGAAAGAAAATGAACATCTGAGACACATCCTTAGTTTCAAAATGACATCCGGGAACATATGCAAAAAAAACATTTATAGGAGATAACTTTTGCAAAGTTTTCAATATGGTACTCAAAATCCTCTTGCAATTTTGAGTTCCAACATGTTACACCTATTGTATATTCATGTTTTCATTAGTGCCAAAAAAATAGAGAAGGAGAAGAGAAGGTATTGATTGGTGAGCATTGTCACTGAGCCAAACTACATTGCCCAAGCAAAAAGAAGTATAAGTTTGCAAGCTATAACTGAGCTTAGTATACAAGGAGAAATCATTTCTCACCAAGCATAGTCATCAATGGGAAAGTCAAGCATAAGAAAGCCAGAAGGTCACTAAGTGACAGTAAAGTTATCAAGCTAGAACATGGTATTTATCGATTTGCACAGAGAGCACACAAAAGTTTGAAATGGCATAGAAACTTAGGTATAATTATCTCACCAAGAAGTAAAATATATTTTTGAAGTTTGAAGTAAGAATTTGGAAATATTTATTGGGAAATGACATTTTATTGTGAATGACCCTAGTGTGGAAATGAGACCAATAAAAATAGAGAAAGGAAAAGGAAGAGATAAGGATTAGTCTATGTAGTTGCTTTTGATCTACGACATATTCTAGATGCTTTCTAAAACCTAATTAGGTTAAGGATCAACAAGGTAAAAATATAATATACAAGGAGCCATATGAAATAGTTTAATATTGCTGAAGATGTTGATATTATAAATTTATGAGAAGGATGTGCTAGATGATAAGTTAGAAGCTCTACAAAAAATCAAAGTTACTTGCAGTGTAAGAAAGGATTTGACAAATCAGTCACAAGAGGTGATAGAGCATTGATCAAAAAGAGATTTGATTGGAAAATTAAATTGCATATATATTGGTCAATTACTGCTATTATTTAACCATTATAGCAGACAAAATGCTTTCACAAGGTAGACCTAGCAATCTTGTTGTAGATCTCCTAATATAGTACAAACTTTGTACAATTTTGTAAAATCCTTTAAAAAGGTAGATCCTGTAATTACCTAGAAATGGTCATCTAGACTATTAGCCCACTTCTTAGCATTTTGGATAATTAATCATCTTCTTAGGCCAAATTGCTAAAAATCAACTAATTTGGTTATAACCTATAGTTTTTACTATATTATCCTAAGTTCATATTTGATTAAAATAACATGTCCTATTTTAATTAAATAAAAGACTCCATTCTTCTAACCCACTCAATGTGCACACATAAAGTCATTTTCTATTTTCAAATCAAAAGAAAAGTCTTTTTGTCTCACTTGAAAAGTCAAATTCTCTCCATTGGCTTACTTTCTCTTACACATGGATCATGCCAAATTCAACCCTTACCCTTGATCATCCATCCCTTGATTTTGATCTCCACCATTCATACACCTTTAAAAGGAAGAGCTCACCCCTTCTCAAAGTATCCACACTCTTGAGTATTGTTATGCTTCAGGTTTTGTCAATTGATCTTCTTGAGATCTTGTGGAGAACTTCTATTTCCTTTTCTAATTCTCTCATACCATGGCATTTTAGCTTAGATTCATATAGCATAGCTTTTATTTTGCAATAATCTCGCTCACATAGTTTAACTATTATGAGAGAATTAGACAAGGATATTAATATAGTTGCATTGTGCATTACATCCTAGTTTAGTCCATATTTGAATTGCATAGCTTGAGAGCTCTTGTGGACACTTAAATTCTTGCATCTTATCTTAATAATATCCCATTGCATGATTTACTATCAAGGGTTGTGTCTCAAAGGCTCATTTGAGAGCTATCTACATTTCTCAAAATACACCTTTGCACTCTATGGATAAGGAGCTCTAAGTCGACATTCAAGAATTCCAATCCATGGGATCACTTGAAAAGAAGGTTTTAGAGTGTGAAACTTTGTGAGTACATTTTTGGTGCCCACCATAGGGAAGAACACTCTGCTTTTGCTCCAAATTTGCAAGCATTTTCTACATTTTTTGTTCACTATTTGATCTTTTATTTTTTTACAGTTGCAAATATCAAGTGATACTTTCTCAGTATTGTACGACATTTGTCAATACCATGAGGTGATACTTTTCTAGTAAAAGTTTTTCATGACCATACTGAACTATATCACCCTAGAATAGTAAGTTTTATCACATGACTTTGGCAATAATATCGCAAAGGAAAGAAGTGTCGTATGGGTATCTATTTTTCAATTGTTGTTGTCTATTTGTCAAGTTTTTTAGGTCCATTATAGTTGGACAAAGGTCTACTTGCAGATTTTTATGTTTTTTTGAGACTAACTCATGTTGGAATAATGGTTGTGCTTATAGGTTTTGTCTAAAATGCTTGCATACTTACCTTAAAAGAACACATGTCAAAGCTTCAAATGCACAAAGGCTACTAATGGTTGTTTGTAGGGTTGCCTAAAAGCATAAAAACCAAACATGTGCTTATATTTCTTTTATTTTGTGTGTGACATCTTACTAGTTGTTTCCATTTTCTAGGCACATAAACTTGTAATTGGGATCCCTTGGTGATAGGAAAGTATGCTCTTCAGCCTTGTGGTGAATCAAAAATCTTGACCCACCTTTATAAAGATTTAAAAAAAGAGAGCATTTATTAAAGCTTCTTGGCATGTTTGGGGAAAATAATTAGGATAGGAGAGTATTCTCTTTACTCTCATAGTGAATTAGAAATCTTGACTCTCAAGAGTCGATCTGTATTATTTTAGTTAGAATCCTTTAGAAGGCCTTCTCTTGAGCAATCAAGAGGAATGACCCAAGTGGGAAAAAGTGAACCCGGCTATTCTAACCCACTATAATCTTAAGGCTACCAAGGATACAAAACTTTGGTAGATGTACTATTTTTCTTTGCTTAGTGTGAGTACTTGTGGTTTGGGACCATGAGGAAAATGCTAGGCAAGAATGCTTAAGGTACTCTTCTGACCATGAGGTCTATTACCTACCGCAAGATGGGATGTCTTGTAATTGGGTTCAGGAGGAACATTATGAATGGAAGCCCTTTCTAAACATTCTAGGTTAGTAACTACCTTATTTTCCCACTCAACTTCTTAGTGCAAGGATCGATCCTAGTGTATTATCAAGATCACCCCGAGATTTTACACTCACCATCTGTGTTCCCTTGGTTATGCTTATGAAATTTCCATGACAAAGACAATATCTCTTGTGGGAAACCACTTGGTGTGAGGTGAAGGAGCACTTAGTGTGGGCCAAGTTATTGAGTAATGAACCTTGACTTTTAGGTAGATGTGCTTGGCAAGTGTTTTTGAATGTGTTGAACTGTGCAAATGTTCTTGCAAATCAAACATCTCACTAGCATTAGTATAAATTTGTTCTAATATCACAAATGTGTATTGTTAAGGTTTCTTTGTACCTTGTTCAATTCTTTGAGACATGAAAAATAACTCTACTATTTATAAACCCTACTTCTCTTTGACATAAATAGGAGTCCTATAGTGTCTACACAACATTCTGATCTGAAAACAATTCAACTATCAATGAAAACATAAGTTTTTTGGTCAAAATTTATCTTTTTCATAATTCACCAGCACACTATCATACGACTACTAGAGAAATATTGTCTAACATTATTTGTCTAAAATTGTATCGCCTAGCTACTTTAAGTTCTACCATCTAGCCATATTGAACTTTCATCCTCCTTAAGAGAAAGTATCACCTAAAACAAAAGTGTTGCTTGATTATTGTGAATTCTATCGTACGATAATATTTGTTTTCCTAATATTGACTAACTCTTTAAAAAGTATTGCCTAGGTTCTGTTGCCTTCAAAATAGAGTCTAAAATGGACCTTAGTTGATCTAGTGGTATTGTTGCTTCATCCTTCCTGAATTTGGTCCCAAACCTCTTTGTTAGGTACTATTCTAAGTCAAAAAGATGGGTTTAGTTTGCCAGATGTAAGTCTCAAAACATCAATGATGATCACTTATCAAAATCTGGCTATAGTTCTATACTAGCTATTTTCTATTGAGCTTCTTGCTCACTCTCTTAGCTCGAGTCATTAGTGCTATAAATTCTTGAGCACTCTTGACAAGACATCCATTTTACTTTGACAAGTGATTATTCTTGATTGTACAAGTTTCAAATCTGAAACACTTTTCTCATCCTATTAAATGAAGACATATCCTTACATGTCAGTCACAACTATATTCTAAGTTGATAAAGGTAGTCATCCCTCTTTCACCTTCCCACAATTGGAAACTCCACCTAGGTACCCTCACAAACAACCTTTTGTGGAAGATCCTGAACAAGAAGCCAACATTTGGCATAATCCACTCTATAACTCTGAAAACCCATTTGGTAAACCCTTTGATACACCTATGGGTGAAGAAAACATCTTGATTACCATACATATTGAGGAAATCAAGTGCCACTTGAAAGAAAAAGTACAAGAAAATGAAAGATTTAAAGAGGCCATATGGGCTAGATAAAAAACCTATTAACAAGTTGAGCATGATACTCATACACACAATGATGAAAATAGGAGAGGCTACTACATCAACCCATATGATAAAATCCCCCTTGATGAAAATTATGGAAACAGTACACCTCCTAGGGCTCCTAGAGTCAACACAAGAGCATGCTCATCACCACCTAGATATTCACAATCACATCAGAAAAGTGAAGATGAAATCACTAGTGAAGATGTGATGAGATTCCAACAAAACAAGGTCACCCAAAAGTTAATTCTCAAAGCCTTGGAATAGAATGGGGACCAATACTTTCAATATATGATAATAGAGGGATGGAAGCTCCCTCAAGACTTTGATGTGCAAGGGATAATAAAAAATGAGAGCCCACCAAGGCTGAAATTTTGAGAGAGGAGATGCAAGAACTTATAAAACAACTTACAAAACTACAAGTCTCCAAAGAACAACCTAAAACCTCATTTGTCAAATTGATATGTGCTCTTCATTTTGATAGGAGTCTTTACATGCTTCTATTTCCTATGGATATAGAGGCTCCCAAATATGACAAATATGATAGAAATGGTGACCCTCATGATCATGTGAGGCACTTCTAAGCTATTAGCATGGACTTTATGAATGAAGGCACTTATCTCATGAGGTTTTTTCCTAGGAGTTTAAGAGGACAAGCCATGGAGTGGGTTACAAAATTGACACCCTCTCTCAAAACATTTGATGAAATTACACATCTCATTTAATAGTATTCCTATAACATTCAATATCCTATTACTATGTTGGATTTGTGTAGCATCAAACAAAAACAAGGAGAACCCCTTGCAACATATCTCCAACAATGAAGATCTCTACATTCTAGATACCCTCAGAAAGTTCTTGAGACTGAGAGGATTGACATCTTTATCAATACACTTGTACCAGAACTTTACTTTGACCTTAGAAAACAATTATTCAGATCCTTCAATGCAATGGTTGAAAGTGCATACTATATTGAGCATGTTGCTATCATAAAAGGTAATATTTTCTTGAATAAAGACAAAAATGCCAATGAAAATGGCAAAGACAAGAAAAAGCCTTGGAATAAAAACAAATATGTTGTAAATGCTGGAGTAGTGGATGCTCCTAAGACCAAGGAGTCTACTTTTAACCTTTCCAATGCTATTTACACTATGAAACAAATAAGAGGTTTCAAAGACTTAAACATCTGACAAAAAGAACAAATTATCTAAGAAAAGACATGTTTACACACCTATGGTCAACCCTTATGAAGTGGTCTCAAAAACCTTACTTGCAAAAAAATTGGTCATGCTTCTAGACAATTCCTGACCCTATAACCCACCCTTCATACCTTGGTAGAGAGAGGACCATGTCTATAGTTATCATAGAAGAAAATGCTACAATATTGAAAATTGCTTTAAGCTAAAAGATCTCATAGATGTTGGAAAAGTTGTCATAGATGGCCTAGTCAAAAACTTTGATCACAAAGCTTTCAAACAATCATTACCAGAGTATGAAAAAGGTTAATCCTCCAAGGTTCACAAGAAAAACCATGATGCAAAGATCAACTATACATAACCTAGCAGTGACAATGTTATAAACATGATCAAACCCATTGAATATCTTTGCATGATGGGTCCTAACTCTGACAAGGAGCCCAATTATGATACAGATGATAAAATACCCAAGGTTGTCATAAAAATGCAAAATGCTTGACAAAAAAATAGGTACACTCAACCTAAGGTAGTTCTTAGAGTGGAAAAATCTTCCTCCTCGCATGGTGAGCCTCTTAATGTTGTCACTAGGGGGCAATCAAAAGTCACCCTTAAAGTTTCGAATGATCCTAAAAATGCTTCATCATCAAATAAGCAGCTACTTCAATGATCTCTAGTTATGAACTTGTCAATTAGCTACAATGAATCCTTACCTAAATACCCATCTTTGAATTGTTAGAGCTATCTCTTTTGCACAAGGATATTTTTAAAAAATCCATACACTCTACCAACATCCCCACACATATTGATGTAGAGTGGTTCCAAGCTATGGTGAATCACATTTCTTCACCCCATCTTACATTTTGTGAAGAAGATGAAAAATCTCTCTATCATTTCCACAATCTCACCCTCCACATAAAAGTCCAAATTTTTTGTACTCGCATTCATTGAGTCCTAATAGAAAATGGTTCAGGGTTACACATTATCTCTTTCAATGTTATTCAACAACTAGGCATGTTTGAATTTTCCATCGACACTAGGTGAAAGGTCACCATCAAAGCCTATGATGAGGTCAAAAGACCTTCTAAAGGTCTCATTATGTCCTACCAATCCATGTTGTTCTAGTTGAAAAATATGTGGTCTTCCAAGTTCTAGACATCCCATTCGTGTATAATTTGTTGCTAGGAAGACATTGGATTCATGATATGTGTAATGCCTCACCCAAAGATCCTTGGAACAAGCATAAATAAAAGCCAAGATATATATATATATATTTATTTATTTATTTATTTAAAATTATGCACACACACAAAAATAAACATGCATGGATCACAAAGATCACAACAGAAGACTAAACAAACATCGAAACACCAAATATCTCCAAGTGCCACTACTGAATAAAAATGAAAAAGCTACGGAGGTGAAGAATGCATTTGAATCTAAAACATCCTAGATTCGAAAGGTCACACACTAGGGTTCAATACATGATAAAGTGAAATTGCATATAATAACATAGCTAAAGAAATAAATGCATTAAATAACTTAATTTAACCATTTATTTAATCACACTAAAATAATCAATTCACAACACTCACTTTCACATAAAGCATAACAAAGCAAGAATGAAGTAAATAACCATAGCATTAAATCCATATGATTAACTGAACAACATAGTACTCTAACATCTATGATACTGGAAATCAAAATATAACATCTAACCATTAGGTCATCTCAAATGTAAAAATAACATGAGTAACAAGTATCTCTTGTATCAAAACATAACAAGGTACAAACGACAAATATGAGAGGCACTACATCCTCCTCCACTAGGCATAGGCTTACTCCTAGAATCCCACAAAAAGATAGGGGTACAAATCTCTCAATCATGTAGCATCTTTCCAAGTCGTAGAAGTCTCATCACTTGGGTTCCATTAGACCCTTACTTGCTCTATTTCCCGACTTCTCAAGGTCAGCCTCCAATGCTGAAGGATACGAATGAGCTCCAATGCACAAGAGCATGCACTATAGCTGCAAGTTTCAAATCATGAGTGGGATAGTTGAGCTCATGGTCCTTGAGTTTTCTAGACTCATAAGCAATCACATGACCATCCTACATCAACATTGCACCCATACCTTCAAACAAAGCATTTGTGTAAACCATAAAATTACCTATAGGATTAGGCACTACAGGGACTAGTGCACTAGTCAAACACTCCTTAAGAGCAACAAATGTTGCTTCACACTAGTCTAACCAAGCATACTGCTTCCCTTTTCACTAAAGAGAAGTGATGGGATGTGCCACCTGAGAAAAGTCTTTCATGAATCAACAGTAGTAGCCTACCAATCCCATGAAACTATAAACCTCTAAAACATTAGTCGGTATCAGCCAATCCATGATAGCTCAAATTTTCTCTAGATCCACCATAATACCATCACCAGTGATGATATGTGCCAAATAATTCACCTCTAACTAGAAGAATCTACATTTACCCAAGTTTTTGTACAACTGATGATCACACAAGAACTGCAACACTTGGTGTAAATGGACCTCATGTTCCTCAATAGTCTTAGAATAGATCAATATGTCATCCAAGAATACAATAACACACTAATCAAGGGACATGCAAAATACTCCATTTATCAGACTCATGAACACCAATGATGTGTTGGTTAACCCAAAGGGTACAACTATAAACTCATAATGCCCATAATGTATATGAAAAGATGTCTAATGAATTTTGGCCTCATGAATACAAAGTTGATGGCATCTCGACCTAAGATCAATCTTTGAGAGCATTCACACTCCCTTTATCTAAACGAACAAGTCATCTATCCTTGGCAAAGGGTATCGATTCTTCACTATCACCTTATTCAATTGATAGTAGTCAATGCATAAATGTAATGATCCATCTTTCTTCTTCAAAAAGATGATTGGTATGAGATGGATTTTAAAATCAATGGTATGTTGTGGTGGCATAACTAGTATCTCATCAAGAAACATGTCTGCATACTCATGAAGGAGTAGGCAATCATCAAATGTCACCATATAGCTCTTAGCCTCCTCAAGATCACTAATAGAGACTACAAACATCTCACATCCCTTCAACATGCTCCACTTCATCTAATTAGATGAGATCATCCGAAGTGAGACTGGTCTCTAGACCCATAAAAGCTCCACCTTCCCACCTATGTCATAACACAAAGCACTACCTTATGCTAGCAATCTATATTTGCTAGATGGTGACTAACCAATCCATGCCCAACATAATGTCATAAAATCCTAGAGGTAGGATGTGAAGATCCACTATGGTGATGAAGGTACCCAAGTTTAAAACACATCCACTAATCAAGGAATCCACAACCACTTTGGATCTTATGGCTAATTCAACTTGCCACCTATCAACCTAACATGCTACCACTAGCTCGCATCATTGAACAAGATATGGTGAAATAAAAGAATCTAAAGCACTTGAGTCAAATAATATCAAAGATGAAATTCCATGTAATGTACTTGTAGCATCGACTATGGTATTGTGGTGCTTAGCTTGATGGTTATCAACCATCATAAATACTCGATGGTTTATACTCGCATCTCCCACAAAAGGCTCCAATCTAGCTGCACCTCTACTAGGTCTTGAAGATGTATTAATAGGACATTTCACTTATTTATGGCCAAGATGGCCATAAGAACAACATTCTCTTACAAACGTGTATCCAAATTCATGCCCACTCTGAGAAACACTAGAATATGGTGCACTTTCCCTGGTAGAGTTCTACTAACTACTCTAAGTGGGGTGATTCTACTGAGACTTATGGCCATAGCTTTAGTCATCCCCTTTCTTCCTTGAGGCCTCTAAATTCTATCCACCCTTAGTCCAATGCTATCATTGTTGATTTCTACAGTAGTTAACACCATGAGAGGGTGTTGACTGGGTTTGGCCCTTTCTTGAGGACTGAGAAACCCTTGCTTCTTGCCCTAAAGTTTGTGCATTATGGCTTTGAGAACCTGATTTACCACTGAACCCTTAGCCAAATTTATCTATGCAATCCTTGCCTTCTTTGCAAAAAGGATAAGTTTCCTTGGTTGATGCATCTGAACCTCTCCAATGATGGAGTCCTTTGACCTCAAACAAAATGTTGAGTAAGGAGTATCTTACCATGATTATAGCATGAGTATTTCCTGAGCTCAAAGAATATGATATTATACTAATCCACTGAGATGTTCCCTTGTTTAATCTCATGGAACTCATCATCATGAGCCTCCCTAAACTAAGGGGATAGGAACCTCTCACAGAATCTCTCCACAAAGATCTCCCAGGTGAGATCTGCTATACTAATCTAAAGCTTTTGCCCCTTTATATTCCACCAAATAGATGCATGATCTCTCAGCTGCATGACTACACAACAAGCCCTCAATTTGGTTGCATATGGATACATAGAAAAGCAACATTCCATATCTAATAACCATGTCTTAGCCCTAAGGCCACCTCCCTTACCAGCATAGAATGGCAATTTAGACTACTGAAGAGATTTCATAATGTCCAAATGGATGGAATCCTCACCATCATAATCTTGGCCTCTCTGATGGTGTCCTCTACCACTGGGTAGTGTGTGAGAATTTTCATGCTCATGCTCCTCTCTATGATCTTACATGTGGGAATCTCCATGATGAGATCCCTCTTCCTTGCCATGACCCTATTGATGTTCTTCTGCATGAGGTCCCAACTGGGCTATAATTTCCTATAGCAAATGCATCAATGCCCCAATGCCACTCTGATCTTTGTTACCCTATTCTTCACCACAATCTTGACATTACTCCTCATGGTTTTCTTCTTTATGGTTATTTTGTCAGTTACTACCCTGACCACCAAGTCTATGTGCAGGAGGAATCACTATGGAAGTACAAGATAAGGTCAAAATCATACATAGAAATCATAAGGGTCACAAGCATGAACCAAAAAAATACATAAAAATAAAAAAACATAACAACAACATAGTGGAAGCATAACACAAAGATCTCAATGTTGCAACGTGGGCTCTAATACCAAATGTAATGCTCTGCATGGAGTCAAGGATAAATAAAATCCAAGTTTTTTTTAAAAAGAAGTATGGGCACACATGAAAATCAACATACATGGATCATAAAGATAACAACATAAGACCAAATAAACACCTAAACACCAAAGATCTCCAAGCACCACTATTGACCAAAAGCAACAAAGATATAGAGGTCAAGAACACATTTGAATTTGAAACATCCCAGATTCAAAAGGTCACACATTAGGGTTCAAGAACTCCATAGAGGGTATCCAAATCACCTCTCAAAACCTTTTGGTCAAGTCAAAAAGTTCCTATTGGTGCTTGAGTAGGTTTTCTCATAGGTCCATGTGATATTTCCATATAGCCTAGCTGATACTTTACGAATATCATACAACATTTCTTACATCATCATGCAATACTTTCAGGGTCTAGGTGATAGAGATTACTATGGTCATGTGATACTCTTCCAGTATCATATGACAGAACTCCAAGGGGCCTACAATACTTTCCAATATCATATGATGGAACTCCTTTGGGCATGTGATACTTTCTTTTATCGTACAATAAATCTTCTTTGGGCGTGTGATACTTTCTAGTATCACCCAATGTTAAAGCACTTTCACCCAGGAAAGCAAGAAACATTTTGACGAACATTCAAAAGGAAGAAATAGAGTTAGAACCTCCACAGTAGGGAGTAACAAATCCACAAAATTGAGGCTTAGACACTTCAACATGAGAATATCATGAACATAACTAACCATCTAAACCATATCAGTGAATGAAAAACATGCAAAAAGCAACATCACAATGTGCACAAACAACTAAAATCTTGCACCATTCGTCCCAACTATAATAACATCATGAGATTTTGAAATCCCTAGCCATCCACCATGCATAACATCCCAAACTGCCAACTAGATAGTTGAAGTTGTCTTATGAGGGCATCACTACTAAAACATAATAACATCATAAGAAGAAGAAGAGCTAACATGTTAATCCAGTAAAGCAATAGATACTTCAACTAATAGTGAATCACATCATCTAACCATATGCTAACATCATAATAAGGAATACATAAATAAAACTAAAACCATCTAAACATGATATCCAAGCATTCCAATTAAGGCATAAATCACAAGAGAACATACTCTAGAAACCTAGATAAACCAAGTGAAACATCAAGCATCAGTTGCATTGGAAATAGACCGACTCTGTACACTAGTCCCCATCAGTGGTATAGGTAGCTATGACTCCTAACCACATGAAACCTATAGGTCCACTCCCACCATACTAATGGAGATAATGATCCAACCACAAACACACATAAAGAAAATGTCCATGGCTAACACTCATGCCAAATAGTAAAGAGAACTAAAACCAAGCTAATGAAATAATGGAAGTGGATCAGGTTTTGGTTAGACACTCTATGGGTCAACTATTTAGGGCTTGATGAAGGGTAAGTAGCTTGGCATCAAGTAGCCCAAGCTAGTATTGGAAGCATCAAATCCCAAGGGAGGTGCACACTCTGTGTCCTCGTGTCAGCTCCGAGTGCTCATAATTAAGTGTCCTTGGGTGAACTTTAGGTGATCACATTTTTTAATCTTATATTTTAATTTATTTAGTTATCACTTTTTTAGAACTTCTTCATGCGAACCATCTGGGAAATATTCCCCAAGATTGCGAGAGAAGCCCCTCCATGCTACCCTACATACCTGTGCTCATCACATAATGAATGCTTGTAGGCATGCATATTCCCAACCCAACCCCAATGAACATAACTCCACCAAATACAACTTGGATTTTGGGCCTCGCAAGCACCTAAAAAATACATGTGCACGTGCTTGTGTGTGGGTTCACCACCATCATGAAGATCATAAAACAAGGGTTGGATGAGAACACAAGCAAAATAACACTCAATTGAACACAAGCTTGGGAGTAAAAATGTAGCACACATCCCAATGCAACATAAAAGTGAAATAGTGATTAGATGGAAATCCTATAGATAATCCAAGGCCATGACCAAAATCATGCCAAGAAAACCTAAGAAAATTGTACGATAGAAATCGAGGCAAAAACCTCAAAAAACCCAACATTGATGAAAATCAATGAAAATAAAACCCATTCACCCCAAGGATGAATAAGCCACAAAAATATAATAAAAATTGGGTTTGGAAACCATATGCAAAAATGGCCAACATAACAGCATGAAACCCCAAACCCTCATCCCAAAAATTAGGGAAATACTCATACTTGATGAACAAAGTAGAATTAGCAATCAAAAATAAAGGGGAATGCTAGTTCTCAACCTCCTAACATATAACTACCAGAAACAAAACCAAAAATAGAGCTTAAACATAAAAAAGGGAGAGCCCTACCTGATAGCCAAAAGGGTCAAAATGGGAATCTAAACAACAAAATAAAAATCCTATGGAAGCTGCCAAAAATTATGGAAAGTCAAGGTCTCCCCGAGCTGGATCTAATGATATTGATCTCACAACAATACCACACCCATAGCTCTTACAATGAACATAAACATAATCCTACAGAAGAGGATTTGGGAAAAACTCTCAAGTTTCTTACTTCAAAAAGTGAGAAGTGAGGAATAAAATTCCTCTTTGGATAGTTATTCACTTTTTGAGTGAATAATGGATTAGGGTAAATAACTAGGTAACCTAGTTAAACCTTGAATCAACCCAAATGAAAATAGGCTATTCCAAGTAATTGAAATTCATCTACAACAAAGTTGTCAAGAATTAAAAGTAATTAAAATAAAGCTCAAAATTTTTCTTAAAACTAAAATTATAGAATTTCTTAATTAATTTTGCGACAAATGTGAACCTCTAAATGCACAGACACACTCACAGGTCCAATCACATAATGGAAATGAGTCCATATTTATTAAATCACCAGAGGGTTTAATTTTAAAAATTAAACAAGATACATCAACCATACATGGACGAAATTGGTTAGATATGAACAACTGAATCACTAACTCCATGTGCCACTACCAGGGATATAATTTCTTGCACACTAAAATACATGATCAAGTGCAATTGCCTATAATAACATAGCCAAAGAAATAAATGCATTAAATAACTTAATTTAACCATTTATTTAATCAAACTAAAATAATCCATTTACAACACTCACTTTGGAATAAAACATAACAAAGCAAGAATGAAGTAAATAACCATAGCATAAAATCCAACAAATAAACATAATCAGAGGATAAGTCCAAATAACAGACAACCAGATATCATCATAAAACATAATGTCATCACAAAAGGAATCATCATGCAGATATGATCAATTGAACAACATAGTACTCTAACATCTATGATACTGGAAATCCAAGTATAAGATCTAACCATTAGGTCATCTCAAACATAAAAATAACATGAGTAACAAGTATCTCTTAGACCAAATTATAACAAGGTACAAACTACAACATGAGAGGCACTACACTATGCAAGAAATACCATCTACATACCACCAATGTATAAAGTTTTCTTTCAACAATACTAAGATAATTATCCCTAGAGACAAGTCAATGTCCATCAATACACTATCTGTTGTTGAAACACTCATTCCTCACAATTGCTCTTCTCATGAGCTTAAATTGTCCCTAACAAAGTGTGAACATAAATTAGAAAATGATGAGCCTAGGTATGGGTGCATACACTCTAGATTCTATTATTGCTCTACCAATTTCTCCTCGATCCTATAGGAAACCTTCTGCCAAATCAAATCCCTTGGCTTCTACTATGACCATTTTTGGCACTTTTGTTCAATCCTCAATTCCCCTAGAAGAAGAAAAAGAAGACTAAGCTATCAAAGATTGGATATATAGTGAAAGTGAATATGTGTTGAAAGTCACAGTCACTACTCCTATCTCTCCTAAGCATTATGGAAAAGGATACAAATTTCTAACAAACATGGGCTATCAGGGCCATGGATCCTTAACTGGTAATAAAAAATCTCTCATAGAACCCTTAAGTCATACTAAGGGTCAAAACTAGAGATACTACTAGCCTAGGTTTTTGGATAGAAGATGAATTACCAACATTTGACAAAAGAGCTCCCATGTTTAGCGAATCATAGGATGATGAACCATCTTCTTCTACAACTATCATGCAAGAAGACAATTCTATGCCCTCCACTTTTCTCCTTTTGGGGAAAATAATCAATGATTACCTCCAATGATGCCAAGGGTTCCACTTCTAGACAACATGAACATGATGAATCTAACCATGAAGACTCAAACATAGGAAGGATAAGAGAGAATATTTATCTCTTGATTGCTAGGAACCAGAGTATAGATTCTAATGAGTATGAATGGGAAAGTCTCTCAGATCCATCTTGCAAAATAGGAGTGGATGTTATTCATTCCTATGCTACCCAGCTGAAAATAGTTGAAGAGTCTAGTTTAGGGCCTGACAAGTTTGGTTCACAAAGTGTTTTAGTGGATCATGTTGATCCCTTTAGGTCTATTCCTGATCTAGATGCCTTTGGAACTTTCACTATAGGCTCAACCTCTCATGTCACCAAAGATGACTCCTTTTGCATAAATAATATCGAAGCCTCCACATCCCTCTCATTAATCCATTCTGATCTCATAGATTGGTTTTCTCAAAGACTTGAACTACCATGTTTCCAAAATGACTATGAGATCATCTACTACCTCAATGCTATTGAACCCGTGATATCTTCCACCAGTGAACCCATGGTTAACATAAGAGAAACAGATATCAAATAGCTCAATCTTAAAATTAAAAGAAAAAAGTGGTCAGATGGAAAAAACCACTTTGTGGCAGTATCTGAACCCAAAAAAAGTAAAAATAAAAATGTATCCAATGGTGAAAACCTCCTTGAGGCACTTAGAGATGAGGTACTTGGTAGTCTAGCAAGATATTTATAGGATAGATCTTTGGTTCTCATCAAAACCATGTAGCCTATCAACTTGGGTACAGAAGAGTCCCCTAAAATCATTCATGTGGCTCAATCTCTATCAACTAAAGAAAAGGAGAGCTTTGCCAAGCTCTTTCAAGAAAATAAAATTAATTTTACTTGGACCTACTCAAATATGCCTAGTCTTGACACTGATCTAATTATACACCATCTATCTATCTCTCTTGATGTCAAACCTATTAAATAGAAGTTGAGAAAGATGCACCCAAATGTGGCTCTTTTGGTCAAGGAAGAACACAAAAAAATCCTAAGTGCAAACTTTATTAGAGCCATTAATTATGAAAAATGGATTTCCAATAGTGTACCTATGTCTAAACATGATAAATCCATTCAAGTGTGCACCTATTTTAGATACTTAAATAAAGCATGTAGTAAGGATGATTTCCCACTATGTAACATAGACATGATAGCAAATATGACTATAGGTTATGAGATGTACTCTTTAATGGATAATTTCTTTGGGTACAACCAAATCAAAATCACCCCTGGAGATTAGAAAAAAATATCTTTTACATGTACATGGGGTACCTTTTGTAGGAATGTCATGCCCTTTGGGCTAAAGAGTGCAGGAGCTACCTATTAACAAGCCATGACCACCATCTTCCATGATGTGATGCACAAAAGCATGGAAAACTATGTTGATGACACATTGGCCAAATCTAAACATAGAAATACACATCTTGATGACATTAGTTTGATATTGGACCATATGGAACAATTTTAGCTTCAATGAATTCCCAAAAACTATGCCTTTGGTGTCAAGTCAGGAAAATTTTTAGGCTACATCATATCAATAAAAGGCATTGAAGTTGATCCTGAAAAGGTGCAAGCCATCATAGAAATTCCTCCTCCTAGAAATATCAATCAATTCAGAAGTCTTTAGGGACATCAGCAATCCGTTAGGAGCTTCATATCTTAGTTAGCTAATAAAGCTCAATCTTTCAATAAGAACTTGCATAAAGGCTCCACATCTATCTAGAATGAAGAATGTCAATACAGATTAGATCAGATCAAAGGGTATTTGGATAAACCTCTAGTGTTAATGCAACCCACCGATGAAAACCTTTGATTCTATATATTTTGGCTACAAACTCTTCCCTAGGAGCACTTTTAGCACAAAGTGACGAAACTGGAACAGAGTGTGTTATATACTACATCAGTCAAACTTTGGTGACATATGAGATGAACTACAATAATATTGAGAAGGCTTTCCTTGTAGTGATATTTGCCTCCCAAAAGCTTAAACACTATATGTTAACTCACACAGTGCATCTCACTGCTAAAATTGATCCCCTAAAACACTTAATTAGGAAAGTTGTGTTTACCAGCCGCTTGGCTAAATAGATGATGGTTCTCTCTAAATTTAAGATTCAATACATCATACTCAAAGCTATCAAGGGGCATTTCATAGTAGACCAACTAATTGATTTTCCATTAGAAGATACAATGCTTATGTGGATTGAGTTTCTAGATGCTTTCGTTATGTATTACACTATTGAACTTGGAAGATGTTCTTTGATAGTTCTCACACCCAAAATGGGGCTAGGGTAGGCATTCTACTTATCACACCTCATGGTTACACAATCTTAAAGTCTTGCAAACTACTATTGCCTCGCATTAACAATATTACAAAGTATAAGGCTTTAACAAGTGGGGTTAAAATGGCTTTATAATGGAGAATCGTGGAGTTTCATATCTATGGAGATTCTCAAATTTTCATAAACCAAGTCAACAATGAGTATCAGACCAAAGATGACAAATTGGTCCCTTATAAGAAGTTGATTGATGCTCTACTGAACTAATTCATATTCATGACATTTTAGCAAACCCTAGAGTAGGAAATAAAGTTGTAGATGATATGGCCACCCTAGCATCTAGTCTTCAATTACAAGAACATGAATCACATTTTGAGTTCCTAGTGGAAGAATTTCATCACCTTGCCTATGAATCCTTTAATAAACATGTGATCTACACCATATTTGGTCATGATTCATCTCGCTATGCCACCATTTTCTCCTATCTATGTGATCAAATTATTCCTAAAAATCTCATGTGAAATAAAAAATACCAACTCCTTTGCAATGCCTCACACTACACCTTGGTCTCTAGTGACTTGTATAGAAAAGGTCTAGATGGAATACTCCTTAGGTTTCTAGAAATAGAAGAGTTCAAAAAGGCATTAGCCAAAGTACATGATGACATTTGAGGGAAAAATTCTAATGGCCTTACACTTCCTTGAAATTTTCTTAGAGTGGGTTATATTATTGGCCAACTATGTCAGCCGATGTTGTTTGATATGCTAAATCTTGTAGGAAATTTCAGCTTCATGGTAACTTGATGTATGCTCCTAGATGTGAGCTTATACCTTCTATTACATATTGGAAATTTCAGCAATGGGCCTTTGATTTGGTAGGAAAGATTCATCCAAGTTTGTCCAATGGTCACAAGTTTATTATCACAATGCCTAAGGCTCACAACTCAACCATCTGTATATATCTATTGATCCTGAAAAAATCTTAAAAATCAAAAAATGTATTGAAAAAATGATCATCTTAGTGAAAACCTAGCAATAGGCACTTTGATGTATCACAAAAAATATTAAAAATTAGAAAAAAAATTGAAAAAGTTCTTAAAAAAACTTCCAAGTGGTGGAAACTTGGAAAAATGTGCTACTTGAGATCCTTGCACCTATGTCTATCAGTCTTAATCATTCACTCTGCAACACATCTCCTAGCTTGGAATTTTCCCTTGTCCTCATCTTGGGGGCACTACAACTTAGCCTATTGAGGTCTCCTTGTGCATTAGGGTTTCTTTGGAAACTCACAAAACAATGTTTCTCAAGACTACCCCAACTTGACATCAAATGTTTCTCAACACTTTTCGAATTCAAGTCTTAAAGAAATGGTGACATGAAATACACATAAACACTTAAAAATTAAATTTTATGAGCTATGATGACCTTTATTTTTCTTTGTGTGCTATTTATGATGGTTTCTTTGTTGAGTGTTCCCTCCCTAATAGTCTTTCAAGGATGTCCTAGACTAGAAGGCTGGGAGCATGGGGCATGTTTTAATTGCTTTCTACTTGTGGATATACTTTGTTATTTTAAGGTGTTTTAGAGAATGCATATCCTTATCAATTTTTCCAAGACTACACTCAAGGGTTATCCTACCACTTATACCTTAATACAGGTGTAATCTTACTATATTAAAACCTAGGGAATCTAATTGCATAGCCATCTTGACTTACATGTCTTTTGATGCTTAGGTTGGATTCCCACATTCCTATCTAATATTGATCATATTCATATCCTCATAGTTTACTCTAGTGTTGATTGTATGATCTTATCATAAATGCTCAATGATGAAATTAGAGTCTAAATATTTTGTGTCCCTTACAAGTAAACCACTTTGCATGCTAGTTTTCATCATAGGTGCATTTTATCTTAGTCTTGCATTTGGGGAGAGCTCTCCCTTCATCTTTTTTTTTGGACATATCAACGAACTGCTTTCATATCTTCTTCTCTTTATTCTTGATCGTGTTTTTTCATCTTCTTGATCTTTTGCTTTATCTCTCTACTATCCTATCATCACAAGGGGTTAATCTAAAAATCACATCAGATCTATCCAAGTATCATATTTTTAATACATGAGTCTATATCATACACATGAGAGCTAAAAACTATACATGAGAGAGATCCATGAGCATATCAACATGAACATAAAACTATGCATACATGAGCAGGAAAATGGAAACATAAACACTAAGATATCCATATACAACATTCACAAAATGAGACAAGTGCACAAAGATATCGATCAAATCTAATATCTCATATTAATATCAAAGATGTCAGAATATAATATGGGATCCAAAATCTGGATGAATGTCTCAAAATACACATAGTACATTAAAATTGTCATCAAAACATTAGCCTAGACCTAAGACTAGTTCCCCCCTCATGAGTAGGTTGTACCTAGGTAGGAGCCGTTGGTGCCCTCAATGGTAGCTAATTCAATCTACCAACCCTCTCCAAGTACATAGGTACCCATCATTCCACCAAAATTGCAAAAATATACACATTGTGGTAGTAGGCTGCCCTGGCTGTCTATCACTCCACCTCCCTCTAGACCTCTACTAAATCATCTCTTAGAGATAGGTCTCACCTACTAGCCTCTGCACACCCATCCATCAGTTGCTGATCTCTTATCACTATGGTCATCCTCAACCCCTATATCTCTACCTCCAAAGCCCAGATCCTAGTGTTTTAGTCAGCCTCCCCTTTATGTCCTCTAGTAGGTTACTCCTACCATACCTCCACCTGTACTACTCTCTTGCATCTCAATGGATGCTCCTCCTCCTCCCCATTCTCCTCCTCCTCTCTCATAGCCTAGGTGTGCGTATATCTCCTCCCAACAGATTAGGAACTACTCCTGACCTCTTTGTGCCTGCTACCTTGGCCTGCACCTCCACCACCATCTCCTCCATCTCCCCCTATCCTACTACAATGGGTGGGGAATTCAATCATGTGAATCTAGGAAAAGGATGCCTCTGCATCTCATACATATAAGTTGGATGTGCTCCTGCATCTACCACCTCTACACAGTAGTCCCAAGGCTCATGCATCAAAGTTATTGTCTCTCGTAAGGTGACTTGATAATCTAACATGGGTAGCCAACCTTGAGCCTCCTCCTCATGAAATTGGGCATAAGTAGTAGTCTCCATCAACATCCCCTTTTGCAAGCCAAACTAACCCCATACTTGACTAATGACAAACCGCTCTACTATCTCTGAATGTCTCTTGACTAGTGGCTAGTTATAGTGCATGTACTCTTGCTCCCATGCATCAAACCATCTATAGCACTCACAATAGGGTCACCATACAAATGAAGTAAGGTCATCAAAGAGCCACCAGTAGTAAGTCACATATCCATTATGACTCTATGGGATGAACCCTGTATATCTAAAAATGAAAGGCTCACTATGCTCTCGCAGTTGCATCGACAGTCGAATCACTATAATATGCTCTCATGCCCATACCTAGTCCAACACCATACCACATGCCTAGATCTTCCCTAATTGGTAGGGTATCTCATGGAGCTCCCTATACATATCTTCTAGAATTGGAGGTCCCCATGCCATCCTCTGAGGCTACCCCAAAAAATCTGCTAATAGTGTACCTCATCCTAGTGGGAAGCCCTTTTGACCCTTGTTTGTGACCAAAACCTAGGCAATCAATGAGCATAGAAGGCAAGGTTGTGGATACTTAGCCTCGTACTCATCTATGAGTCACTCCCAACTCAAGTGGTGATCCAAGATAGTAAAATCATGGAATACCTATTGTATGACTGCTCTCCCCTCTATTGGTGATGAAGGGTGCTTCCCTTAAAACCATAAACTCATAATAGAAAAAAGAAGCATTAGTCAATGAGAGAACAAAATATGGATTTCTTATTTGCATCATAAACACAAAATTATAAAATTCTCAAGTACAATATGCTAACCCACATGGGCACCTTCATTACAATAATCTGCAAGACAAGCTACAAACTATCACCCAGAGCTATCCTAGACAATGTTCGAGTCTTTCTTAAATAAGCAATTTTATACCACCCAGGAAGGTTCTAGACATTGAAACTTCATAACTAGGGCTGATAGACCCTAAAAATACATATAGAGTCGGCCAAATACATCTTTGACAATTATTTTAGATATTCTGGGTAGCCCAACTTTGAAAGGCTATAACTCACAAACTACTGCTCCAATTGGCTATTATAACCACTTTTTAGAAATGCCAGCTTCTGATCTACAAGCTCAAAAAAGTGCTAGCACCTTTCCATCGAGTTTTTGGACCTCATCCAAGCACTCTAAGGCCTCCAATAGTGAGCTTGAAGATTTTTCTACAAATTTTTTTGCCAAAAATCTACAATAACTTCTTTGATACTTATGCTTGAGCAATGAGATTTTATAGTAGGCTTACAACTCTAAGCTGGACCTTGCTGTAGAAAATAAGAACATTCTGAGCTCATATGAAAAACTTACTATAAATAGCAATAGAAAGTTCCCATAAATAGTAACCACCCTATCTACTAGTCTTTATTAAAATAGAAAAGACTGAAATACATTTTTTTTGGGGTGATGCAAGATTTCTCTTACACCAAGGATGCTCCTACATCAGACACCCAGGGTAATTTAAGAAGTGACTCCATCACGTCTCAAGTGTTAAGAGGAAAACCAAGATAGTTAACCTCCTCCTTTACTGGCCATGATGAATCCTCTACTAGCCTCCCTTTCCATTTGACCAGGTAACTTCATAAGTTTTTTTCCTTGTACTTTTTCCAACATGATTGTTCAGTATCTCCTCAATCTCCTTTGTAGCCGAACTAGTTGCTGGAATACTCCATTGCACTTCTGCAAGTTCATCTCCATCACCTCCTTCATAGTACTCTATCAAATCTAAAATATTAAATACTGGTGAAATATTTAATTCCGTAAGCAACTCCACTTCATAAGCATTTCTAAATTCATGCCTTTTCACTAGCTTGTACGAGCCAAACTTCTTCATCTTTAGCTTATTATATGTACCCACTGGAAAATGTACCTTCCTCAAAAAAACTATGATGTCATCTCCAATCTAAAATTCCTTATACCTCCTTTTCACATCTATCTTAGCCTTATACTGTGTATTCATCTTTATTATGTGCTTCCTCACCTCTTCATGGATGTTCTTCAAATGTTCAGCAAAATCTTCTACTTCAGCACTACTTATCTCTCTATCCAACTACCTCAATTCAGAAGCATTTCTAAGACTACTCCAAATTACAATCTAGAGTAGTGATTTACTAGTACTCTTGTTGATAGAATTATTATATGCAAATTCTTCTTGTGGTAAAATCAAATCCCATCCTTTTGGCTTGTCTCCAACCAAACATCTCAGCAAGTTTCCCAAACTATGATTCACAACTTCTATCTATCCATCAATTTGTGGATGATGTGATGAATTGAACTTCAAATCTGTCTTCAACTTCTTCTACAAATTTGGTATCTTGATCTACAATTATACTCTTTGGTAGGCCATGTAGTCGCACCACTCCTCTGAAAAACAATTCTACTACATGAACAACATCACTAGTCTTCTTGCAAGGAATAAAATGTGCCATCTTTGAAAACCTATCAACCACCACAAAAGTAGAATCATGCCCATGTTGAGTCCTTATTAATCCAAGAACAAAATCCATGTTGACATCCTCCCATGGCTTCTTTGGTACAGGTAATGATTGATACAATCTGGTATTCTACTTCACTCCTTTACCATCTAACATACTCTGCAACTCTCTACAAACTTCTTTACATCTTGCTACAATTATGGCCAATAATATTTTTTAGAAACCAAAGCTATGGTTTTATCCCTACCAAAATGTCTAGCCAATCCTCCACTATGCTTCTACTTGATGAGTTCTCTCTCATTGAACTTCTAGGAATGCACAATTGGCTTCCTTTGAACAACATACTATCCTAGATCATGTAATCCAACCACCTTGTCCTATGAAGTCTAACAGGTTTTTTACAAGCCTTCCACTCTTATGTTTCAAATTAAATGTATAACTCTGCAAAAACTCAACCCACTTTAAATGCCTTTGGTTCAATTTTCTTTGATTATTCAGATATTGCAAAGCTTGATGATCAGTATACAAAAAAATGCTTGAACTATAGCATAAAATTCTTGATCATAAATAGAATATTTTCTTTTTGCATCATTCAGCTTCTCATTGAAATAAGCAACAAGTCTACCTTCTTGGCTCAAAACAGCTCCTATTGCAGTACCACTAACATCATAGTCTACTTAAAACACCTTGTTAAAATAAAATGTACTAAAATAGGCTATTTGGTAACTTTCTATTTCAATGGATTAAAACTCTTATCTGCTCCTATAGTCAACTTAAATTCTTTCCTATCCCCTCTCATAGTTTCAGTCAAGGGTCCACAAATACTGCTAAAAAATTTTATGAACTTTCTGTAAAATGTAGCCAGTCCATGAAAAGATCTTACCTCTGTCACAGTCCTTGGAGTAAACCATTCAAGGATAGCCTTCACTTTCCCTGGATCCATTTTTAGACCTTCTTCTAACACAACAAATCCCAAGTACACCAACTCTTTCTTTACAAAACTACACTTCTTCAAGTTTATCAACAACTTTTTTTCCCTCAACTTATCAAACAACTTGTGAATATGGATCAAATGCTCCTCCAATGTCTTACTAAAGAATATATCATCTAGGTAAACAATGACAAACTTACCCATAAATTCCTTTATTACCTCATTCATGAGCCTCATAAAAGTGCTCAGTGCATTGGTTAGCCCAAAAGGCATGACTAACCACTCATACAGTCCTTCCCTTGTCTTGAAAGTAATCTTCGACTCATAACCTTCGCTGATATGAATCTGATGGTATCCACTCTTTAGATATATCTTTGTAAAATACTTAGATCCACTCAAACAATCCATAATATCATCCATCCTTGGCAATGGAAATCTATACTTGATTGTGATCTTGTTGATAGTGCAACAATCTGTGCACATCCTCCATTCTCCATTTTTCTTTGATGTTAATACTACTAGTACAACACATGGACTTAGACTCTCTCAAATCAACCCCTTCTGCAACAAGTCATTAACTTGTTTGTTCAACTCTTCACCTTTTTTTGGTGTCATTCTATGTGTTTCTTTGTTCGGAAAACTAGTTGTTGGAACCAAATCCATCTAGTAACTAATCTTCCTCATTGGAGGCAATCCATCAGGTACATTATCTAATAGAATATCAAACTATTCTCCCAACATATCTACAACTTCTATAGGTAGCTCCTCCACTTCTTCCTTTCTATATTTTAGAATTATAGAAAAACACACATTCTCACACTTCATACCTTTGAGAAACTCTTTTCCATAAACAAAAGATATTCTGGTAGTACTACATACCTTTTTTTCTTTATCCTTCAATGGTTTCAACTTATGTTTCACTCCATCTTTGGTCAGAGTGTAGATATTTGCTCACCCATCATGTACAACATGCCTCTCAAACTACCATGGCCTATATAGCAACATATGACATATGTCCATAAGTATGATTTCACATAGTACCTCATCCTAGTAGCTTCCAATCTTGAACTTCAATGAGCATTGTTCATTGACCATAACCTTGTGGTCATCTTGCACCCAAGAAATACAGTATGGATGTAGGTGTTTCTATCTCTTCAGCTTCAACTTAGTGACCATCATTTCTGACACCATATTGTCAGTACTTCCACCATCAATGATCAAATCACAACACTTATCTTCACATCTACACCTTGTGTGAAACAAGCTCCTTCTTTGATCAGGTTCATTCTCACCAGTCAGCAGGACTCTTCTGTTAACTAGGACTTCTCCTCTTTTAGCATCTTCAAAATGTAAGGATCTAGCATCTTCATCAACATGTGCAACTCTAGCTAGGCCTTCAGTTCTTCAATTTTTCCTTCCTTAGCACTAGGTACATTCAAATGCTCTATGCCATTCTTCTCCACAGTGAAAACATTTCCCACAGAAGCCTCCTCTTCCAAATC
Source organism: Cupressus sempervirens (assembly GCA_028749045.1). NCBI lineage: Eukaryota > Viridiplantae > Streptophyta > Pinopsida > Cupressales > Cupressaceae > Cupressus > Cupressus sempervirens. Next base: position 513,716,092 of record CM053787.1, on the reverse strand, counting down.
CTTGTTCTTTGCCTCTTCCTTTCTGATCTCTATTATTTTGATCATGGAAATGATTGAAATTATTTCCCCTTTGGTTCTGAATGCTACTTCCAGCCTCATCCTTGTTCTTATGATCATCATTATGGCCTCCATAATATCGTCCGCCAGATCTTCCACTACAACCTCTTCCACTATTCTTATTGTCAAACTTCTTGCTCAATTTCTCCTCAACTCTTAGGGAAAACTGGTATGCATCCTCAATATTGTTCATTTGAACTAGACTCGGCCTGTCCTAAATGCTTGGCCTTAACCCATTAAGATAACAAGAAAATTTCTCCTTATCAGCTTCTACATGGTTGGTTCTAATGAGAACTTAGTAGAACTCTTTGGTATACTCTTGAAAAAAATTTTCTTCTTGCTTCATTCCTTGCATCTTCTTCAATAGATCAAGCTCATAATCCATAGGAATGAATTATCACTTCATTTTAGCTATCATCTGATCCCATCTGGTGATTTTTTCCTTCCCCTTTCTATTTTGCTCCAACTAAACCTCTTGCCACCAAATCTTTACATATCCCTTCATTTTTGCCTTCACAAACTTGACCCTATCTAGATCCTCAATATCTTCATACTCAAAGTACTCCTCCACTTAATTGATCCAATTGATCAACTCTTCTGGGTTAAAATTTCCTAAAAATTTTGGAACCTCAAACTTTGGTCTTTTTCCAATCTTGGAAATGGCCCTAAAAAGCCTCTTTTCCTCTAGGTTTAGAACTTCTTCCTCATCCTTGCTTTCATCTCTCACAAGAATATTTATTCCTCTTTGCATTTATTCTTCTAATGCTTGAATTTGCCTTTGCAGGGCTTGGAAACCCTCAGGTGTAACACCTACAGCTCTTCTACCATGCTCTCTTTATGGAGGAATTTTTGTGCTTCTATTGAAATTCTAGTGCAAATTGCCTCACAATTGGTGATCTGTCTACACACTTAGCCCAATCCATGGTCCTAGTGCAAACTACCTCACAATCAGTAATCTGTCCACACACTCAAGAACTCTAGCTCTAATACCATTTGATAAAGGGTGCTCCCATTAAAACCATAAACTCATAACATAAACAAAGAAACATCAGTTAATGCGAGGACAAAATATGGACTTCTTATTTACACTGCAAATGAGAAATTACAGAATTCTCAAGTACAATATGCTAACCCACATGGGCACCTTCATTACAATTTGCAAGACAAGTTGTGAACTATCACCCAGAGCTGTCTTAGAAAATTAATGCGATCAAATTTCCACAATCCATAATAGTTATACTAATTTTTTGGATAAGATTGTGTAAAGATTTTTTTTTCCATCAACGTTTTGAATCACACTACGTGATCCATCATCAAGATGAGAGAGCAAGAGGTGTAAAACAATGTAAGTTATAGATTTAGCACAGGCTCACCAAATAAAGAAGACAAGGAGGAGAGGAATTGCACACACCCCAAAGAAAGAAAAAATAAAATTAAGAAATTAAGACTAAAATAACGGGGAGGACTGAACCAATGATATCAACAATCATAGAAAATAAAAGCACACAATATCAACAATCATACAAAATAAAAGCACCTGATATCAACAATCATACAAAATAAAAGCACCCGATATCAACAATCATACAAAATAAAAGCACAATGTTTAGGCTTTTCTTAAGTAGGCAATTTTATGCCACCCAAGAAGGTTCTAGACATTGAAATTTCATAACTAGGGCCGACAGACCCTAACAATACATATAGAGTCGGCCAAATACATTTTTGACAATTATTTTAGATATTTTGGGTAGCCAAACTTTGAAAGGCCATAATTCACAAACCATTGCTCTGATTTGCTATTATAGCCACTTTTCAGAAATGCCAGCTTCTAATCTATAGGCTTGAAACTATGGTAGTGATCTTCTATCAAGTTTTTGGACCTCATCTGAACACTCTAAGGCCTCCAACAATAAGCCTAAAGATTTCTTTCTCAAAAATCTACAATAACTTCTCTAATACTTATGCTTGAGCAATGATATTTTTATAGTAGGCTTACAACTCTAAAATGAACCTTCCTATAGAAAATGAGAACATTTTGAGATAATCTAACAAACTCACTAAAAATAGCAAGTTCCCATAAATAGTAACCGCCCTATCTACTAGTCTTTATTAAAATAGAAAATACTGAAATAAAAATATTTTTGGGGTGATGCAAGATTTCTCTTACACCTAGGATACTCCTGCATCAGTTGGGATCTAATCATAATATACCTTTGATATGCAGTAACTCACGTCAGTACATACTAAATGGATATGAGAAACTTATTCGCGTATGAACAACAAAACATAAACACTCATTAGCTCTTCATAGAAAGGAACATGAAGGATGTGATATAAATCCTCAAATGTGATGGTAGCCTCTCCAGTCAGCAAGTGGAAGGTGGAAGGTATTGTGCTCATTGTGCCACTGCTCAACTAAAGCACTCAATAGCTCATGATTCATCCATATATGGGGCATGCATGTCACCCACTTTAGCTCCATACTTGATATGGTAGCCTTCTCATCATCATTTAGATGATGAAGGATGTGTAACCCCACCACTTTGGGGGCACTAATATGAAGTGTGGGGAAAATAATCTACAAAACCAAGTAAAATGAACATCAGAAACATCAAACCAGTGCTTAAATATGTAGCAAAAGCCCAAAAACTGACTGTGTGACACTTTTTTTTATATTCAGGTGATACTTTTTGTTGATTAAGAATTGTATGATACTTCTTGTAATACTTGGGTGATACTTTTTCTTGGGCGACATTTTGCACCATATGGGATGACATTTGTGTATGGCTCAGACGACAAACTTTGTTAGGCAGTGCGATATTTTTGGTCTAACAGAAATATTGTGTGATATTTCTTAAAGTACCAATGTGATACTTTTAAAGTATCATGCAGTATTTCTTTATCAAACCCCTAAATCATACTGAAAATGCAATAATTGCTTCCAAGAATGATAAAAGATTGATAACTTATTGGGGCCTCATAGTCAGTTGGCCAGTTGTGCAACTGGTTGTGCTCATAATGATGTCGGTGGGTTAGAATGTCTACTAAAGACATTATCTCTCTCCAAATCACTTAAAAGCTCTCAAAATCATAAAAGACAAATGAATTAAAAATGACACTTGGACCCCTTATATAACCTTCCGACCTCATTTTGACTCATTTTTCAAACTCCTCAAAATTCTGCAAAAATTGCAACCTTGGGTAATTTTGACATCCTAGATCCATTTTTGGGATCAAAATAAATATTAGATTTCATCTTGATAGTCAAAATTCTATTTCAAAATTATACCTTCTTCTATGCAATTAGCTAACTTTTTGAGGTCTAATCTTTGAATCTTCACTGAGGCATCTTCATTTCTCCATGTTTTCACCATTAAACACTTCATATCTACTTTACTTCATATCTTTCACTTCATATCATCTTTCTAATTACTTTGACCTGATGGTCAACTTTGGTCAAACTGGGACATTATATCATTTCCTTATGGTCACTCTTCGGTTCTAATCATGTATCTATGATCATGGACTTTGTTATTTCTTAGGAGCATATGTTTGATCTTTTCACATGCTCTTGATCCATATACATTTCTTGGTATTAGTAATCTTCTTGAGTTCTAATATTGTCTCTATCCTAGTGTTCAGTACTTCGCTATTAGACTATACATTCAAAACTTGATATCTCCTTCTACATTTCATTCCTTAGAATCAGATCTCTCTATCTATTACTACCTACTTGGCTTCTTGGATTCTATATTCTTTGATGTCATGTGTTCCCATATCAATCACACATTAGTCAAAGAGGGGAAAATGTAATCACCTAAAAATGCTCATCTAGATTATTAGCCCCATTCTTAGCATTTTGGCAAAATTAATTAATCATCTTCTTGGGCCAAATTGCTAAAAATTAATTAATATGGTTATAACCTATAGTTTTGAATATATTATCCTAAGTTCATATTTGATTAAATGAACATGTCCCATTTTAATTAAATAAAAGACCCCATTCTTCTAACCCACTCAATGTGCACACATAAAGTACTTTTTCTATTTTCAAATTAAAGGAAAAGGCTTTTGGTTTAATTTCTCTTGCACATGGATCATGCAAAAGTTTTCTCTCAGCCTTGATGATCCATCCCTTGATTTTAATCTCCACCTTCCATACACCTTTAAAAGGAAGATCTCTCCCCTTCTCAAAGGATCCACACTCTTAAGTATTGTTATGTTGCAGGTTTATCAATTGATCTTCTTGAGAGCTTATGGAGAAATTCTATTTCCTTATCTAATTCTCTTGTACCATAGAATTTTAACTTATATTCATATAGTATAGCCTCTATTTTGCAATAATCTAGCTCACATAGTTTAACTAGCTTGGATCTTGTAATACTCTCATTTGATTAATATAGTTGCATTGTGCATTGCAAGCTAGTTTAGTCCATATTTGCATTGCATAGCTTGAGAGCTCTTTTGGACACTTGCATTCTTGCATCTTGTCTTGAGAACCTCCTATTGCATGTTTTACTAGAAAGGGTTGTGTCTCAAAGGCTCAGTTGAGAGGTATCTACATTTCTCAAAACACACCTTTGCACTCTATGGATAGGGAGCTCTAAGCCAACATTCAAGAATTCCAATCCATGGGATGACTTGAATAGAAGAGTTTAGAGTGTGACACTTTCCGAGTGTATAGGTCCTAGTAGATATTTTGTATTAGTCCTAGCATAGTAAGTCACAAGAAGTGACACAATATTATAGCCCTAACAAGGTAACCTCTTACTACAGTAGTGATGGATTTGTGGGTACCATCCTATACACTAGATTTGTGTCACACTCTAAACCCTTCTATCCAAACAATTCCATGAGTTAGAATGCTTGGATGCCGGCTTAGAGCTCCCTATCCACGGAGTGCAAGAAGCTAGTATTCAAGCATGAAGGCTCTCAACCAAGCCTTAGAAATGTGCTTCTTGCTAGTAAACCATGCAACGGGAGGTTCTTTGAGACAAGAGCAAGAATGCAAGTGTCTACAATGATTTCCTCAAAGATGCAATGCAAGATGGAAGACTAAACTTGAATAGAAATGCAAGATGCAACTATGCTAAACATGGATGAGAGTATTACAAAACCAAATATTTAAACAATGTGAGATTATTGCAAGAAATCAAAGCTAAACTAAAATGCAACTATGCTAAGAATGCCATATGATCTTATGCTAATATGATGGAATGAGAGAATGAGACAAGAAATGAGAAGTTCTCCACAAAGCTCCAAAGAAACCTGTTAGAAAACCTGCAGCATGACAATATTCAAAACCTGGATTCCTTTGAGGGGGAAAGCTCTCTCCCTTTTAAAGATATATGGACGGTAGAGATCAAGATGAAGATGGTGGATGATCAACGGTGGAATTCGAAAATAGGAGTGATCCATGTGCACACACAAGTCAACCAATAGAATATAAGTTGACTTGTCACATAAGACAAAAAGTCTCACAAGCCTTTTCTTTTAATTGTAAAATAGAAAAAGGACTTTACGTGTGCACTTTAAGTGGGTTAGAAGAATGGGGTCTTTTATTTAATTAAAAGGGGACATGTTCTTTTAATCAAATAATGAACTTATGATAGCATAGTCAAACTATAGGTTATAATCAAATAAATTGATTATTAGCAATTTGGTCTAGATAAATGATTAAATTAATTTAGCCAAAATGCTGAGAAGGGGGCTAATAGTCTAGATGACCATTTTTAGGTGATTGCACATCCCACCTCCATTTTCCCTCTAACCAAGGGTTTATGTGTGAATAGAATTTCTTGTTTCATGTGTTGAATTCTATGGTTAGTGAGCATATGTTAATGAGATAGATGAAGTTATTTTCATTTCAATGTTAGTGAAATATATTTTTTGAGTTGAAAGAAGAACAAGGGCATAATAGATTTTTTTTAAAGGTTAAATTTTTAGACGACACTTATTCACGCCTCTCCCCCCACCTAGTATGCCACCTTTCCTATATATTCCAACATTATATGTTTTAAAAATTATTTAGGTATAATTTATTTGAAAATTTTATTTATTTATTACTTATATTTTAATTCCTTTACCTTGATGTTCATATCTCCTCTCTTTTTTTTCCATTTCCATTTACATTTGTCTACTTTCTTTCCTCTTAGCTATTCACAAGAACTTTGACACTTTACATGTTGAAATCTAATTGAAAAGATCATTATTGAAGAAGGGAGATTGTTGATAAAGAATGTTTTTTATCATTGTTTTTTCATTGATTTCAAACCTGCTATTTTTTGGAACGACAATTGCTTATAAGATCCAAGTACTATCACTTAGTTGATTGATGAAGAGGATTTAATCAATAAGATGTAACAAAAGCACCTAAGGGAAAGGTTGAGTTATGGTTTTGTAATGAAGTACAAGGATCAATTAAGACAATGGTAAAATGATGTATTAATAATACACTTGAAGATATAGAAGTTGGATACACTTAGAAACTCTAGAAGAATAAGTTATAACAAAACTGTCTACAAAGCTTGACTAAATTCATTAGTGGGTGCCAAGGAAGTTAGTTCATGCTGAGTAGATTATTAGTAAGTGTCAAGAAAATACAAAATCTAGTGTGTGCTGAGTGAAATAGAAGGTGTTGAGCAAGTTCAGGTGTGGAGCTAAACAAAAATGTAATAGGTGTTGAGCATCAGTAAAACTTAGTTGATGCCGAGTGAATCCATAGTAGGTGCAGAGTAACACAATATCTGTTGAGCATTAGAAAGTTAATAGTGTTGAGCTACTGCATTATTTGAAAAGTCAAAGATTCGTTAGATTTGAGTTGACAAGTTTGTTACCTTGAATTTTGTGAACCAGATGAAAGATAAGGATGTTGAGCTGGTGGCACAGAATTTTAGGTTAACTATTTTTAGGTGAATATAGGTGGATTCTACATGATGTTTCTAGAAGAAACAAGATAAGGGGTAGATACATCATATCTTACCTAATCCATTCGAACAAAAAATAAGAGTGGGAAGATTCAAGCAAGAAAGGTACTCCAAACTTCTATTTAAGGAGTTATAGGTCAAGAAGCAAGAGGAGTTGGAGAGAGTGTGTGGTATCAAGTAGAAGGCATCGAGAGGGAAGAACAGAGTACAGAGACTCTACTTTGATAGGTGACCGCAGAGGTGATTGCATTGGCACAACAAGCATGGAGACTCAAGGAGACAAAGCTTGAAAGGAGGACAAGTTGTCAGAGCTGCAAAGACTAAAAGCCAGGCAAATTTTTGAAATGAATTGAGATCTAAAATTTGCAAGTTTTGTTGTGAGTTATATCAAATCAGAAGTCCTTATTGTTACTCTCTAGCAATTGTATTAATTAGGGAAAAATCCTATGGAGTTAGGTTGGTTTAACAGCCATTTTATAAATCCTTTAACAAGGTGACATTCCAAGTGAATGTTCTAAATTCCTTTAACCAGACCCACTTCTACCAGGGTGGTTGAAATCCTTTAACCAGGTCACATTTAACAGTGTGTTTTGTAGCCTTTAACAAGGTAGGCTTTTCACAAGGCATCACTTCAAAAGAGTGAGAAAGGAGTAGCATATTACTGGTGGTTTTTCCCAAATTGGGTTTCTATGTAAATCACTATGTTATGTGTTGATCTTTCATGTCTTATTCCTGCATGTTTTTTTATCAGTAAGTGGCTAAGAAGAATGTTTAGCTTGGATGCATGGTTAATTTAAATGGGCAGACTATACTTAGTGAAAAAGTTTTATTAAGACATTTGGACCTTGAATAATTGATTCACCCCCCCTCTCAGTTATTCTAAAGCATTTCTAACAATTGGTATTAGAGCCATCTACTGATTTGGTTTAAAGGTACTAGAAGGAGAAAGATCAAGATGTCCAAGAGAGAAGTTCCCAAGCTCAACAAAGATAACTTCACTACATGGAAAAGTTTAATGAAGCTACACCTTGGATCAATAGGTGATCATGCACAAACCTCAATTGAAGTGGAACATGTTGATCTAGTTGGTGTCCCTACTATAGAAGATATGAAGAAAAAGAAGGAGCACAATTAGGCAATGTTGGAGATTCCTCTACTCTCAGCTATGTTGAATTTGATGACATCAAGGGATGTATCTCTCCATTCAAAATGTGGGAATCCTTGTCAAATAATTATGGAGGATATCAAAACATCGAAAGAGCAAAAAGAGAAAGCCTCAGAGGAAAGTTTGATGACATGAGAATGGAGGAAGGTGAGAACATTGCTCAATATGCCTCTAGAATAAAAGTAGTAAGTGTAATATGAATTTCGGGTGGTCATTTAGATGATGAAACTATTATTAGCAAAGTCTTAAGAACCTTTCTTCCCATCTATGCTATTAGAGTATCAGCCATCCAAGAGTTGAGATGCATACCAGGAAACAAACTAACTCTTGAAGGTATAGTGGGAAGACTTACTGCATTTGAGTTATCCAACTTTGATAGCTATAGAACTAAGAATCTTGAATCTACTTTCAAGGCCAAGCTATTGTTGAAAGACACTAAAGAGGTGAAACCAAAGAAGAAGAAAAGAAAGATAAAATATGCATCTAGTGACAGCAACATAGATGAAGAAGATGTGGAACAACTAGAAGCATTTTTGGCTAGAAGATTTCACAGAGGCAAAGGTAAATTCAAAGGTAAGTTGCCTATCATATGTTTTAATTACAATGAAGTAGGACATATTGCTGCAAGGTGCACAAAGAAAAAGAACTACAGAGAAGGCAAAAAGCACAAGAACAGAAGAGAAGATGATAGCAGAGATTACAAAGACAAAGGCAAAAAGTGTTACATTGTTAAAGAAGAGAATTCTGATGAAAATGATGATGAGGTAGTCTATGTAGCTATGAAGAATGAGTTAGATGAAGATGAGGCAACAACACTGGTAACCTATGTAAATAAGAATGACAGGTGGATCATAGATAGTGGGTGCTCACATCACATGACAAGAGACAAAACTAAGTTTTTTACCTTAACTCAGTATGATGGAAATAGTGTTAGATTTGGAAATGATGCTCCATGTCTAATCAAAGGAAAAGGTTACATTAAGCTTACTGAGAAAATTTCATGTGATAATGCATATTATGTTGAAGGATTGAACTAAAATCTATTGAGTGTGTCACTGGTTAAGTAATGTAGGATGCAAAGTAGAATTTGGAAAAAAAACTACCAAAATCTATGACACTGATGGAAATCTAATAGGAAAAGAAGAACAAACTAGGAGTAATTAGTTTTACCTAGATGTGGAGGATGTTTCATGTCTTATTGTTAGAATTGATGATGTGTGGTTATGGCATAAAAGCTATGTCATGTCAACATTGATAATTTGATTAGCATCAGCAAAATGAAGAAAGTCAGAGGATTGCCCAAATTGAAGAAGCCTAACAATACAATGTGCAAACAATTTCAGCTAGCAAATATGACCAAGTCAAGTTTCAAAAGCAAAACTTTCACTTCCAAAGAACTACTAGAGTTAGTCCATACTGATTTATATGGACCAATAGAAGTGCAAAGTTACAAAGAAGACAAATATATAATGTTGTTTGTTGATGACTACTCTAGGATGATGAGTGACATGTTCTTAAAGCAAAAATCTGATGCAATTCAAATGTTTAAGTGGTATTTGGCCAAGGTTGAGAAAGAAATAGGGAAGAGTCTGAAGTGCCTAAGATTGGATAGAGGAGGAGAGTTCACATCAAAAGAATTTGAGACATTTTGCAATGATAAAGGAATTAAGAGACAAACATTAGCACGTAGAACTCCCCCATAGAATGGAATTGTTGAGAGGAGGAATAGATCAGTGATAGACTATGCCAAAACATTAATGATGGAGAAGAATGTTGCTCTAAAGTACTAGAGAGAATCTATAAGTATAGATGTCTACACCCTGAATTGAGTACAAGTCAAGAAAGGTACAAATGCAACACCTTTTGAATTATGGTATGGTCACTCACCCAATGTAAAACATTTCAAAGTGTTTGGTTGTAAGTGCTATATCCTTAAAGATACTAGAAATGGAAAGTTTGATGCAAAGAGTGATGGAGGTATATTCCTTGGATATTCCACTAGAAGTAAAGCATATAAGTGTTTAAATACTAACACTAAAAAAATTGTGGAGCATAAAAATGTAAACTTTGATGAGCATACAGAAGTTCAAGTTGATGAATCCAAGAAACCTGAAGAATATAGATCCTTTGTATACTTCTATGAAGGAATGTCTGCTAAAGAAGAAGTTGCCAATTAAGTTGGGAATCAATAACAAGTTTCAATGTCAGTTGAGTCACAACAAGTGAATGTCGAGTTGCATTTAGAAGTCAAGTTGCAGAATGAAGATAATATACATTCTGACTCTAAAATTAGTACACATGAAAGAGATGTTGATTTACCTGAAAGAGATGTGCATAGTGACTTTGAAGATGAAAGACCAAACATAGAAACAAGGATAGAACCAAGGCTATCCAAGTATGTGAGAAGAAGTCACCCTACAGAACAAATCATTGGTGACAAGGAAGCCAAATAAATGATAAGGAACAGACTAAGAAGTGAATCATGTCTGTTGAGCAAGATTAAACCCAAAACTATGAAAGATGCACTGCAAGATGATGATTGGTATAAAGCTATGGAAGAGGAGATTGAACAAATAGAGAAGAACAAAACTTGGACTTTAGCTCAAGACTAGCTAATAAGAATGTGATTGGTACCAAGTGGGTCTTTAGGAACAAGCTAGATGAGAATGGTAAGATCACAAGAAATAAGGCCAGACTAGTCTATAAAGGTTATGCTCAAGAAGAAGGACTAAACTATGGGGAAACATTTTCCCCTATTGCAATGATGGAAGGAGTAAGAACTCTACTTGCAAATGTTGCTTACAAAAGATGTAAAGTCTACCAAATGGATATAAAGTCTACTTTTCTGAATGGTATACTGGAAGAGGAAGTCTACATAGAAAAAATAGAGGGATTTGTTGATGACAACAATAAGGATATGGTTTGCAAACTACATAAAACACTCTATGGTTTGAAACAAGCACCTAGAGCTTGGTATGAGAGACTTCACTAATATCTTGTGAAGATAGGATTTGAGAGAACAGATGATAATAGCAACCTATATATCAAGACAGAAAAAAGTAAATATATTCTGATATCTAAAATCTTTGTTGACGATATAATATTTGAAGAAAAAATGCACTATGCAAAGATTTTTCTGATTGGATGAAACATGAGTTTGAGATGTCAATGTTTGAGGAAATAAAATTCTTTGTTGGATTGAAAGTACATCAACTAAAACATGGCATATTTGTGACTCAATCAAAATATATCAAGGAGATACTTAAAAAATTTGGCTTATATGATTCAAAACCAAATAGTACACCAATGGTAATAGGACATAAGTTATCCAATAATGATGAGTCGACTGAAGTACATTAGACAATGTACAGATCAATGATTGGAAAGTTATAGTATGTTGTATACAGTAGACCAGACATTGCATTATCTGTTGGAATAGTGGCAATATTTTTTGCAAATCCAAGAGAAAATCATCTTATGGCAGTAAAAAGAATAATGAGGTATCTAAAAGGAATAGATGACTTTGGTTTATACTACAAGAGGACTAAAAAGTTTGAGTTAAGTGCCTACACTGATGCAGATCAGGGAGGTAATATTGATGACAGAAAAAGTACTAGTGGAGGAGCACTCTTCTTAGGTAAAAGATTAGTCACTTGGGCTAGAAAAAAGAAAAGTTGTACCTCACATTCCACAATTGAAGTTGAATATGTTGTTGCTACCATCAATTGTACCAATATTGTATGGATCAAGCACCTCTTGAAAGGTATGAAGGAAGAAGTAACTAAACTTGTGATACTCTATTGTGATAACACAAGTGCCATCAACATATCAAAGAATCATGTGATGCATGCCAAAACAAAGCACATTGCAATTAAGTATCACTATGTAAGAGAATTGGTGGAAGACAAACAAGTGAAGATGGAATATGTCAACTCAAAGGAACAAATTGTTGACATCTTCACAAAACCATTACCTAAAGATGCATTTGAGTATCTTAGAGGTAAGTTAGGGGTGATACCCCTATCCAAGGTTGTTTAAATAACAGCAAGACTACCCGGCATCAAATAAGTTGATTGTTGAAATGATATAAATTGATGTAGAGGATACTTACTTTAGGTTTTTCTAAAGTAACTAATATACTAAAATTTCAAATAAGTCACAAGCAAGGTGACAGAGGGAGAAATTGGAGTTCTTACAAATGCCACACTTGCATGGTAAGATGCTAAAATAATGTCTTTGGCATTGTTGTCAAAGAGGGAGAAATAGCATAAACTAATCAAATCTACAGGATCAAATGTGTAAAGGGAGAAATAGCAGCTAAGAGAGAAAACAACACAAACAAAAATCAATCAAGATGACAAGATCAAAGAGGGAGTAGAACAAAAAGGAAAAGATAGTGTATCAGCAAAAGAGAAATCCCTAATACTTTGAAAGAGGGAGTTACTTACAGAATTCAGAGGGAGTCATAAGAAATTTAAAGTTGCTAATAGAATGAATAATTTTAAATACAAAGTTTTCTTTTTAGCATTTGACTTACTATTTTAACCTAGTTAGCATTTTGATAACTTGGTTGATCAGTTTGGTTTGCCATCAATGAAAAAGAGGGAGATTGTTGAGATTTGATTGAAAAGATCATTATTGAAGAAGGGAGATTGTTGATAAAGAATGTTTTCAATAATTGTTTTGTCACTGATGTCAAACTTGCTATTTGTTGGAATGAAAATTGCTTATAAGATCTAAGTACTATCACTTAGTTGATTGATGAAGAGGATTTAATCAATAAGATGTAACAAAAGCACCTAAGGGAAAGGTTGAGTTATGATTTTGTAATGAAGTACAAGGATCAACTAAGACAATGGTAAAATGATGTATTGATAATACACTTGAAGATACATAGGTTGGCTACAATTAGAAACCCTATTATAACCAAAATTGTCTGCAAAGCTTGACTAAATTCATTAGTGGGTGTCTACCAAGTTAGTTCATACCATCAAATTATTAGTAAGTGTCGAGAAAATGCAAAATCTAGTGTGTAACGAGTGAAATAGAAGGTGTCGAGCAAGTTCAGGTGCCAAGCTAGACAAAAATGTAATAGGTGTTGAGCATTAGTTAAACTTAGTTGATGCTGAGTGAATCCACAGTAGATGTTGAGTAATATAGTATGTGTCGAGCATCAAAAAGTCAATAGTGTCAAGCTGCTACATTATTTGAAAAGTCAAAGATTCACTATATTTGAGCTAACAAGTTTTTTACCTTGAATTTTGTGAACTAGATGAAAGATAAGGATATTAAGTTGGTGGCACAAAAATTTAGGTTAACCATTTTTAGGAAAATACAGGTGGATTCTAGATGATATTTCTAGAAGAAACAAGATAAGGGGTAGACACATCGTATCTTACCTAATCCATTCAAACAAAAAATAAGAGCGAGAAGATTAGAGCTAGAAAGGTACTCCAAACTTCTATTTAAGGAGTTATAGGTCAAGAAGCAAGAGGACTTGGAAAGAGTGTGTGGTGTCAAGGAGAAGGAATTGAGAGGGAAGAACAGAGTATAGAGACTCTGCTTTGATGGGTGACCACAGAGGTGATTGCATTGGCACAATGACCATGGAGACTCAAGGACAAGTTGTCAGAGCTATAGAGACTAAAAGCCAGGCAAATTTGTGAACTAAATTGAGATCTAAAATCTACAAGTTGTGTTGTGAGTTATATTACATCAAAAGCCCTTATTGTTACTCTCTAGCAATTGTGTCAGTTAGGGAAAAATCCTATGGACTTAGGTTGGTTTAATAGCCATTTTGTAAATCCTTTAACAAGGTGACATTCTAAGTGAATGTTCTAAAGTCCTTTAACCAAGCCCACTTCTAATAGGGTGGTTGAAATCCTTTAAACAGGTCACATTTAACAGTGTGTTTTGTAGCCTTTAACAGGGCAAGCCTTTCATAGGGCATCACTTCATAAGAGTGAGAAAGGAGTACCATGTTACTGGTGGTTTTTCCCAAATTGGGTTTCCATGTAAATCATTGTGTTATGTGTTGATCTTTCATGTCTTATTCTTGCATGTTCTTTTATCAATAAGTTGCTAAGAAGAATGTTTAGCTTGGATGCATGGTTAGTTTAAATGGGCTCACTATACTTAGTGAAAAAATTTTATTAAGACATTTGGATCTTGAATAACTAATTCACCCCCACTCTCAATTATTCAAAAGCATTTATAACATTGCATCCCTTATTATTGTACTTGCATATACTTTGTTAATACTCAATTAGTTTCCACCGATCATAAATAACTATTTTTAGATATTTAAATTATCTTTAAAAATTTATAATTTATTTATGTCTTTTATATATTATATAAAATATATGATTAGGTGATTTGATTTTGTGTTATAGGAGCTCTTTCTTTGGAGGATTCTCTCTATTCCATTTTTCTCGGCCAAATTTTTGCTACAAATAAATGAAATAACTTTATTCTTATACATTATTAAAATTTAATCACATTGACAACATCTACATTTCCAAATCTAAATTTTCAAACATTAATTATCTTATAGCTTAAAAATAACTATTTTCAATTATCTATTTACCACAATTTGAAAGAAGATATTCACTCTTTACATAAAATTTAAATTTTAAAATTAAAATAAATAATCAATTAATATATTTTATAACACTTAAATGAAAATTGCTAGATGATCTTTTGCTAAAACCCTTTGAAAAGGTCACATTAACAATGCGTATGTAACCAGATCTTTTTGGGGCCAATAAGGGAGCATGGTTGGAGCGGGCGAGAGGGAAAGGTGGAATTCAAAATTCAAATGGGACTAGGACTAGGAATGGTGCAGGCCCATCAAGAGAGGGAGGTCAAGGGGAGAACACTGTGGATACAGGTCAGATTGGGAAGGAAATCGATGGAGGTGGGGCACCTGGGGATCCTAGGGTGGGACCTAGGTTTGTGGTTGCTATCAATATTCTTGCCAAAAAATGGTCAAGCTTATTTAGCATCAAGTCAGTGAGCAAGTCTTCCTTTCCTCCAGTCAAGAATGTTTCTATTTCTAAGAAGGGGTTGTTTATTTTGGAAATCCCAGACAAAATTATAGATATGAATATCTAAGATGGATCATACTCTTGTGGGGATGTTCTTGGGAGCTAGACCATATCGAGATTGTTAAACCTTTGTTAAAATGAAATGGGCTTTGAAGGGATAGGTTGATATTATTGCAATGTCAAAAGGATGCTTTTTTACTTCTCTTGCAATGAAGATAGAAGAGACATTTTATGCAGTGGACCATGGGTTGTGGGTAAGCATACAATAATTTTAAAAATATGGGCCCCTAACCTAAAATCTCAGGATGAATCAGTGGTTCAACCCCCTATCTAGATCAAGCTTCCAAGAATGCCTCTTGAGTTCTAGGTTGAAGATGTCTTCCAAGGAATAGCTAATACCTTCCAAGAACTCTTATCTATGAACCACGTGATAGTTTCAAGAAGTAGATTAACTTATGCTAGAATCTACGTGGGAGTCATTCAAGGGGTGGATATGCTAGAAGATATTACATTTAGATCTAAATTGGGAGTCTAGCAATTGAAGATCAAATATGAAACCATCCCTTTTGCATGCTTCCATTGTAAAAAAATTGGGCCACTTGGCAAAGAAATGCCCGACAAAGGTCAACATTCTATTTTTTTTAAAGAAAGAATGGGTTCAAAAAGGCTCTAAGGATGTTGAGGTCATGGAAAAAACCAAGTTATGAAGGGGAATAATAAGGATAATATTTGTACTCAGGCAAAAACTTTGTAGTTGAGTGAAATTATTAAGAAGGAGAACTTGGAAAAGGATACAACTATTCCCATTAATAATCTAGGGAGCAAGGATAACTTTTATGATGATGGTAAGAATAGAAGAATGGAAGATGTTGAGGCTAAGGAGATTTTAGAAGCTAAAATCTTGGGTGACTATAGCAAGAATAATGCTAGCAGTAAGGATTCATATTATCAAGAGGCACATGAATGTATTATTCTAGAGTTGAGCTCTAAGGATAACAGGAGATCACCTCAAAGGGAAGGACTGGTAAAGGATAGCTCACCCAAGTGAGGGGATGCAAATGATATCTCTAAAGCTTTGATGGATGAGGAAGAAGTTATTAGAATAGACTAGATAGATGTGGGGTATAAGAAGAAATTTAGAGCTAAGAAGAAGGAGGAGGTCAACTTTAAAAAGAATAAAGAAAATGCCTTGACGAATAGGAAAAAGAGGAGTAACAAGTTAGGGGATGCTATTCATTCCCTTACTCCAACAAAAAAGAATTAAAAAATAAGGGATCTAAGGAGTAAAAAAGTTGGGGATGTTAGTCATTCCCTTAACCCAGCAGGGAAGTGTATTAAAACAGGGGATTTTGGTCAAACCTCTATCCCATTAGGGAGACCCATTAATCAATAAAAAAGAATTTTGGAGACCAATAGAGTATAGCAGATAGTAGTCAAACAACTATATTAGAATCAAAATCATTCCATAAAAAATGAAGACTCTTTCATGGAATATCATAGGATTAAATAATCCTCATAAGAAAGATATGGTTGGGAACATGATTAGAGATAATAAACTAGATATTGTTGTTCTGCATGAAATTAAGAAGCTAAAGATAAAGTTGAGAGTCTATTTTTGTTTCAAAGTGGAAAGATCTTAGGGGCTGATGTTGATGGGGTTTTGAGAGGTATGGTTGTCTTTTGGAATGATAAAAGTATTTTTGGGGAACTTGTATGATAGAATAGGAATAAAATTGATATTAGATTTTATAATGATAAGGATGGTACTTATGGATGCAAACTAATGTTTATATGCCTAATACAAAATGGGATAAGAAATCTCTTTGGATTGAACTTTCTAACTAGATAAAGAACTTTGTGGATGAGAACTAGGTCATTATGGGTTATTTCAATACACCACTGAAAGAGAATGAGAAGATGGGGGCAACCAGATCAATTTGGACAGCGGATTGGATCTGATGGAATTTATTGATAATCATTTATTGCATGATATGGATTTGCAAGGTGTTGACTATACTTGGACAAATAGAAGGTTGGGTAAGGATCTCATCCAAGTTAGACTTGATATAGCCCTTATTAGTAAAGATTGGTTTCAAATTTATAAGTGTTCCTTATTAGCTCATGTGAGAGTGGGTTCTGATCATTATTTCATTTCACTTCTAACTGACCCTGTTACCATTAAAAAGCATTATTCTTTCCACTTTGAAAAAATGTGGACATTACATCCTGGATTGGAAAACCTTATTAAGAATTGGTGGGGGATTAAATTTGAGGGAACAATGATGTTTAAAGTTGCTAAAAAGTTGAGAAATGATAAAGATAATATCAAAAGATGGAACAGGGAAACTTTTGGAAATAATTTTGACAGTAAGAGAAGGATTCTGGAAGAATTACAAGAGATTCAAGATAGCATTTAGTTAGAAGGCTATGAGAATATTTATAGGGAGGAAGAGGATCTAAAATTTATTGAGTTGCATGATATTATTACCAAGGAGGAGATGTACTAGAGACAATGGTCTAGAAAAGTGTTTATTAAAGAAGGGGATAGGAATACTATAGAATGGCCAATAATTTCTAGGTTAAATGTTCAAGGTGCTATTACTGATGAGGATGAGGTTATCAAAAGGGAAGTTGTGAATTTTTTTAGTGGTTCTCTAGAGAGGGAACACAATTTGGATAAGGAAAAATAGAAGGAGTTTATGAAATGTATCCTAAAAAGCATATCTGAAGATCATTACAAAAACCTCATTGCCATCCCTTCCAATGTTGAAATAATTAAGGTTGTTTTTTCCTTTGAGGGAGATAAGGCTCCTGGTCTAGATGGTTTCCCTTCCTCTTTTTTCAAACCTATTGGCATATCATTCAAGAGGATGTTTTTAATGGAGTTAAAAAATTCTTTGGTTCTAGAAAACTACTTAAAGAGTTGAATGGTACTTTTTTGGCATTGATATACCCAAAAATCTAGGGCCTGATAGTATGGACTAATTTCAACCAATTAGTTTCTACAATTCTTTTTATAAGATTATCTCTAAAGCTCTCACTCTCAAGATTTTGTCTTTATTACCTAATCTAATTTCAAGATAGCAGAATGGGTTTGTTCCATGTAGGAAGATTTTTTATTCTATTATCTCGGTGCATGAACGTACCAAATCCAAGGAAGAAGGGTTCTTAATAAAGTTTGATTTATCCAAGGCTTATGATAGAGTGGATTGGGAATTCTTAAAGTGTGAACTGGAAGCTTTTGGGTTTAGTAAAAGATTTATGGAGTTGGTGCATATGTTGGTTTCCTCTGACACCTTTTTTTTTTCTTGTTAATGGATCTTTGACTCCTTTCTTCTAGTCTTCTCATGGATTATGACAAGGGGATCCGTTATCTCCTATCCTATTCATCCTTATGGATGAGTGTTTAGGTACATTTGTGGAAAAGATGGTTCAAAAGGGGGAATTTGTGGGTTTAAGACCTTCTAAGGATTTAACCTATTCTCATTGGCAATTTGTGATTGATTCCATTGTGATGGGTGAAGCCTCAGTCAAAAATGTGAAAAACATTAAAAAGGCTCTAGAGGATTATGGGCAAGCTACAAAACATATTATTAATTGGAACAAAAGCATGATCTATTTCATTAATGTTAATGAGCATAGACAAAATAATATTAGAAGAATTATGGGATGTGAGGTTGGTAGCCTATTGGGGTCATTTGTAGTTTACCTCTTTGTCTTTACCCTCATGAGTCCTTCTAGAGTTCCCTAATTAAAAAAATCCACTCAAATTTAGCTAGCTGGAAAGGACCCCTCTTTAGCTAGGTTGGTAAGTTAATTGTTCTAAAATCCACTTTACAAAACATGCCTCTTGTATTCTTTGAGTGTCTTTAAGATTCCTAGGAAGTATACTTTGGCCATTGAAAAAATTCAAAAGAAATTATAATGGACTGGTATGGAAAAGAAGAAAAGATTGGCCTTGATTGCTTGGGATCAAGTTTGTATGCCCATCAAAAAAGGAGGGTTGGGTCTAAGAAAGATTAATATGAATGACTTTTTACTAGCTAAGCTTATTTGGAGATTATATAATGAAGACAAAGAATGGAAAGATGTATGGAATGATAATTATAATAGTGAGAATCAAGGCTTTAATATTTTCCTTGGTAGTCAGGATACTCAAGGGGGCTCTATGATTTTGAAATAGGCTAAAAAAATAAGCAGATTGTTAATAAAGGGGTAAGATGGAAGGTTGGTAGGTCTATTCAATTTTGGGATGACATATGGATTCTTGATCATGCTTTGAATTTAGATCAGAAATAGAATGGGTACATGGATCAATGCAAGACTATTGTTGGAACACATGTGGCTAATTATTAGGAAGAAGATAAATGGGAAAACCTTACCAAAGTTGATGAGGCTCTTAATGACCTTAACAAAATGTTGAATGTTGTATTTTTAGTTCATGAGGAGGATACTTTAATATGTAAATTTAATCCAAATGGATTGTTCGGTCTCATATCTATATGGTAATACTTTTAAATATTATCATGTGCCTTGCTAGGCTAAAGCTTGGTTTAAAGGCTTGACACCTAAAGTTAATATATATTTTTTGATCTTACTGTAGGATAAAATTCTTACAACTGAAAATTTAATGAAGAAAGGTATGTGTCTTGTTAGCAAATGTTATCTTTGTAAGGAAGAGGAAAATTTGGTTAATTACTTGACCATTCATTTCTCTTACACAAGAAGGTTATGGGAAAGGATTTCTAGACTTCTGTATGTGGATTGGGTTTCACCCTTAGTATTCAATATTAATTCTTAGCTTGCAAGCCTCCTTCTCATAATGCTTTCCTTATCCATTTATGAGATTTTATCCTTTTGTATTTATGTTGGGGTGTTTGGAAGGAAAGAAATGATAGGATTTTTAGGGTTAAGGAGTCTACTTCCATTCATATTTTTCATAAGATTAAGCATATGGTAATTAAGAATATTAGGATTACCAGGAAAGGTCATGAGCCTCATGATGACTAGGAAGCCAAAGTGATTTACAACTAGAAATTGGAAGGGATCATATATTCTTAGAATGATAATAACCTTATAAATTTGGCTAGGTGGAATTGTCCACCACAGGTTTGGTATAAGGTTAATTTTGATGAGGTCTTGAAGGAAAACCCAAGGATAGTGGGTTGTGGTGTTATTATAAGAAATGAAAATGGGGATAGTTTGGGTGTTATGGCTATTCGTATTAGGTATCAAACCAATCATGTTGTAAAAGCTAGTGTGACTCTCCATGGTCTTTTATTTTCCAAGAGAATGAATATGGAGAAAATTTGGCTAGAAGGGGATTCCCTTAATATTATTAATTATCTTAATAAAATTACTAACCCCTCTTGTACCATACATAATATTATTTGCAAGGCTAGTAATTTGATTAATCCATTTGCAAAATGTGTTATCACTCATAACTATAGAGAAACAAAGAAAGTGGTCGACTGGGCTATGAACGTGGCATGCAAAAGCCATACTAAGATGATATGGAATTATGGTGACAACATTTCTACTAACGGGCTATCATTGATAGAGTAAAAAAAGGTGAGAAGTATGCAAAAGAGTTTTAATAATGATGGAAAAAGCATTTAGGAACAATTATGATTTGCATAAGAATAGGAAGTTACAGATTATGATTATTTTTTATGAGACAACATATTCATTACCACATAGATTGTGGGTTTTTCTACTTAAGAGAAAAATTTGTTGGTATTTTGATACAGAGATCTCCATTTCATCTGCACTTGTTTGGACTGTGAGGAATTGCTGCAATTTGAGTAATATGGGTGGTAAGAGAAAGAGGGTTGAGCCTACAAGTTGCAAGGAATAGAAGTAGAAGACTGAAATTTGGGATATTTTAGAACAAGGGAAATTTATGGTCTTCATGGAGAAGTTAAAGGGTAGTAATATGTCCATAACCTACCATTATATCAAGACTTGGAAGAATGGCAGCATCTTGGTGGAAAATCAGAGAATGGAAGTCATAGAGGACATTATAGTTGAAGCCACTAGTCTCGATATGGATGGGATCAACTTCTATAGAGATAGGAAGTTGTCTAATGGTGTTGCTGATGAGTTTATGAAGATGACCAAGGAGAGAAATACGTTGGTCAAAGTTGGCAACTCATATTTTAGCCCTCATTACATTTCCAGAACTTGGAGGTTTATTATGTTTTGTTGTGATTGAATACCTAATGCTTGATGACCATTTTACTAAGATTTTTGGGCACTACTTTATGTCGATAAATTATTTTAGGCATAGGGTTAAAATTAATTTCCCTTTATACCGAAGATAGTCACTAGATAATACGATTTTAGCTATCTAAAATGATTATAAGGGGGATCATGCTTACCATGATGGATTTGATGGTGTTGATCATGAATCTTCTTAAAGAAAAAAAAGTGGACAAACCCCATATCAATAAAAAAAAACCCTCAAATGTGATATAGAGGGGAGTGATCAAGATGAAGTTTATTAATAGGAAATGAAGGAGGAAGAAGAGGAGATGGTAGATAAGAAGAGGAAAAAAACCTTTCACCTAGGAGCTCATCTAGTAAGGAAAGGAAGAATAAGGATGTGGATTATGAGAAGGAAATGAAATCTAATGAGGATAGTGAGGAGCTTATAGGGAAGAAAATAAAGGGAAATTTTGGTAGTGTTACTAGAAACAAGGTGAAGAAGACTAACAGAGTTATGAACATTCCCTCAAATGATGAGCCTCTCATAAAAAAGGAGCTGAGAGGTAAGAAAGTGTTATCGAGCAAGGAAAGGCTGACAACATAGGCATCAAGGAGGTGGATATTAAAAGAGACACTATGGATATGGATGAGAAAAACTTGAATCAGAGCAAGGACTATGATGAAGAGGGGTGTATGAAGGGCATCCTTGGAAACTAGGGTGTTATGAAAAGGGATATCAATAGTATGAAGGTACAGATGCAAGATATTAGGAGGGATTTTGATCAGCTTAGTAGGACTACCAGAGGTGAGAGGACTCTTGGCCAACATCTGGATAGACTCTCTGAGGTTATTGGAAATGTGGAAGAAGTGAAGAATTTAATGAATAGAATCCCATTTTTGGAAGAAAAGAATAGAGATATGGAACAAATGATAAAGCATATGTAGAAAAAAGATGGATGTCATGGGAAACAAATTTGATAGCACAGATATTGCAGATAAAAAACTTCCAAATCAGATTTGCTCCATCTTGAAGATTGTTGTGGATAACATTAAAACTCTGCTAGACAAACTAGAATAGGAGAGAATTCAAGATCTTAAGGACATGCAAGAGGATCAAGGCCCTAGTAAATACACTAGAGATAATTCAAAGAAGACTAAGGTGTTGGAAGATAGAGAAATTAATGAGTTGAAGGCCTCTTCTATGAATATGAATATCCTTGCAAATCAAGCTGTTGATTTAGTGAAGCCTTTTTAGATGTCTTATTTTTATCTTTTTGTTGTTTTTCCCTATTTGTTGTGTTAAGGCTTCTTGTCTTAGTTCACTTAGTTTTTTGGTGCTAATGTGTAGTTCCTTGTGGGCTTTCTATGCTTATTTTGTTTGATACTATGTAAAAGGTTTTGGGTCCTTCAAAACCTATTTTTACTTAATCAAAACACTTAAATTAAAATCAATAATGTATGTGACTAGAAAATCAACTTTAAAATAAATTTAAATATTTCATTTCAAAACTAACATAAAAACATATTTTTCATTTCTCTAACCATTCCATTAATTTCTTACAAAGTATACCACTATTTTTAATTTTTTGCAAAGTACATATAAAACATAGCTATAATAATCTATTTATATAGTTATAAAATATAATATTGTTAGTTACTATTAGATTTTTGCACTACGAAACTACAAAGGCAAGTACTTGCCACTATGTGGTACTTGTTGTTTATGTTCCTAGTTTAAAATTGAATAAATTTATATGTAACATATATTTAAACTTGAATTTTAATGTGTTATTTAAGACAAAAAAGTGTTAGGTCAATTATGTGGGTCCATCTTTAAGATGAATGTGCTCTTGTGGATTGTATAGAAGAAAAGGGTGTTAACTTAGGACAAGCTTTAATCTATGGGTAAGGTCAGTCCCTTTTATTGTATCTTGTGTAAGGTCCAAAAGGAAAAGAATGATCATTTTTTCATTTAGTGTGAAAAAATCTTATTTCTTTGGTGTTGATTCGTGGAGAAATGAGATGTTTGTTGGTCCAATTCCATAGATTTTATGATATTTTGAATGCTAGGGATCTTAGAGTTTTGAGTCCTATCCTCCATATTAATGTTGTAAATATAAGAGGAGTAACTAAGAGGGGAGAGGTGAATCAATTACCACTAAAGAAAATCCAAATCCCTTAGATGTCACTGCAAACTTCCTTTTAACTCACAACTTTGTTAGAACTAGATATTCATTGTAGCTTGGTTAACTAAACAATCTTAAGATAATGTTGTGTAACAACCTTTAGTAACTTAGTTGTAGAAAGATAAATCAATAAGAAAATAACATGAACACATGAGACACCAAGGTTTAACATGGAAACCCAATTTGGTAAAATAACCAATGCAACTAGTTACAACTTTTCACTCTTCTAAAGTGAGCCCTGTTAGGAGCCAAACTCGTTAAAGCTTACAAAACATAGTACTAGGTGTGACCCTATTAAAGGATTTGTATCACCCTATTAGGAGTGACCTTGTTAGAGGTCTTAAGACACTTCAATCTAGAAATGCCACATGGTTAAAGGATTTACAAAATGATTGTTAAGTCAGCTCTATTAAGAGATTTCTCCACTACTACAATTGTTAAAGAGTAACAATGGTTGACCTGATTGTAAAAGCAAATGAATTGTAGATTCAAATCACAATTCTGACTTATCCTCTAGATCTTCCTTGATCAGAATATTATTTGCATCTCCCTGGATTCTCTTCTCTAAATTAGATATCCTTCTTTGTTCGCATCTTATCTTCTTCTCCACTTTCTCATCTTTCAATCCACATATTGACCTTTCATATATATGAGACCCAATGTTAAGTTGGCTTGAGTACCATTACAAATAAATAAATACCATCCTCTAAGTTAGATTTGATAAACCAACTAATAAATAAAACTAATCTATTATAGGTTGGCCAAAATTGAAAACTAGATCACTCGCTTACCACTGAGTTTATTGGTAACCAACTTGACTTGGTTTACACTAAACTCCTTTAGTAACCAACCTAACTCAGTTTACATATGAATCCCTAAACCTTTCTTCTTCTAAAATTATGCTCGTCTAATACTAGAGTTGTCTAAACCTTGTTCCAACTGATAGTGCTTAGTTGGAATATAACATTTGTGTAACATCAATGACAATATACAATTGAATAATTGTTATCAATAATCTCCCTTTTTGGCATTGATGGAAATGCAACATGTCATTAAGAAAAGAAGACTTAGAGAAATCATAATGATTTATAAGATTTTATAATATCCTTAGTTTCTTCTGATTCTCCATCCATCCATGAGAACTCCCTATGAGATTCTTCCTCTGCCATCTTATCTTCAGACTCCATTAGATCAAGTTTTCCCTCTTGCAGATTACTGCTTCTCATTCTTTTGTAATTACATCAATCTCTCCCTTAATGACTATATGACATGATTCTCTCCCTCTTTGACATTGAATGCCAAAGACTTCAGATAGTGATTTTACAATGTACCTCATTTACTAATTCATATGCAATGAGCTATGACTTCTTTGCATCAACTTGATAGATCTTTAAAGTAGTTTGGTTGATGTGTTAGTAATATATACTCTAGTGAGCATCAGATAGGGGAATGACCCCTAGCTTTCCTCTTAGATACAAAAATGCATCCTTAGGTAATGGTTTGGTAAATATGTCAACAACGTACTCCTTTGTGTTAACATATTCTAATCCAACCTCTTTATCTTGAACTAATTCTCTCAAAAAATGATGCTTGATTGCAATACATTTTTTCTTGGTGTGCATCAATGGATTTTTAGATATATTGATTTTACTTGTGCTATCACAATAAATAACCACTAGATCCTTGATTTCTTCCTTCATTCCTGATAATAGTTGCTTGATCCACATTATGTTGGAGCAATTAACTATAGCAACAACATATTATGCTTTTGTTGTAGACTAAGAGATGCAATTATGCTTTTTGCTTGTCCAAGATACTAACTTCTTTCCAAGAAAGAATGCTCCTCCACTAGTGCTCTTCCTTTCATCAATGCTTCCAAATCAATCACCATCAATAATGGATTTCAACTCAAAGTTTCCTCCTTTTTGTACCATAGGTCTTGAGTGCCTTTTAGATATCTCATAATTCTTTTGATTGCCATCATAAGGTTTTCTCTAGGATTTTAAGAGAATCTTAAAACTATATGAACTTCTAATGCAATATCAGGTCTTGTATGAACAACATACTAAAGTTTCCCAATCATAGATCTATAGGTAGTCTGATATACCTCTTCTGTATTATCATTCTTGGATATCTTGTGTCTAGTAGGCATAGGTGTTCCAACTAGTTTGTAATCTTCCTTTCCAAAGGTCTTCTACAACTCATTTTCTTCTATCTAAGACTCAGTTCCCATAGTCTATGACCTGAGTTCCTTTATCTGTGACTTGGTTAGAATTGTTTCTAACTTTGTCTGCATTGGCTGCAACTTGGCTTTCATTGCAAACTTAGTTTCCTCTATCTGAGATAGAAACCATGTAGTTTCAATGAAGTCTAGGTAAAAAAAATTACCTTTTGTCTGATTTCCAATTCCAACTAGGTTTACTTTACCATCCAGAAGCATGGTCTTCTCATTCATGAATTCTACCTTGAATCCGATGTTGTTCAATTGCACCACACTTAGAAGATTATGTCTCATTTCTTCAACCCAGTAGGAATTATCACATTTGATTCCATCAGCCAATGTAATGCAACCCTTTCCCTTCACATAACATGGTTCATTGTTTCCAAATTTAACATTTCCACCATCATAGTGCTCCAAGTGTTCAAACTTAGTTTTATCACCAGTCATGTGATGATAAAACCCACTATATATTATCCTTATGTCATTCTTGTTAACATGATAAATAAGTGCAATCTTTTCATTATCCTTGTCATTTGATTCATCTTTAATAGAAATATATACCATTTCATCTTCATCATCACTGTCAAAATCTTTAGCAATATAACAAGATTTCTTACCTTTGCCTTTGTAGTCTTTGTAGCTCTTGAAACCTTTCTTGCCTTTGAACTTGTTGGATTTTCTGTCATCTTTACTATCTTTGTTTGGACACCTTGAAAAAATGTGACCAAATTCTTCACAAGAAAAAAAAATCAATTGACTATTGTCTTATATTTACCTTTTCCTTTTGGTAGTCTTCATGAAAGTAGGGTGTCAATGGCTTGAAGGTCATCATCAAATTCTTCTTCTTCTTCACTGCCAGACTGTTTGCCTTTTATGTTTCCTCCCTTTCTACCGAGGGTTATTTTGGCTTCGAATGTTGATTCTATGTTACGAGATCTAGGACAATAGTTATCAAAGTTATCCAACTCAAACGTTGCTAACCTTCCCACTAGTGCATCCAATTTTATATCATTTTTGGGATCACATCTCATCTCTTGAATAGTTAAAACTCTAATTGCATAAATAGGAAGAAGAGTTCTTAATACCTTGTTGACTACTATTGTATCTTCAATTTTCCTTCTAAATCTCTTATTGCACTCACACTTTCTTTGATTCTCTCACTGTATTTTGCAATGTTTTCATCTTCTTTCATTTTCATCTCATCAACTTGGCCTCTTAGACTTTCTTCTTTGGCTTCATCTCCTCCATATATCTTTTGAAGCTTGTTCCACATTTCATGAGTAGTAGGAAAATATTTGACTTCATCAAATTAAACATAATTGAGAGCAGAAGAAATGCCAATCATCATTTTATTATGATTCTTTTTATAAACCATATGCTCCATAATCAAAGGATCAAGAGATGACAAATACTGGTTCTCTAGGAATTATAGGCATGCATCTCCAATGACTCCCAAGTGTAGCTTCATGAGTTCCTACCATGTTTTGAAGTTATCTTTGTTCAACTTAGGAATCTCTCTTCTGTAAGACATCTTGATCTTTAGCTTAGGTCCTTGAAACCTTTCCTGTAAGCACCAAGAGATCTTATACCAATTGTTGGAAATATAAGAGTAACTAAGAGGGGAGGGGTGAATCAATTACCACTAAAATAATTCCAAATCCCTTAGATGTCAATACAAACTTCCTTTTAACTCACATCTTCGTTAGAACTAGATATTCACTGTAACTTGGTTAACTAAAAAATCTTAAGATAGTGATGTGTATTAACTTTTAGTAACTTAGTTGCAGAAAGATAAATCAATAAGAAAATAGCATAAACACATGAGACATTGGGTGAACCCACAATAGTGGGTTACACTATTTTGGAGGAATAAATTCATCCAAAAATGCGCAAAATAAATTTTTGGACCTAAAACTTTCAATAGAAACTCCTCACATAGTTTCGATCGAAACTACTTTTGAAGGTAGTTTCGATCGAAACTAACTAAACAAATTTGTTTTGGCCTAAATAGTTTCAATAGAAACTAAGTAGTTTCTATAGAAACTATTTTTTAGTTTTGATAGAAACTAAATAGTTTCAATAGAAACTAAGTAGTTTCTATAGAAACTATTTTTTAGTTTTGATAGAAACTAAATAGTTTCTATCGAAACAAAAGTGCCAAGAGTTAATGTGGAAACCCAATTTGGGAAAACTACCAATACGACTAGCTACAACTTTTTACTCTTCTGAAGTGAGCCCTGTTAGGAGCCAACCCTATTAAAGGTTACAAAGAACACTATTAGGTGAGATCTTGTTAAAGGATTTGTACCACCCTATTAGGAGTGGCCTTGTTAGAGGTCTTAAGATACTTCAATCTAGAAATGCTACCTGGTTAGAGGATTTACAAAATGATTGTTAAGAGATTTCTTCACTACTACAATAGTTAGAGAGTAACAATGATTGACCAGATTGATGAAGCAACTAAATTTCAGATTTAGATCACTATTCTTACTAATCCTATGGATCCTCCCTGATAAGAATATTCTTTTCAGCTCCTTGGATACTCTGCTCTAAATCAGATATCCTTCTTTATTCACATCTTATCTTCTTCTCCACTTTCTCATCTTTCAATCCACATCTTGACCTTTCATATATATGAAACCCAATGTCAATTTGGCTTGAATACCCTTTCAAATAAACAAATAATATCCATTGAGTTATCTTTCATGAACCAACTAACAAAAAAAATTAATGTGCTATAGGTTTGTTAAAACTAAAAATTGGGTCACTCAGTTACCACTGAGTTGCTTGGTAAGTGAATTGACTCAATTTACACTGAACTCCTTTGGTAACTGACCTAACTCAGTTTACATAGGAATCCCTAAACTTTTCTTCTTTTAGACTTATGCTCGGTTGATACTAGAATCTTTTGAACTTCGTTCCAACTAGTAGTGCTCAATTAGAGTATAACATTTGTGTAACATCCATGCCAATATACAATTGAATAATTTTTATCAACACTTATATGGGATGATGTTTTGGTTATAATTATCTAGATAATTTGGACTAAGAGAAACTATAGGATCTTCAAAGATTAAGAATAATATTTGGATAGGCTATGGGGCAGGTTGGTCTCTATCATTGATGAATTTAGGAATCTCACAAAAAAGAGAGCTATTTTTTGAAGGACAAGGAGATTGGGTGTACCAATACTTGGTCCACATACATAACTAATGTTTAGAATAGAAAGACTATTGAGAGTAGTGTTGGGTCATATAAATGGGAGCCTCCTAAGTTATATTTTCTCAAGCTTAATTTTGATGGGATTGAAAAGGATAACATGAGGAAAAGGTGTTTTTAGAATAACCTTGGTATGTCCCCTTTTTTATATGCTTTAGACTATGGTTTTGATTCTAACAATTTATATGAGGCTAGAGTTCTACTCTAGAGCTAGATGCTTGTGAAGGAGAAGGGGTGGAGAAAATTGTGGGTTAAAGGTTATTCAAAGTTGGTCACTGGTGCCTTGAAGGAATGTAGGGTCAACAATTAGCATTTAGGTGTAATCTTAGAAGTAGCAAAGTTTTTTATTGATAGTCTAGAAGAGGTTATAATTATCATATATGTTGAGATGATGATTCTATGGCAGTTTTTTAGGATCTAACTCTAGTGTTTATGATGAGACTTGAAAGGGAGGCTTTCCTTTCAAGGTCTCAATTTTGATTGATGGTGATTTGGAAGTCATGACAACTGAATGACTATTTTCTTTGGGATTGCCCCTTTAGTTTATTTTTTTGCTCCTTGTCCTCAAAATAAAGTTTTTAATTATAATAAAAAATGATAGTGTTAGATTATGTAATTTATTGTATCAATAGTTGTATATATAATGAATATTTAGGTGTTTTTATTTAGTGTAATATATTTTTAATATTTAATTATTACTAATGGTTTAATATTAAAAAGTGAATATAATTAAATTCATATAATAAGGTTTCAATGTAATAAATATAACTCTTAACTTTTATATTTTATATTACATACTAAGAGTACTTGTTAAGCTTCACATGGTATACTTTAACAAGTGATTTATAAAAAGTGAGAAGATTAAATTTAGAGTTGTGAGTTTAAAAATTTGGGATGTACACAAGTTCAGGCTTGTGAATATGATAATTCTAGGATCATATAAGTAGTTTTAATCCAAAGTAGAGTATGATACATGTATAAATTTAGTAGAACCCTATTAATACACATCCGATGGTAGGTTCTAGAGTTATACCACAACATGCACCACAATATATCCTTATTTGTCAATTCTAGAAAAATTTTGAATATGTTTTCATGCTTAGTTGTTTTACTTGGGTTAAGTTATGAATGGATGGAAATATATTAATTTATTATCTTAGATATTTATTATGGGGTTATTTTATCTTTATATAAATTAATGAATAAAATGTATCTTACATCCTTCAAGATCAAGCCTTACTATTTATTCTTCATTTTTGGTTCATATCAAGCTTCATTTATATTTTAAGCATTTTGATTCAGCCTTGTGCACTTTTATCATTATTATATGTTCATTTTCCATATTTCATATGTTAAATAAAGAATGTCCTAAAGATGAATTTCCATTGCCTAAGATCAACATGATAGTGGATATGACTATTGGCTATTAAATGTGTTATCTAATGGACAACTTTTTAGCCTATAATGAAATAAGAATTGCACCTATAGATAAATAAAATAAAATATTTACATATGCTTGGGGAATATATTGTTTAAATGTTAGGCCCTTTGGTTTAAATATTGTAAGAGCTACCTCATATGGAATGTTTCACAATACATTATCATAGAGAATGACTTATAAAGGAAACATTGAAATGGTACTTTGCCTACATGTTCTAATTGTGAAGATTCTAAGCATGCATTATTTGAAGTCCATGAAGGAATTTGTGGATCTCTCTCTAATGGTCTAACTCTAGCTCAAAAATTACTAAGGGTTGGCTACTACTAAACCAATATGGAGAAGGAAGTTATTAGATATGCTAAGTCTTGTATGAAATAGAAATTACATGGTAATCTCATACACACTTTAAGTAGGGAGCTAATACCATTTAGTACTCATTGGTCCTTTCACTAGTGGGTATTTGATCTCATCATTCAAATATATCCTTCATCATAAGAAAGACAGAAGTTTATCATCACAACCACTAAGTATTTTTTGAGGTGGGTTGAAATTGTTCCTCTTATCAATGTAACAAGAAAATAAGTAGTTATATTTATTCTAAACTACATCATCTATAGATATGGATTTTTCTCCTCTATCATAACATAGAAAAAAGGGAAATATAAGAACAAGGATATGCGTGAAATTTCTAGAAATTTTAAGATCACTCAAAAATGGTTCTCTATTTACTATCCTCAAGGTAATGGATAGGCTGAAACTTATAATAAGATAATAGTAAAATAATGCACAAAATAGCAAACAAATCAAGAAGAGGCTAGCACCTTTTTCTTAATCAAGCTTTATGGGCTTACTAAACAAGCATTAGAAAACCTAATGGGAATAAGACTTTTTCTTTGATGTATGCAACCAAAGTTATGCTACCTACTGAGGTAGATATTCTCTCTCTATGAGTTTCTCTACAAGGTCTTGTGATATGATGAATACAAAATATGTAGGTTTCAAAAGCTTTAAATACTAGTGAACAATGACAAGTGGTGTTTGATCATCTTAGAGATTATTAAGAGAATGCCTAGAGGCTACAACAAGACAATGAAACATGGAAAATTTAAATTTGGTGACCTTTTTGTGAGAGAGAATCCTAAGAATAAACGACATTGTGAACAAAAAGAGAAATTTGAACCTAACTAGTTGGGTCCTTCTATTATTATTACAGTCTTTGACTTTGTTGCATATTAGCTTTCGACAATGTAAGGAGAATAACTAACATTCTCATAATCCTATAGAGAGAAAATGTTCCTAGGAAAAAATGAAAAGTAGTGGGAAAAAAAACATTTGAGAAATATCTTGAAAAAATCTTTAAAAATTGCAAAATAATCTTTTAAAAAACTATTGTCCTAGTTTAAACCTAGAAATAGGTGCCTTGATAATACCAACAAAAATTTAAAAAATATCAAAATAACCAAAAAAGTTGAAAAAGAAGAAAAAGTGCCTTAATGAAAACATAGCAAACGAGCATCTTAGTAGAAAACATAGATTCTCTACCAAGCTGGTAAAAACTTGGTAAATAAGTGCCTCTCATATTTTAGTGCTCCATCTATAAACATGTATATTGACATCTCCTACTTTAATTTGGTTCTTTAGTGAGATTTTGTTTTCCTTCTTTCTTTCTTTTGTAATTATTTAGGTTGTACATATCTTGAAGTCACTCTCACAATACCTTTTGTTCTTCTTGGAACCTTCATCCAAATTGAAACTTATCAATGTCATAGTCTTAGGAAAACCAAACTATAACAAGAGGAAATGTCCTAACATCTAAGCCGATTCATCCTTGATTCAATTATTATTTATCAAATTTGAGTCAATTTCATGTCTCCTAACTGCTGGAGGCTTTTTACACTGACACTTCGAACATATAAGACAAATCAAACACTAATATCTATGAATTGAAAATAATCATTGAAATTAAGCCATGCAGAAATTTTCTTTGTGCTGTTAGTTAAAGTACTTTTTTTCTTATTATTCCTCCTAAGAAACTCTGGGATGTCTATCTTGACTAGAGAAGTGAAGGTTGGGGACATAATCCTTTTCTTTGTTTTATGCTTGTAATTTTAGTTCCAATAATCTAGAAAGGCCAAATAAATCAGGTGTTTGTGTAAGAGCATCCATATTGATTAGAAAAATGACATATACCTCAAATCATTTTATCTTGGTGCTATGGTTAGGTTGGATCTTCTCCTTTTCTATTTTGAGTGGTTTCTCCTTTCTATTGCAATTCAAACATCTACCCTAGGATATGAATCTACATCTCCATGTGGTCACACAATGCTAAATATTTTTGTAGGTTATGAACAATAACGGGTCATTATAGATAGAATAACTATTCTTGCATAGTACAAGAAGGATCTCTATCTCGTCTTGTGTGTTTGCAAGAAAGAAACATTCTAGTCATCTTGGAGCTTTATGTCCTAGTGCTTATGTTTGATTTCTATATCAAAAGGAAATGATAATTTGGTCATCTTGGCTCTTTGAACCTTGGTGCTTATGTCTACTTCTGAAAAATCTAATTATGTGAAATAAAAATCTAATAATAAAAATTCATCAAATGTGCATTATCAAATTATTTGAAAAGAAATATTACATTGAATTATTTTTGTATCAACATTTATATATGCATTATGAAGGCATACAAATATATCATTGCATCACATTCATAATCAATAATAAAAAGGAAAAAACATTCATCCATAGCATCACATCATATAGATAAAAATTATATAACAAGCATATCATTTATCAAACACATCAAGAAACAAACTATAATTAGATCAAATAATGTGTCAGTTCTATATATAAAAAATGAATCGTGGGTTGATATAATAAAATGTTATATCATATGTCAATTAGAGTGAAAATATAATATAGAAATAATAATTTCACCAAAATTTAAACTAAGAGAGATACAATCTATCTACATCCCTATCCCCTCTACATCTAGAGGTATGGGAGGCAGTAGAGTATGTGTCCTAGGTGGAGGGACTATGCTCTCTAGTCTCATTGAATATCTAAAGAATGTCATGACCTATTAGTCAAGAGGGGAATCCATGTTGTATGTTATATAGTAAATATATTTCCCTTCTAGGTTGATGTGTATCCTCACACTAGAAACTCTATCACTTGGCTACTAACTCCTAGATGTGTATATCTCATTCTACTAGCCACATATGTCTATTGCAAGATCTAGAGGCAACCCTCAGACTCTAGTCATTAATGATCATATAGTATCCTATGTCATTTGTCCTCCTAGAGAGATGTTAGCCCCAACTAATAATATAATTAATGATTCTATGAATTTATTTAAAAGAGTCATATTAGTTGTTATGTTGTCATTGATTTCAAGTCTTAGTTGGCTATACATTATGCTAATTTAGTAGAGTGCCATATTATTTTATTAATGAAGAGGATTTGAAGAAAGTATGTTGAGGAAATAGTTGATAAGTATGGTTTTCAATGGGTACTTTAATGATTTGGACAATGATACAATAATGTTGGTTTGATTATTTTACAATCATGAAATATTGTAATGTAATGTTTTAGACAAGCTACAATAAGTAACAAGGTTAATGAAGGAAGATAATATTCATCAAGTGACTACAGTGTTCACCAAATAGTTAGTAAAGTAAAGTTGGAAATTGAGTATTTCCTAAGTAATTTCAATATTGACCGCATCTTATATTACTTGAGTGAAATGTTATGTTCACTAAGTAACAAGAAGAAGAAGAAGATTGAAAATATGGAATATGAGGTCAAATTTTGATGAAAATAAATAATAATTGAGATGTTTAAAGGCATGATTCAAAAAAATTTACAAGATCAATGAATGGAAAAATATAATTGTTGATGTTTTGGTAGCTTTAGTAGGATAAACCTATTAGATCTAAGAAAAGTTAATATAATTATATATATTACTTTGATTAAGTTATCTAATTTATTAATTATATTAATAGACATGTACCATGAAGGGACATGTCTCTTATCAATTTATTTCTCATACAAATAGAGATGAATGCATTTGGAAAACATATACCTTACAGGACATGCAATTACATCTGCAAGCAATCCTCATTTCTCAACATGGTATCAGAGTCAGGTTCCCTTGAAGAAAGCTTTACTGC
Organism: Cupressus sempervirens; assembly: GCA_028749045.1. NCBI lineage: Eukaryota > Viridiplantae > Streptophyta > Pinopsida > Cupressales > Cupressaceae > Cupressus > Cupressus sempervirens. Next base: position 513,681,452 of record CM053787.1, on the reverse strand, counting down.
TTAAAGGAAGATCTTAAACACTTGAATAGTATAAGGATAGAAATTGTAGATAATTTTCTATGTAGATGTAATGAGCAACTTGATTTTATTTATATAATGTACAATCTGATACAAATGAAATAGCACGACTGGTTACGAAGATTAACATTAAACCTTGCAAGGTAATGGTGCTATGATTTTGATCTAATGAAAGTCCCTATGACAAGCCTCCTAATAGAAGAATTGATACAAATGACATATAGGTATGAGAAAAAAAATTCCTTAAACTTTGCATTGACCCGCACCCACATTAGATACCTAAATAACATATAGTACTCTCACTAAATATATATCAGTAGCCCGATCGACTGCTATGAGTCTCAATGTCTCCATTATTGTGAATGACAAGTACCTAATACTGGTTGTGATGTATCAAAGGTTGCCAAGAGGTTATCTTTTCTTCTGTAATCCATTTTCAAATTCCTTTGTTTTTTCATTGTACATTATCTAGCTCATACTTATACATACTTTCCATATTATTGACAATTCATTCTAATTAGTTATTAACAAAATCAATTATCATGAGTTGTTATTTATGAGATTGGTGTTGTTTTTTTATTATAGGCTATAACTAGTCTCATGTATAATAATTATGTCAATGGACTCCTTACTATTGACTATAGTCAACACAAATGACACTAGTTATGTTTCATGGAAAGGGTAATATATGATTATTGCTCAGGCCATTTTTACATCAATATGACAACAATTACATCACAAGATGTGATGTGGAGTGGCAAACACATATGTACTAAGTTGGTTGACCAAATTTAACCAAAATTGAAACTACAATACAAGGGCATATGTTCAATAGAAGTACAAAGGGGGTTAATATGACAATTGTGAATGATATGGAGGAAGGCACCGAATATGAACAATCAGTCAATCACTACTAACAAAGATGGATTAACCATATACCTCTCATATTCCAATCCCTATTGATCAATTTAAGTGTTAAGTGGTGGAGGTAACTTTGCAAGCCATGTTATGAAGTGGTGCCCAATTCTTGAGAGGTAAGTATGATGTTTAATGTGTTATTTAAATATAATGGTATGTGTGATTTAAATTCATTTGATATTATCATCAAATAATATGTTTAAAATATAGATTAAATTATATATATTGAGGATTGAATATATGCATATATATTCAAAGCATATATTTATCTATATTTTATTGAAATGGTCTTTATATAAATTATGCAAAAGAATTTATTATCCTTGAGTATTATTGTAGTCTCTCTCTCTTATTTCTTATTTTTTCAATATGTGTTATAAGATCTATTTTCCTTGATCTTTTCCTCTGAGATTATTCTTACAGGGAAAAGAGGGAGTTTGACTCTTATTCTAAGGTAAGGGACCTCAGAAGATTGAGATTCAGAGGGAGCCTAACATTTCATTAGAGGCAACCTTGAAAGAGGAGCATATAGAGGATATGATTTAGTCAACCTTCGGTGATTTAAATCGAATTGATTTAGAGGGAGTAAACCATGTTGAGATGGATTATCCAGTGATCAATAAATTGTACCAACCAAGAGGACTACAATTCATGAACATATCTTGTGACTATTTATGGGCCTATCCCTGTGTACATCATGAGGAAGTGACAACTTCCAAATGATCATTACTTGAAACTACAGAAGTTATTGAAAGGTGACGATCTTACAATAACATAAATTTTCTATTATGATGGATATCTTATGATGTCTATGAAGATCATGATAGATTATACCTTGCATGATGGATATTTATATGGTAGCATTATGAGAATGTGTGTGCACATACCTTATAAACATTTTGAGAATATGGTGAATGTTATGCAAATTTGATGTTCTAGAGGCCATTACATAGAGTATGTGGTGAATATCATATGACTCAATATTCTGGAGGCCATTACTCATACCACTACTCAAAGAGTATTTGGTGAATATCGTACATTGATATTCTGCAGATCAATACTCAAATATGATATTATAATGGTGAATAATATATGTTGATGTTATATAGACCATTACCTTATTGAATACATGTTGAATATCAAGTGTTGATATTCTAGAGACCATTACTTAGAGTATTTGGTGATTATCATATGTTGATATTTTGAAGGCCAATACTTATGATATTAAATGCCATACCCAATGATGAAAAGCTTCTAAGATATCTTTAAAAAAATTATTTACTCTTGTGTTTATCCTCCCTAGCTAAGAGGAAGTGTTGATGTTTTGGTAGCTTTAATAGGATAAATTGTGAGATCAGAGAAAAATAATAAAATTATATATATATATATATATATATATATATATCACTTTGATTAAGTTATCTAATATATTAATTATATTAATAGACATGTCCCATGAAGGGACATGTCTATTATTGGTTTATTCCTCATACAAATAGAGATGAATGCATTTGGAAAACATGTATCTTATAGGAAATGCAATTACTTTTGCAAGTGATCCCCATTTCTCAACAATAACGAAGATCTAATGATGGAGATTGAAGAAGGATGAGGATGGAAACAAAATTCTATGAAATTTGTATTTCCTAAGTGTCTAGATTAAATACATTTGGTATGAATCTGACATCAATGATTATGATTAAGTGAAAATATTTGGAAGAATCTGGAAGTACAAAGCTACTCTCTAAGGAGGAGTTGAATCAAGATTTTGGTTGTTGATGTTGATGTCGGAGATCAAAGAAGAAGATCAAAGTGAAAAGTTAAAGAAGATAGAAGAGCCAGGTGAACTAAGAAGATAAGAGAGAAGATCAAGTAGACCTAAAAGAACAAAAAATAGTGAAGGAGTGAATCAGCAAAGTAAAGAAATCAGAGGATAGAGATCAAAAAGAGACCAAGAAGAAAGGATATTTGAATAAGAAAAGTAGTGTTATACCTAATAAATCATCGGTAATGTTACTTTCTAATCATTGTACCAAAAACTATTCTTAACCAAGTGGACCTAACAAGTATGTGAAATCCTATATGGTAACATCGATTACTGATGTTTATAAGTCCTTTAGAGAAGACCACTCTTTAGATATGGTCAAGGAGTGATAAGATCTAGATGATATTTTGGTGTAAATCCTCTAACAAGGTCACATTAACAATGTGTATGTTAACCTTTAACAAGGTTGGCTCCTGAGAAGAGCTCACTTCAGTAGAGTGAAAATTTGGTCTTGCCAGTCTTAGGTGGTTTTTCCCTTTACATGGTTTCCATGTTAAAAAATGTTGTTATGTTTCACATTGTTTTTCATTTTATTTTCATTTTATTGCAACTCGATAACAACTAAGTTAATTTTTTATAATAACTAAGTTATATTACTATTAGTTGATAATAATAGGACATTAAATGAATAGTGAATGCTTATGATGTTTATGAAGTTCGTTTGGTACTAAAATTATTTGAAGGGATTGTAGGATAACTGAATATAACTAATTCACCCCATAGTTATCTAACAAGAGAATCTCCTTCATCTCCACTATGGCTTGTCTCTATCTTGGAAAACCTACCACACCACCTCATAAAAAATCATCACCTCATCACCTCCCCCCATCCCTACATCTCCTTACCCTCCTATAATTGAAATGATAAATCTAACTAATCCTTAGATCCCAATCTCCCCACAAATGAATTGTTGATCCACAATGAGAAGGGCACTACTATTAGCCCCTAGATCTCATATGCCATCTCTAGGACGTAGTGCAGGAGCACCTAGGCTTCTTCCTTAAATTTATTTAAATTTTGGCTTGTACTAACCTTAGCCAAGTTAGTGATTTTTTTTTATCATAGAGGGTCTTTTTTGTGTGTTCTTAGGTGGATTAGACTAGGATCAATCCAAGCTAGTTGATATTTTCTTTAAATGTGGTTATTGCTAAATTAGGCCTAAATTGGGAAATGAAGGTCTAAAATCTTGTGAAGATTAGGAAAGGGTGGAAATATGCCTAACATAAGTCCTAGGATGTTTTTACATGATTCTAGGTTGATTTGAGACCCTTGGCATGATTATAGCAAAAAGATGTAAAAGTTTTCATAGAGTTGCTTGACAACATTTTGCAATTTTTGAAAATTGCATGACAACGAACAATAAGATTGAAATCTCGTCGAGGCATCATTATGGGTAGTTTCCAGAATGGCCTAAAATCAAGGGTAGGGCATATTTAATCTTCTAGGTATTGACATTATGGTCAAGTTTTTTTATTAGTGACTCACACTTAGTCAAATGATTAGTAGCTACTAAGCTTATCTTGCAATTTATAGTGTTAACTGAGTAATCTAGGTTCTACCAAGTTCTATAGTTGCTATCGAGTTCTAGAATTAGTATTCAATTCACACCAAGTAGTATCTACTAAGTTGATAAATAATAGTGCAAACCAAGCTTCATAGTGTTTACCAAGTTGCATAGTGTCACACATGGTCTCCAATGTTTACCGAGTTCATAGTATCAATGATGTGAATCCAGTGTTGACCGAGCCAAGAAGTGTCAACCAAGTGATTCATTTTATACTGAGCAATGTTAGTATTGACCGAGCCATGTAGTTTCAACCAAGTGATTCAATTTATATGTCAAGTTTCAGAGTGTTCAATGAGACACCAGTGCTGACCAAGTTCAAACTACTTGAAAGTGATTAGTATGAACTGAGCTTCTACATCTATTGAGAGCATGACAATGTTGAGTGTTGAAAATAGTTTTGAGTTTCATAATCTCACCAAGTTTTTTTTCAAAACCCAAGTGCCATCAGTTGAGCCAACATTATGTATTTTGGTGAAACTTGTGTTGTAGCTGACTTTGATGAATTGTAGTTTATTTGGATGTGATACAATACATTATGTGTGTGTGTGTGTGTGTGTGTGTGTGTGTGTGTGTGTGTGTGTGTGTGTGTGTGTGTGTGTGTGTACATATGTATATACATATGTGTACATATGTGTGTATATATATATATATATATATATATATATATATATATATATATATATATATATATACATATATATATATATATATATACATATATATATATATACATATCTATATATATATGTATATATGTATATATGTATATATGTATGTATGTGTATATATATGTATATATATGTACATACATACATACATATATACATATATATGTATATGTATATATATGTATGTGTGTGTGTATATATATAATGTATTGTATCACATCCAAATACGATAAGAATTTAAATAGAAAGAAATCATATGATTAGAAGTGTGAATTAAGAAGGATAAAAGCAGTATAAGGAGCATCAAAGATTTATCTATCATAGCAAGGTGATCATTACACTTCAAAGGAATCTCAACCAACAAATCAGAGTTGCAAATCAGAGATCAGCCACTGGTTCATCCTAATAAGTGTATCAATTAAATCCTTTCACAAGGTAAACTTAATAGTCTTTTTCAAATCTCTTTACTGAGTGCATACTTCATTATATGTTTTGTAAATCCTTTAACAAGGTGGACCTAGTAGTCCATATTGCTCTTAACAGGGCATATCATTAGAAGTGATCAACTATAAGCCTTAACTAGCCAACTTTATACTAAAGTACTAAATCTTGTGGGTATCATCCCCACCTTAGTTTTACTTTCTATTTGGAAGGTTTTTGGGTCACCATATTTTGTGTCTGAGTTTTATGAATGTTTTAACACTTTCAGTCTTTCATGCATACAATTAGATCAGAATATATATGAAGGATTATTTGGTGAAATAAGATTAAGTTTTATTGGTTCCTGATTCACCCCTCCCCTCTCAGTAACCTAGCCTATCCTATATTTCCAAAAATTGGTATTAGAGCTTTGTGGTTCTAAGAGAAGAAGTTTAATAACTTGAGCAAAGATCAGAGGTAATGGAGGTATACAGGCTAGATAAGGCTATTGACAATGAAAAGATAGATTTGGAATTGGCTATTGGGCAACTAAAGAAAGCAAAGGAGCAACTCTCTCAATCCTTAAAAAGACAAAAAGATTGCAGCACAAATGAATGACAATCTCTACACTAAAGAAAGAATTAAAGATATCAATCCAAAAAGAAACTCAGATGAAGTTGATGAGGCAATCAAAAACCTATTGGAAGAGAATTGTAATCTTCAAGAAGTTAAAAAATTAAAAATAGAAAAATAAATTCAGTTAGTAAGATTATGTGAAGTCATGAAAGACAAAGAAAAAGAAAAAGAAGAGATGAAAGGAGAAAACAATGAAATTCAGCATCTATCCCTTCAACAGGGAGACTTTATTAATCATCTTACTAATACAAATGAAGAAATCATGAATCTAAGGTCAAAGAATGAAACATTTCAAAATTATCTAAACACTGAAAAGCAAACCAATGAGAGGATGATAAAATCTCAAGCAGACATGAATCATTTGAATGACAAAAGTCAATACAAAGAAAAAGGCAGAGCAAGAATAGGATACACAAAAGAAGGTGAATCATCCAAGCAAGGAGCTCAAAAGAATCAAAGGCCTACTTGTAATCACTGTGGTAAGTTAGGTCATACATCAAACAAATGTCAGATAAATGGTAAAGTAAATTCAATGGAATGTGTTACAATTGCAATAAACATAGTCATAGAGCAAGTGAATGCAAGGAGAAACCTAAGTTTGAAGGTAAATGTCACAAGTGCAAGAAGCATGGACACAAATCTTTTGAATGCAAAACCAAGATATTGAACCCAACAAAACAAATTGTGAAAGCTATATTTCGTTGGGACTACAACACATGGTGTAGATGCCACTCATGTTCAGAATTTGGGCACATTGGAGCAAATTGTGTAAAAAATCACATGAGGACAAGAGACACCACTAGAAGATTTTTTATTTGTACAAAACTTGGACATCTTTTCAAGAACTATATGAACACTAGAAGGATAGAAGATGAAAAGAAATCCAAAGCTGACAATATAATAAAGTAGATGAGGAAGCAATGGACTCCAAAATCTTCTAAGAATGCAAATCTGAGTCATGAAGCACATGTTACTCAAGAATTAGGTGACTCAAGCATTTCAACTTGATCTCCCAAAGAAATGACTAGAACTGAGATACTGAAGGAGACATCTTACATCAATTTCAGCTAGCAAGAAGGAAAGATACATATTAGCATTCAAGATGCAAAGGGATCATTGAGTGACTAAGGAAAATCAAGAACTTACTGAGATAGGTTAGGCTACAAGACCCTACTAAGCAAGGTTAGGATACACTATAACATTATGTGGATACCGAGCTATGAATGTATTTACCAAGCATTAAGGTTGAATAGAGTGGAAGATAGTTTGTCACCAAATGAGTGATTATACCAAGAATTTATGGCGATTGAAAAATGAAAATATGTTAAAAGGAAGGAAATCAAATTCATTTATCACGATGAATTTTTGAAGAGCTATTGCAAGATTGATTTATGTGCTTCCAAGTAATCTATGTTTTTTTTGTTGAAGATTTTTGTGTGTTCATAAACCCTACTAAGCATGGCACTTCTAGTAGAAAAACCAAGAAAGGATATGAGATGTTGGTTTGAGGAGGCACTACATTTCAAGTTGAGTCCAAAAAGTTGATATGGATGGGACACTAAAAAGGTTATGTGTGAATGGTGCGTTGAAACTTGAGCATCAACATTTGGAGACCAAGGGTTTAACACACATTCTACATATGCCCCAAGACTTTCAAATAAAACAGATAAGGTTTATTCTTAGCTATGTACACAATGGGTAGCTATGGTTGGAGTAGCCTATTAAAATAACAAAGAAAATGATTCATCGAATCACAGGGCTCCCAATGTTGAACAAAGAAAAGTCTACCAAAACCCTAAGTCGGGTAAAACTAGAAAGCAAAACTCTTGTTGAGTGGGATGGAAGAGGAATGAAGATCAGTAGTGTGATTGACATGGGGCTGAAATTTGGAATTTATGTGATAGCTCATAAGATCTATAGCTCTAGTCATCTCAACAACATGTCATGTGAGGCAGTTGATCTAGCTCTCAAGGTAGTGAAGAACAACATGTCCTTCAACCTTACTGACCTAATGTTGAATCAATTCAACAAGAACATGGAGAGCATCATAACTTTAAAGAATAACTCATGTAAGTTTGGTTCACTCTTGACTTGTTTATTCTTCTTTGCATAAAAGTTTTTCCCTTCAAAAAGTACAGTCATATGGAGAAAAGATGTACCTCGGTACTATATTAGATTAATGAATATATAGCAAAGATGGGTGAGAACTTTGTCAGTGTCATGGAAAATTACTTTGATTAATTCAAGGAAAAGATGAATAGAAGATATAGAATTCAAATGAAACTTGTAGAAGATTACAAGGATGATGTTTGTTTCATGGTAGACTATGACAAAGTGTACATTAAAGTAGTCAAACCTAGAGTGGTGTGAGTTAAGCCTCTAAGCTATGAGGTTAACATTGATGACACCAAGGATATCATTGAGGCACTATTGAATGAACCCATGGATCCCAAGGCCACATATTTTAGTACTTTTGATGAAGCTAGAGCTAGAATAGAACTTGAAATCAAGCTTCTTCAAGAAGTAAGTAAAGGAAAGAAGAGGATAGCAAAACTAAGGCAAGCAAGTTCTACTCTCCTATTAATAGAAGGAAAAGGAGATGATGTGGAAGAAGATGATGTAGAAGATGAAGCAGATGAAACTAAGTTTGAAGAAGAAGAGTCGATCAAGAAGAAGTGTAAGGTTGTCATAACTAGACAAACCAAGTTATCTACTACAGTATTTACAAGAAGAGCATCCAAATTAAGAAAAAAATTGAAAATAGGTGAGGAAGATGCTGAGGAAATTATTTTCAAAAGACCTCCACCTACATTTCAAGAAAAATTAAAGGAAATTGAAGGAGAAGTTGGAATGGAAAACTTCAAATCTCTTAAATATGAGACTAGGAATGTAGATGAGAAGAAGCAATTTGAAGACATGATGATGTCAAAATTGGGTAAATGGAAATACTCACCTAATCAATTTGTACAACAAATTCCTAATGAGCTTATGCAAGCAATCAAGCCAAAATGGGAAATGCTAAGAAAACTACAAAAGATATATTTGAATAGAATCTAAGGCATCTCATGTCAAGTTTTAGTGACAAAGAGGTGAAAGAATCCATGAATAAAAATGAAGAAAAGCTTACTTTGAAATTCAACACATGCATGATATTGGTAAATGACATTGAACATGTGGCGAAGATGGAAGAATATCTACAATCGTCATCAACGGGGTGATTTTGTTGTTCATGTAAGTGACATAGATGATGAAGATGACAAGGAAGAAAATGACAACAATGATGAAGAAGATGTAGAAATGGATGATGTAAATCTAGATGATGAGGAGCAAGAATAGGAAGATACCGAGGAGAATCTCCCTGAGATTTAGAGTATTGAGGAAACTGACCTGGAGAATATTGTAGTAGTAGTAATGGCCTCATTTCCTTACTCTCTAAGAAAAGCTTTAATGACATCAAGCTTAGAGAAATCTTATACCGAGTTGGTTGTGACAACCACTACAACACCATGCACCCAACAAATCTCTGCACCTGTTCAACTGAGTAGCATATTGATTGAAGTGATCAGCACTTTATCTACTGAGTAGCTAGTGCTTCCTCCATCATCAAATTTGGCTACACAGTAACAAGGTATTTCTATTGTCAATGCAATATACACTTTTGTTGCTAGCCCTTTTATTTTCTACTATTGTTACAGTTCCTAGTATTCAAATAGCAAGCACAAAGATAGTTGAGAGCAAACCTCAACTGAGTACTAAAGTTTCAAGAAAAGAAAAATGTAAAGAAGAAAGCATTGATCTTGATGAGGATATAGTTATCCCAAATTGGGATATCTCTACTCTAAATCTTGATCAAATGAACATCATAGGTGAACTATTACAAAAGAAGCTAAGCAATAGAAACTTAGAGAAGAGAAAAGTAGAGAAAATCAAGTGCTAGAAGATGTGAAGAACATAATTGTAGATGCACTAAGCACTGAGGTTGATAGTACAAAACCTATTTTGGTTCAGTTAGCAAAAATTTTCTATAAATTCAATGAAGATTTGAATGGACAAGAAGAGTTATGAAAAAGAGTAGAGAGGAAATTTGAGAACAAAGTATTGGAGCAAGTTGCACATTAAATTGCAATAAATCAAGTAGAATTGTCTAATATTCTTAGCTCATTGGAAACCTATGCAAATAATATAACTTCATTATTCAGCAAGTTATGTGATACATCTATCTTCACTTAGAAATCAAAGATAAACTATCTAAGATAGATGAAGACTTGAAGGCAAGTGCACACCAGTTGTCACTTGACCCAAGCTACAATTCTACTCACTATTCAAAGATCATATTTTTGATTAATTTACAAGTAGAATTATTAAGGGAAGAAGCCAAGATTAGGGCCACACTTTTAGACATCCGAGCAATGATTCTCCTAAACATGGATGCATTTTAGAAATACATTGCACATGCCAAAACTCTCATCCATGACACTAACTTCTCCATAGTTGATCACATGATGGAGTTATCAGTAGAAGTATAGATTGCACTTCATGCAAGCAAGGTGTTACAAGAAAATTGGGACAAGAAAATGGCATTTATTTTGAAGGTACATTCTAACTTCTTGTCACATTTTAGCATCACCATGTAGCATACACCTTTGGCATTTATGTCAAAAAGGGTGAGAAGATGTGATATATAAAAAGGAGAAGATGAGATAAGATATGAGATATATGTATATATTGAGAAAAGTATAATATGTGATATATTTATGGGGGAGCAGCATAATATTCTACAAATACATGTTCAGATTATCAAAGAACATCTTGTACAAAAGCAATTGTGAAAAATCTCAAAAACAGAGTATGTTACTAAGTTGAAGACACAAGATGGAGACAAAAGAATGTTTTGGATTTGAAATTTTGAGAATTCAGTTTTGATTGATAAGTGTTTTTGTCACTAATGCCAAGGGGGGAGATTGTTGACATTACAGTCAAGTTTTTTTATTAGTGACTCACACTTAGTCAAATGGTTAGCAGTTATCAAGCTTAACTTACAGTTTCAATATTAACTAAGTTATCTAGGTTCTACCAAGTTCTATAGTTGCTACCGAGTTCTAGAATCAATTTTTAGTTCACACCGAGCAGTATCTACCAAGTTGATAAATAATGATGCAAACTAAGCTTCACAGTGTTTACTAACTTGCACAGTGTCAACCATGGTCTCCAGTGTTTACCAAATTTGCAATATTAGTGATGTAAATCTAGTGTTGACCGAGCCAATAAATGTCAACCAAGTGATTCATTTTATACCAAGCTCACAGTGTTACTATTGAACAAGCCATGCAGTGTCAACCAAGTGATTCAGTTTATATATCGAGTTTCAAAGTGATTACTATAAACTGAGCTTCTACATCTACTGAGAGCATGATGATTTCAAGTGTTAACAATGGTTTCTAAGTTTCAAAACTTCACCTATTAGATTGTGGTGACTGATCAGGAAAGTACTATACATACTTCATAAAAAAAAATTTGGGAAGTAGCCGACATGGTAGCCGACATATTATGGCCGACATATGGCCGACATGTTATAACCCTAAAGTGGTTTAATACTTGTATAAAAAGGGCTTAGGGTTGGGTTTTTTTTTTTTATGTGTGGTGATACGAAATTGGTTCTTGCGGCGGTATTGAGCTGTAAGGGATTACGGATTGTAATCAGGTTGTAATCACTGGATTGTAATAAGATTGGACTTGCTGTTTGGTGGACGTAGCCCAGGGATTGGGTGAACCACGTTAAATCTTGGTGCCTTGTGTTCATTTCTGTGTGTTCTATTATTTTCTGTTATTGGTTATATTTGCATGTAGTTTTTATTTCTGTCTGTGGTTTATCCTAACAAGTGGTATCAGAGCAAGGTTGTCTTTCAGTTATCCTCTGCAGGAAAGTCTCACGGTTAAGTGGGAGTCTCACAGTTGAGTGGGAGAAATGGAAGATGAGGGTAAGTTGAGGGTTGACAGGTTTAATGGGCAGAACTTCCAGTTATGGAAGATGCAAATGGAAGACTATTTATATCAGAAGGATTTATGGAAGCCATTGGAAGGAAAAGCTAAGAATCAGGGAACTATGTCAGAGGCTGAATGGGATCTTTTGGACAGAAAGGCACTCGGAAGCATTCAGTTATGCTTGGCACCATCGGTGGCATTTAATATTACAAAAGCAAAGATGACAGAAGATTTGATGAAAACCCTAGTGACACTGTATGAAAAGCCCTCCGCTTCAAATAAGGTATTTCTCATGAAGTGTTTATTTAATATGAAAATGGCAGAAGGTGGATCTGTTGCAGATCATTTAAATGAGTTTAATACTATTACTAGTCAATTATCTTCTGTGGGTATCAATTTTGATGAAGAAATTAGGGCTCTCTTGATTTTGTGTTCTTTGCCTGAAAGCTGGAATGGCTTGGTAATGGCGGTGAGTAATTCTGTTCCTGGATCTAGTACCCTAAAATATGATGATGTGATCGGTGTTATTTTAAGTGAGGAAACTTGTAGAAAATCCTCAGGTGGATCTACATCAGGAAGTGCTTTAAATGCAAAAAGCAGGGGCAGAACGACTGAAAGAGGAAGTAACTCTGGAAATCATGGGAAATCAAGAGGAAAGTCAAAGGGGAGGAGGTCTCAATCGAGAGGACCAAATGATTGCTGGTACTATGGGAAACTAGGGCACAAAAAGAAAGATTGCTGGACTCGAAAGAAAAATGAAGGAGATAAATTAGATGGAGACAAAGAGGCAAATGTGGTAAGTAACAAATCCGAAGAGGATGCTTTGCTTCTATCTTTAGAGAGTGTTGATGATTCATGGGTTTTAGATTCTGGTGCTTCTTTTCATGCTACACCTCATAGAGGTTATTTCATTGATTATGTCCAAGGGGATTTTGGGCTTGTTTATTTGGGGGATAATGAACCCTGTCAGATTGTTGGAAAGGGAAAAATTAAGATTAAGTTGCAGAATGGGAATCATTGGCTACTACATGAGGTAAGACATGTTCCAAAGCTGAGTAGGAATTTAATTTCAGCAGGGCAACTCGGTGATGAGGGTTGTGTAGTTACTTTTAATGATAAAAATTGGAAGGTTTCAAAAGGTTCCCTTGTAGTAGCAAAAGGTGTGAAAGTAGGCACCTTATATCTTTGTAAAGGTCATATTGTTCCTTCTACTTTGATTGTTTCAGAGAAAAATGAATATTCATGAACAACTACTGCAGTTGAGCAGGGAGAACAAATAGCTGCTATAGATTCTGATACAGCATTGTGGCACAATAGACTTGGGCACATGAGTGAGAAAGGTATGAAAGTACTTCATTCAAGGAAAGTTTTACCAGGTCTAAAATGTGTGAATATGGATTTCTATGAAAGTTGTGTGTATGGAAAACAAAAGAGAGTGAGTTTTGTAAAGACTAGGAAGGAAAACAAAAAGGAGAAATTAGAGCTTGTGCATACAGATGTATGGGGACCGGCTCAGGTATCTTCCCTTGGTGGCTCTCATTATTATGTTACATTTATTGATGATGCAACTAGAAAAGTATGGGTTTATTTCCTTAGACAAAAATTTGATGTATTTCAAACTTTTAAGAAATGGAAATGCTTGGTTGAAAATGAGACTGGTAAGAAATTAAAATGTTTCAGATCTGATAATGGTGGTGAGTATTGCAGTCATGAATTTGAAGATTATTGCTCCACTAATGGTATTCATAGACAAAAAATTGTTCCAAGGACTCCACAAGAAAATGGAGTGGTTGAACGCATGAACAGGACTATAATGGAGCGCGCAAGGAGCATGAGGTTGCATGCTGGGTTGCCCTTACACATGTGGGCGGAGGCTATCAATACTGCAGTATATTTGATTAATAGAGGACCCTCTACTCCTTTGGGCTGTGGTATTCTAGAGGAAGCATGGACTGGTAAGAAGGTGAGTTATTCCTTTCTCAAGACCTTCGGTTGTGAAGCTTTTTCTCATATAGACTCTGAAAATAGAACCAAGCTAGAAGCTAAATCAAAGAAATGTGTCTTTGTTGGATATGGCATTAATGAATTTGGCTATAGGCTTTGAGATTTTGAAAATCATAAAATTATAAGAAGCCGGGATGTCATATTCAATGAAAAAGTGCTGTACAAAGATCTGTTGCAGCAACATGAGAAGAAAGAAGATGATTATGTAGTGCTGGATGATACTCCAAAAGCTGATGTTCCAACCATTCCTCATGATGTGCAAGAACTGCAACAACAAATACCACACACACCAGTGAATGTTAGATGGTCAACAAGGCCAATTAGACCTCCACAAAGGTTTTCTCCCTCTTTGTATTCTATTTTACTTACTGATGCTGGTGAACCTGAAAGTTATGATGAAGCTGTGCAGGTGGATACTAAGATTCAGTGGGAGTCTGCAATGAAAGATGAAATGGACTCTTTGCTGAAAAATAAGACATGGGATTTGTGCAAGTTGCCTGCAGGTAAAAAGGCTTTACAGAATAAATGGGTTTACAGGTTGAAAGAAGAGGAAGGAGGTAAGAAAAGATTTAAGGCCAGGTTAGTTGTAAAAGGATTTGCACAGAAAAAGGGAATTGATTTTGATGACATATTTTCTCCTGTTGTTAAAATGACTTCTATTCGTACTGTTTTAAGTCTTGTGGCTACTGAAGATTTTCATTTAGAGCAGATGGATGTTAAAACAGCCTTTCTTCATGGTGATTTGGATGAAGAAATATATATGGCTCAGCCACAGGGTTTTGAGGTCAAAGGTAAGGAGAACTTAGCGTGTAAATTGAAGAAAAGTTTATATGGCTTGAAGCAAGTACCTCGGCAATGGTATCTGAAATTTGACAGTTTTATGCATGAGCATATATATAATAGGTGTCATTCAGATTACTATGTTTATTTTAAGAGGTTGGATGATGATAGCTATATTATTTTATGTTTATATGTTGATTATATGCTTATAGCTGGGTCTAACATGGATCATATTAAGGGGCTGAAATGCCAATTAGCACATGCATTTGCTATGAAGGATTTGGGGGCAGCAAAACAAATCCTTGGTATGAAGATTTGCAGAGATAGGAAGAACAGAACATTGACGCTATCTCAAGCTGATTATGTTGAGAAGGTGTTGCAACGTTTCTCTATGGAGAATGCTAAAGCTGTCAGCACACCTTTACCTGGTCATTTGAAATTGACTAAGGAGATGTGTCCCAAGACACAGGAAGAGGAGGATAAGATTTCCAAGGTACCCTATGCTTCAGCTGTAGGAAGTTTGATGTATGCTATGGTATGCACTAGGCCAGATATTGCACATGCAGTGGGAGTCGTTAGCAGGTATATGAGTCATCCAGGATTTGAGCATTGGAATGCTGTCAAGTGGATTCTTGAATATTTGAGAGGAACATCCAATAAGTTTTTACACTTTGGGGGCTCTACTACTGATTTACAGGGCTATGTTGACTTAGATTTGGCTGGGGATATTGATACCAGGCGAAGTACTACAGGTTATGTCTTTACTATTGGTGGGGCAGCCGTGAGTTGGGTTTCTAGGCTACATAAGATTAATGCTCTCTCCACTACAGAGGCAGAGTATGTTGCTGCTACAGAGGCAGCCAAAGAGATGATATGGCTTCAGTTCTTCTTGGAATAATTGGGACATCCTTAGAAGGATAATTATTTGTTCATAGATAGTCAGAGTGCCATTCATCTTGCTAAGAATTCAGCTCTGCATTCTAAGACCAAACACATATAGTTGCGGTACCATTTCATTCGGTCAGTTTTGGAGGATGGACAGTTAAAGCTAGAGAAGATACATACCAATGAAAATCCAGCAGATATGTTGACAAAGGTTGTAACAAGGGAGAAGCTGAACTCCTCTTCAGCTTCAGTTGGTCTTTTAGACTAAATGTGCATAAAAGAACAGTAGAGTCCAGGGTGGTTTGATCCAGTGGGAGCCCCATGCGGTAGTTGTATTGCTACAGGATCAGTCTCCAAGTGGGAGATTGTTGTTTAGTGTGGAGCCTGATCAGTCCCCAAGTGGGAGATTGTTAGATTGTGGTGACTGATTAGGAAAGTACTGTACATACTTCATAAATAGTGGGGTTGGGTTTTTTTTTTTTATGTGTGGTGATACGAAATTGGTTCTTGTGGCGGTATTGAGCTGTAAGGGATTACGGATTGTAATCAGGTTGTAAGCACTGGATTGTAATAAGATTGGACTTGTTGTTTGGTGGACGTAGCCCAGGGATTGGGTGAACCACGTTAAATCTTGGTGCCTTGTGTTCATTTCTGTGTGTTCTATTATTTTCTGATATTGGTTATATTTGCATGTAGTTTTTATTTCTGTCCGTGGTTTATCCTAACATCACCAAGTTTTTCTTCAGAACCTAAGTACCAATAGTTGAGATGACTTTGTGTATTTTGGTGAAACTTGTGTTGTAGCCAACTTTGATGAATTGTAGTTTGGATTGATATATATGTAATGTGTTCTATCACATCCAAATATGATAAGTATGTAAATAGAAAGCAATCATATGAGAAGAAGTATGAATTAAGAAGGCTACAAGTAGTATAAGGAGTAGCAAAGATTTATCTATCACGCAAGGTGATTGTTACACTTCAAAGGAATCTCAACCGGCAAATTAGAGTTGTAGATCAGAGATCAACCATTAGTTCATCCTAATAGATGTATCAGTTAAATCATTTCACAAGGTATATTGAACAGTCTTTTGCAAATATCTTTATCAAGTGCATACTTCATTTTATGTTTTACAATTCATTTAACAAGGTGGACCTAGCAGTTTTTATTACTCCTAATAGGGCATATCATCAGAAGTGATCAATTGTAAGCCTTAACCAGCCAACTTTATACTGTATTATTAAAGCTTTTGGGTATCATCCTCACCCCAATTTTACTTTCTATTTGGAAGGTTTTTAGGTCACCATGTCTTGTGTCAGAGTGTTATGAATGTTTTAATGCTTTTAGTCTTCCATGCATGTAATTAGATTAGAATATATATGAAGGATTATTTGGTGAAATAAGATTGAGTTTTATTGGTTCTTGATTCACCACTCCCCTCTCAATAACCTAGCCCATCCTATATTTCCAACATTAGGATCCCATTTTTTGAGGTAGAGTGTGGAGTAGTGGAAGTTTTATTGTGAATAGAACTCAAAAACTTTGTTTTGGTGTGATAGACTTCTTGCATCAAGAGAAAAAGTGTTCTTATGGATTGGTTTATCTAAGTTAGTGTTGGATTTATGTATGGTAGGTATATTCAAGAATTTAATGTTCAATAGTCAAGTTGATTTGAGTTCATTAGAGTAGGTTTAGAAATTGATTTGTAAATAGACAGTTTGTTGGGACAGTAGTTGGCAAGTTTTAGTTTTATGGCTCCCTCATAGTCCTCTACCATAAAAATCATTATAGCTTAGAAGGATATGTTGAGGAAGCCATTTGAGGTTATATGTGTGAAAGGAGGATCTTTGAAACAAAGTTTAGCTATTTTTAACATCATGCCCTAGGCGAGATCAGCAAGCTTGGCTAGGTGCATGATAGTGCAATATTAATATGTTTATGTAGGGGAAGGAGTGAGGGCATTGAATGTAGTGTGGTTTTGGAATCCTAAATGTCCTACTAACACCTAGGAGTGAGATTGGGACTTTTCCATTCCACTAAGCTAGATTTCCAAGTAGAAATAAAAAATCAGCACAATTTTAGCTCTATTAGCCTTATCTTTTATGAAACCACTATATGGATGACTTGGGGACTTAAGACCACCAAAATCATTAAGGTGTATGAAAAGGGTATTTGAATATCTAGGTTTTTTTGGGGTTATTTGGAGGTTTTGAGAAATAATTAAGAAAATCCACTAACTAGGGCTAATTGGCCAATTAGGCCTAATAGGCCAAAACCAAAGAAAACCCTGAACTTGATAGGAAAACCATAGATTACCTATTAAAATGGAGTTTTTTGGGAGTCAAGTAAGTGTTTTAATGATGGATACACCCATTGTAGCACCAGTGAAGGTTTTTTCATGAAATTACCTTTGGAATCAACCAATAAAGAGCGAAGACTTGAAACACCCTATTGATAGTTATCCCTCAAGGTGAAGCACAAAGGAAATCATTCATGGAGTTGAGTTAGGGAAGTCTTAGGAAAAGTTTTTCAAGTCTTTTGAAGCCATATAAGTGAGCTTAAGGTCTAGAGGAGACTAGGTCTAGAATAGCCTAGTCAGCAATTGTGCAAGCACGCCTTGGAGAGTATCTATCAGATTGGTATTAGAGCTTGGTTAAGATTAGGCTTTTGGTGAATGTTTTTAGTAGTTGAATTATATATTGGTGAGTCCACAATGGTTACCAATGTATAAATTTATAAGAAGTTAGATGAGAAAGAAGAAGAAAATATGTTTCTCAAAGCTAGGCTAGCTCAATTGGAAGAAAAAGTGGATGAAGTGGATGAGAAGGCTGAAGAAGTCAAGGATAATATTGAGGAACAATATAAAGAAGAAAAATATAAGGAGTTTCAATCAAGGATGAGGTCCTTGAACTAGACCCTATACTCATAGAATAACCATTCCTTAAAGCATTGAGAGCCTTAAGTGGCAAGGTTCTAGAAGGAATTCCAATCTTTAGCGGTAAGATAGAACCTAAGGTAGTCCTAGATTGGTTAGAAGGACTAGAAAATAACTTTGAATGTGATGGCATAATTGAAGTTCAAAAGTTTAAAGTTGCAAAGGCTATATTAAGAGGGTCTACACTCACTTGTTGGAAATTTATCCAAGATGAGAGAGAGAAGGAAGGAAAGAAGTCTATTGCCACATGGAAAGCTATGCTTACAAAAATAAGAGATGCTTATGTTCCTAAGAATAATGAAATTTAGTTAGATAAAAGGAGACAATTTCTTTTTAAAAATGACTTGGATGTGAACTCTTATACTGAAGAGTTTCAAAGATTATGTATGAGGTCAAGATTTGCAGAAGATGAGAAAGTGAAAGTAGCAAGGTATCTTAATGGTGTCAAGTGGACTATACAAGATGAAATGAGTCTTTTGACTCCTGATATAGTTTAGAAATGCCACCAAATAGAAATAAAGGTTGAAGAAATGTCAAGGAAAAAGCAATATTCAAGTATTGATAGAGGTAGAGTCAAGGGAAGGGATAATAGAGGATAAAGAGGTAGTTATGGTGGTATAAGTTTTGAGACTAAGGCTCAAGGGGTGACCAAACTTACTAAGCAACAAGAAGGAAGTTCAAATAGAGGTAGTCATAATAGAGGAAGGAACTCTAATAGTAGTTGGAGAGGTAAAAACATTAGTCAAGGTAGAGGGTCTTACTTTGCAACTATGAAGTGTTACCACTACAATAAAATGAGACACCTTGCATATAGATTTCTAGAGAAAGGCTCTACTTCTCATGGAGGTGATAAGAGGGTAAAATATATCCAAGAAGAGGCTAGTGGTGGAGGTAAATACCTTGAGATAACCTTAGTGTTTGAAGAAGGAGAGAACTTGATGAGGAGGAGGACACTAATCAAGGAGCCAATAAAAGAGGAACCTAGACAAAGAAGGTCACTATTTAAAAGTGAAATACAAGATGATAGATTCATCATAGAGTCAGGGTTTACTGACAATATAGTATTAGAGGAGGTAGTCAAAAAGTTGAAATTGACAAGGATACCCCATAGCAACCCATAAAAGTTCACTTGGTTAAACAAAGGACAAAATTTCTTAGTGAATGAACAAGTATGGGAAGATTTTTCCATTGGGAAGTACAAAGACAAAGTATTGTGTGACATCCTACCTATGAATGCATGTCAACTACTACTGGGTAGACCATGGAAATTTGACAGACATGCCATGCATGATGATGTAAAGAATTCTTATTATTTCAGGAAGGATAATGTGACTTTCAAGATACAATCATTGCTAGAGGATGGAGAGATGAAGTCATCATGGTTAGTGAAAAAGAGTTTATGGAAACCTTGCAAGAAGGTGAGGGAGTAGGCTTTGCACTTGTGCTAAAGCCAAAAGATAAAAAATGCAAACAAGGCAGACAATAAGGAAGAGTTACCAAAGGCAGTGCAATAATTGTTGTAGAGGTATGAAGGTATAGTAAGTGATAGACAACCTTCAACCCTACCCTTAGGAGAGATGTTAGTTGTCAAATTAATTTTATCTGAGGAGCTACTCTTCCTAACAAGGCAGCCTATAAGATGACCCCTCAACAAAATGAGGAAATTGTCAAACAAATACAAGAGCTCCTAAGCCAAGGACTCATTAGGAAAATCATTATCCCTTGTGTTGTTCCCACTATTTTAGCACCTAAAAAGAGAGGAACTTGGAGGCTATGTAAAAACTCAAGAGCTATAAACAAGATAACCATTGGGTATAGGTTCCCTATTCCTAGGATAGAAGACCTATTGGAGTGCCTAGGAGAGGCCAAATACTTTACTAATATTGTCCTAAAGAGTGGATACCACCAAATTAGGATCAATGAGGGAGATGAATGGATGATAACCTTTAAACTATTTAAGGTCTATATCAGTGGCTTGTAATTCTATTTGGACTATCCAATGCCCCATCTACATTCATGAGACTTATGAATGAAGTCCCAAAGGACTATATTAGAAAATTTGAAATAATATATCTAGATGATATATTGATTTTTAGAAAGGCTAAAGAGGAACATCTTAGTCATTTGAAGATTTCTTTCAAGAAGCTAGATGATGAGAAACTCATGATAAATTTGGAGCAATGTGAGTTCATAAAGACAAAACTAGTGTACCTTGGGTTTGTATTATCCCAAGGTAATCAAAATGTGGATCCAAGAAAAGTAGAATTCATTCTCAACTATCCTACCCCAAGGACTACAACAAAGGTAAGAATTTTTCATGGTTTAGCTCAAGATTATAGAAAGTTCATTAAGCAGTCCAGTGTTATTTGTGCTCCTATGCTTGATACTATAAAAGCAAGAATAAAGACCAAATTTGTTTGGAATGAGCAAGCTAACCATGGGTTTGAGTTGTTCAAAAGGAAGATTTCCACTCAAGCAGTCTTGGTTTTACCAAGCTTTGAGAAGTTGTTTATAGTTGAGTGTGATGTTAGCAATGTGGCTATTGGTGTTGTTTTAAGCCAAGAGGGAAGGCTAGTGGCTTTTCACAGTGAAAAGTTAAGTGATGCTAAGAAGAATTACTCTTCTTATGACCTAGAGATGTATGCTCTAGTCCAAGCATTAAGGAAATGGAGGCACTACTTACTTCCAAAGGAGTTTGTGATCTGTTTAGACAATTAGGCATTGAGTTTCTTAAACTCACAAGACAAGCTCAATCATAAACATATGAAATGAGTGGAGCATCTACAAGCATACACTTTCAAAATCAAACATAAGAAGGAAATGTAGAAAAAACTAGCAGATTCCTTAAGTAGAAGAGCCCTAACTATACAAGAGATACACCTGCAGAGCATAAGTATTAAAAAATTTATAGACCTAAATGTAGAGAGTGAAGACTTTGCAAAGATATACAAGGTATGCAAGGAATAGAAGAATTATTTTCATGGTGAGTTTTCTAACTATACTCTACAAAGTGATCTATTGTTTAAAGGAAGTTAGCTATGTGTCCCTGGAGGGTCAATTAGGGAAAATATGATTCAAGAGAAGCACAATGGTGCACTTAGTGGGCATTTTGGAGTCAATAAGACCCAAGAGTTAGTACAGAGGTTTTACTTTTGTCCTAAAATGAACTTGGAAATTAGGAAATATGTAAAGAGTTGTGTGGTGTGCCAAAAGGAAAAGGGTGCAGCTTCTAATGCAAGCCTTTACCAACCTCTCTCCATTCCAAGTAGACCTTGGGAATGTTTGAGCATGGATTTTATTGTAGGTTTTCCAAGGAAAAAGTGAGGTTTTGATAGTATATTTGTCATAGTGGATAGATTCAGCAAAATGACCCACTTTGTTCCTTATAAGATAATACATGATGCTTTTCATATAGCCCATGTACTCTTCAAGGAAGTGGTGAGGATACATGGGCTACCCCTAAGTATAGTCTCAGACAGAGACACTAACTTCATGAGCCACTTTTGGAAGACATTATGTCACAAGATGGGAACTAATCTTTCTTTTGGGTTTGCATATCACCCACAGACAGATGGCCAAATAGAGGTTGTTAATGGAAGCCTTGGAAATATGTTGAGGTGTCTAATAAAGGAGTACGGACAAACTTGGGACCAACTCCTAGGACAAGTAGATTATGCCTACAATGATACTATGAATAGGACTACTAGCAAGAGTCCCTTTGAAATAGTTTATGGCCTACACCCTAGAGGTATATTTGAGCTTAGAGAACTAAAGGATGGAGCTAAGGGTAGTGGTTATGCTGATTATTTTGCACATTCCATGAAAGAAGTGCATAAAATAGTGAGAAGAACTTAGAAAGACAATACAACAAAGGTCAAGCATAAGGTGGATGAAAGAAAGAAATATGTATAGTTCCAAGTAGGAGATCTAGTCACGGTTCATCTAAACAAGGCTAGGCCATATAATAGTGTACCACACAAGTTGTAGATGAGAAGATTATGGCCATGTACTATTTTGGCCAAATATGACAATAATGCATACAAGGTTGAGCTCCCAAAAGATATGGGTTTGTCTCCAATCTTCGATGTTGCAGATCTAATCCTTTACAAGGAATCCAACACCAGATCTAGATTAGAGTCTTATAAAATTCATAAAGGAGGTGGTAGACCTGAATCTGAACCATAGACTAGCTAGAAAGGAAGAAAAAGTACTTGACTCCAGGGCGTATAAGAAGACTAGGTAGAGAACTTACTATGATAATCAATTAAAATGGTATGGACATGAAGATGCAAAGGCCACTTGGATCAAGGAGACTAAATTTAAGAATTTGGGAGTACATGCCAACTTACTCATTCCAAGGATGGACTGAACATTTATCATTTGGGGAGGATGGTGCAAGAGCACCTAGGATTTTTCCTTAAATTTATTTAAATTTTGGTTTGTACTAACTTTAACCAAGTCGATGATTTTTTTTTTACCTTAGAAGGTCTTGTTTGTGCTCTCCTAGGTAGATTAGACTAGGATCAATCCAACCTAGTTGATAGTTGCTTTAAATGTTGTTAATGCTAGATTAGGCCTAAATTGTGAAATGAAGGTCTAAAAGCTTGTGAGACTTGGGAAAGGGTATAAATATACCTAACATATGTCCTAGGACATTTTTACATCATTCTAGGTTGATTTGAGACCCTTAGCATGATTATAGAAAAAAGATGTAAAAGTTGTCACAATGTTGCTTGACAACATTTTGCAATTCCTGAAAATTGCTTGACAACAAACAACAAGATTGGATTCTCTTTGAGGCATCATTATGGGTAGTTTCCATAATGGCCTAAAATCAAGGGTATGTCATATTTAATCTTCTAGGATCCCATTACCCAAGGAAAAGTGTGGAGTAGTGGAAGCTTTGTTGTGAAGAACTAATAACTCTATTTTGTTGTGACTTACTTCTTGCATCAAGAGAAAAAGTGTTCTTGTGGATTGTTTTATCTAAGTTAGTGTTCGATTTATGTAGATTAGGTAGATTCAAGCATTTTATGTTTAATAATCAAGTTTATTTGAGTTCAGTAAAGTAGGTTTAGAAAGTGGTTTGGAAATAGACAGTTTGTTGGGATAATAGTTAGCAGTTTTTAGTTTTATGGCTCCCTCATATTTCTCTACCATACAAATCATTATGGCTTAGAGGGATATGTTATGGAAGTCATTGGAGGTTATGTATGTGAATGGAGGAGATCTGAAACAAATTTTACCTATTTTTAACCTCATGCCTTAGGCAAGATCATCAAGCCCGACTAGGTGAATGATAGTGCAATATTAATGTGTTTTTGCATGGGAAGGAGTGAGGTCATTGAACCAAGTGTGGTTTTGGAAGCCTAAAGGTACTAATAACACCTAGGAGTGATGTTGGGACTTTTCCAATCCACTAATTTAGATTTCCAATTCGAAATCAAAAATTATCACAATTTTAGCCCTATATTTTAGGAACCCACTATACAAATGAATCATGGACTTAAGACCACCAAAATCCTTAAGGTCTCTAAAAAGGGTATCCAAATATATATTTTTTTCTAGGGTTATTTGGACGTTTTGAAAAAGAATTGGGAAAAACCCATTGACTAGGTCTAATCGACCAATTAGGCCTAATAGGCCAAAACCAAAGAAAATCCTAAACTTGATAGGAAAACCCTAGATGCCATATTCAAATGGAGTTTTAAGGGAGTCAAGTAAGTGGTTTAATGATGGATACACCCCCTATAACACTGGTGAAGGTTATTTGATGAAATTTCCTTTCGAATCAACCAAGAAAGAGCAAAGACTTGAAACACCCTATTGATAGTTATCCCTCAAGTGAAGAAAATAAGAACTCACTCATAGAGTTTAGTTAGGGAAGTATTAGGAAAACTTTTTCAAGACTTGTAAGGCCCTATAAGTGAGTTTAGGGTCTATAGGAGACTAGGTCTAGAATAGCCTACTCGATAATTGTGTAAGCACGCTTTGTAGAATATCTATTAGGAGGGGAATCTAGCTATACCCCCTATTCTCTTGGGCCTTTGATCCTATGTTAGGGCATCCTCCTCCTCATCTATTTTTGGTGCTCTCTTTGTGGAGTTTATAAATCATCGGAATAAATGTATAGAAAAGTAATCTCTACTAGCTAGAGTAACTCTTGCATTAATAAGCTCTTCTAAATAATCCCATCTAGTGGCATATAGCTGCTAAATTTCCTAAATTTTCTTTGGAAATGACAACCTTAGAGCTCATCCCTAACACTCCTCAACAAAAAATTGTATGATGTATACTTACTAGAAATATATTGTTGTCGCTTGCATTACCTCCAGACTTGATATTGTAGGACTAGAAAATAGGTGGCACAACATATTATGAGTAAAAAAGAACTCAAATAACATATGCTAACTATTTTAATATACCATGTAAACCATTTTTTTTAAAGATTAAAAAAAATCAGAACCTTCTATCAAATGTAGTTTCCATGTTCTCGTTTCTTCTCCATTATTGATGTTGATGTAGCTCCAATTTCCTATAATAACCTATAATTGAAAGAAAAAGACAAAGATAGACTGTTGTGATGAATGATGGAGGGAATACTATAAGTGTGGTTAAGAGGAAAATGAGAGAAAAATGACTCAATTTATAGCCAAAATGCAAGAAGTTAGACATAAATGAGGAGATTGACATTTGTCATTTTCAACTGTGCAGTTTAGCATAATATTCCTTGGAATATCTATGAAAAATATGAAATAATATGCCATATGTAAGATCCTATGACATATATGAGTCAACATGACCAAAAGTAGAAGAGAATCTATGACAAGCTTATGACACATCATAACCATATGTAGAGAAGGATCTATTCCAAGTGTCACTTATTATAGTCATGTGTAAGAAAGAACAAATACCAAATATGACACATATTAGCCATTTCTAGAAAGAGAAATTATGATGCATTATGGCCATGTGTCAGGATTGGGTGAAATTTTGAATTAAAAACTCATAATTCCACACAAATAGAAATTAAGAAATTAGAATATAAGAATTAGGAAATTAATAATTCCCATAATTCACAAAAAATAATTAGTAAGGATGAAAAAAATGATTGAAATGACATAGGAGTAGAGTATGGGTTATCTAATCCTATAGGACAAATTAGTAAATTATTGGCTAATTTGATGAAATAAATGCAGGATTACCCTTTTGATAAATTGTGATGATTATGTAGATTGACTAGGATGATGGTGGGTAGATCAAAGACATGATCAAATTGATTGGATGATTAGGACTAATGAAATGTAAAGGACATATGACATGGATTAAGGTCATGTTACATTTAACAAACATTATAAATGCCACAAGATCAAAGTTGATTGCTAAGATTGACCATAATAACATCAACAACATCATCAATATTATTAAATTGATTGGATCAGGCCATAATCTGATAATGAGGGACTCAAAAATGTCAATGATCAAATGATAAAAATAATAGGTTGACCTAGCACCGAGGGACATGGCAGTGTGAAGGCCAAATTTGATAGATTGCCAAGGCACTAAGGGATACAACAATGACTAGGACTGGATAAATGATGATTGATTAGGGATGTTTGACATGTTTTAGATTGATTAAGGTTGACTTAGAATAGTTTAGGCTTGATTCAAGATGGTTTAGAGTTGATTTAGAAGGGATTTTGATGACATTGAAATGGTTTAGAATTGATCAGACAAGATTCTAATAATGTTGAAATGATTTAGAGGTGGTTCTAAAATGTTTAGATAAAATAGGAACTGATTCTGAAATGATCTAATGTTGATTTGAAAAGGGGGTGTGAATGATGAAGAACATGTAAAAATATGTTTGAATGATGATCAAGTTGGCCAAAAGATCAGAATTAGTGAGATGATAAAATGAGATGTGTTAGTATGAAAATGTGATCAAACAATAGATGTGAATCATTTTTAAGGGTCTACATTTTGCCCCTCTTTGATATAATGTGATTTAGAGCATTGTGTCAAAGAATAACTAATGCAAAGACACAAAATATACCCCAATAAGGGTGGTATTTATGGGTGTCCCCTCAAGAAACTAATTTTAAAATGTAAATGATACGTCAATTTCTTGACAACAAAGAGATAAATCAATAGAAACTAATGGATCAAGAATCAAGGATCAAACACAAATGGTATGGGGTCTAGAGTGTAAAAATCATCATGACCAACATAAAAAAAGGCCTCTTGCGGGTCTATCTAGGAAGAAAAAGTGCTACAAAAGGGCTTAGAGAGGGATATGGAGGTCAATTTCACCCCCTCATTTTGAAGGAAAGAGTTATGGAGCAAGGAAGATGGATAGGCTATCAAGGGAGCATCATCGCACACAACGAGTGCATAACTACAAGTGACAAGAAAACATAGGACCACCAGTGATTACATTGAGATCTCTTTGTGTATTTCATGTATTTCATGCTTTTTTAGGTCAAAAAGGGATCAAACATGGTCAAATAAAGTCCTAGGGTAGTTTCAGGTGCTAGACCACCCCAAGTGTACCCAAAATTAACTCAAGTGCACCAAGGCCATAGTTGGCATCACAAGCTATGCCATGGGCACAATTGGCATGACCAACTATGTCGTAGGCGTAGTTGGTAAGCCCAATTGTGTACTTAGGTTTGCCAAAGTGTGAAAATAGTTCAAATGAACTCAGAATGACCCCAAATTTTGTGTACAGGATCAAAATTCTAAGAAGAAGTCAAAATTTAGGTCAACCAAGTCAAATATGGCTAAATTTAGTCAAACATAGGTTAGACTTAGGTCATGCTTGGTCAACAACATAGAAAGTTAACACAAGTTGTATGATCATGCAAGAGGACCTTCCCTTATTGAGGACAAGGGGCCATAGGTCACATTGCCTATCATTATGTCATATGATGACTGCCACTAAGAGGGAGACACTAGCTAGGCTTGGGTTATACCATATTACTTTTATCCCTAAGATTAGGGGGAATAGGTGAAGGATTTGAGCAATATGCAATACAAATCCACAAGCCCAAAGAATGCATCCATGTAAAAACCTATCACAAAGAAGAAAAAGAAAAGAAGAGGCAAGGGCTTTCTCTAAAAATATGCAAATTGTATTCTCAGAAATGAAAAACATTGGAGATAATTATAAAATATCCATCCTTATATAAGGATTTCAAAACCCAGAAAAGGGTAACCTAAAAGGGAAAAGCCATTTAATAATTACTAATTAATTACTAAATGTGAATGCATAAGTGCATAAAGTGAAATCTTAAGAAGGGAGAAAAGTAATTTAATAAATGAAATGAAATTAATTGTTTTCTCTAACACCCCCCTTTAAGATGAAAAACAATGTAGCTACAAAGAATGCCAAAAGGACAAGGAAACTAAAATGTAATGTAGAAAGAAAACCTGGGTCCCAACAACAAGGCCTAATGAGGTACCCAATCACAATCAAATCTCTATGAAATGGAGAAATAGAGAAAACCAAGTGGGAAAAACCATACTCCAAAAAGAGATAGAAAAGGATGCACAAATGAAACATCTCAAGAGAATCTCTCAAGACCATAAGTACAATGAAAGCCTTCATGATAGAAGCTTGAGACTCCATAGCCCCCCTAGAATTGTAGAACTCTTGTGTTGATGAACATACCAATGTGGCTCCAATATGAAGGAAACAAAGGTAGTGGACAAGGATGATAAAGCCCATGTATGTAAGGTGCAAATGGAAGTCCTAGCCAATGCTCAAAGGAGAAAGCATGAGAATCGTAAAATAGAATATCCAATGGAGGTGGGATAATAGGTGTGTTGAATCTATCATCTGAGAGGATATGTGTGTCATCTAATATATCCTCAATAACTGCAGTAGGTGGCTCAATGATTGGAGCTTCAATAATAGGTAATGTTTTAGAGTAATCTTGTGCAAGAGATGGAATCTGAACAAGAGGTGGAGGTCTAGAATTCACAACATTGGTCTCAGGAACAACACATAAGTTCAAGCGATTTGACTTCACCTCATTAGAATCTCATGAAAAAAAAGAGTAAGTCTCTAATACTAGAGATGGTGGACCAAAATGTGAGAAGGATTATAGGTAGGAAGCATGATCAAAAATCCCTGTAGCAATAATATTTCCTAACTCATTATCTCTGATGTGCACTAAATATTGTGTAAACTCAACTATCTTCCTTGTCCCACTGTGTGTAATCTAATAAATAGAGAGAAGATTGAAGGACAAATGTGGAACACAAAGTACATCATGAAATGTACCATCATCAATGTCAATAGAACCTTTCTCGCATTCAATCATAATAATGTTGTTCCCCATAAAAATGTGTGGAATAGGAGAAGCCTCAAAAGAAGAGAACAAATCTTGAGAAGATGCCATATGGTGTGAAGTACCTGAATCTAGTAACCATCTAGAAGAATGAGGAATAGTAGTTTCACATAGTGCATGACCCTTTCCTATAACTTTACCATCTACCTAAAATGATGAAGAAGAAGAAGATCTGTGAGAAGTAGAAGGAATATCAATGCTTCTCTTCTGAAGGAGAGCTATCAAATCTAAAACCTATTTGGCATAGCCATCTAACTTCTTCTCATGGCAATGTGACTCATCATGATTAGGCTTATTACAATACTTTTGTCTTTCTAGCTTTGGTTTAACCCTTTTAGGAGGAGGTAGCCTTGATGAATTGTCAATGCTAGAATCAATCTAAGACTTTGTAAAATGAGATTTTTGCATCTTCTCCTTCATCCCTAAAGATGATCGAGCTACCAATGCATAAATCTGTGAGCCTATGAGAGAATCTAGCTGAGAGATCTTAGCTTTCTCTTGAGTCAAACAATCACAAAAAACCTTAAAGGATATCATGGTAAATCTATTACCCAAAGCATCTCTGATAGAATAGATGGTAAAAGCAAAAATCTGAAAGTTTCCATGAAGCTTAGAAAGAATCGGGTAGATACACTCAATGTCAGTCTTCATATTTTCACAACCCTATAATAAAGGTCTCCATTGATTAAACTTCATCAAGAAGTCCTCAATGAAAGGAAAAGAATCTAGTACAAGAAAGGTAAGCTCTTCTTCAATCTGAAGTGCCCTGAACTCATTCATTGTACCAAACAAGTCTTCAAGCTTGGTCCACATAGCTAGAGGGGTATTGCACCCATCAAGATGAAACTATAGACTGTTAGAGGCCTGTAAAGAAATCAATCCTATTGCCTCATCCATCTTATTTCTATGTTTCATGACCTCAAAAGGCCTCTATAAAACTAGATGCACTGCATCTAAAAAAGACCACAACTCTTTTGACCAGAGAAGTCGTATCATCAAGGTTTTCCATGTGTGATATGTATGAGGGGTCAAAAATTCTAGAGAAGAAGAGGTCTCAACCATTTTTTTAAAAGGTGTTGAATTGTTTTTGAATGAGGTTCTAGTTTACATAGGTAAATAATAGAAATAATATACCCATAATGCAAAAAATTGAACCCCAATGGCTAGAAGGAATGTGTAAATGAGAGAAGAACAAAAAAGATTCAAAAATGAATCAAAAATACTTGGTACAAAATACTGGTGAAATGACAAATAATCTAGAAATTTCTTGAGAAGAGCTTTCTAATGTTTTTTCAAATCAGGAAACAGAGCTATAATGAAGAAGTTATGCCCCCCAAAAGATAGAAGTCATCAATAGACTTCAAGCGCAATAACAGGTGTCAAATTGGAAAAAAAATCCCAAAAATACCTGATCCATCCTCTCCTTCTGAGAACCAAATTTTTGGCATTTCTTTCAAATTAAAAAAATACCCCTATATGCTCAAGATATCGCAAAGAAATGATAGGGCACACAAAAATGCTAATTTGTAAATTTTTTTAAACAAATGAATAAATAAAAGTCACCACCTAAAGCAGAGTAGTGGTGGAGCCTAGGTGGAGGGAGGGCAATAGTACCACTAATAGTAGAGCCACAGTGGCATAGCGGTTGAGTGGCTATAGCAGGGTGTTTTTCGATGGCAATGGCGGTGATTTGTTTTGGCGGTGGCAAGTTGCAGTGAATGGAAACCGAAAGTAACAAACGATGCCCAAAAAATTGTCAGAGATAGGAAAGGGGGAAGCAGTGCTGGAAGGCACCTCTGCAATTCAGAAGGATTTCACGATGCCAGAAAAATGGGTCTATGGCCCTTTTTTTTTGAAATCACATCATAATGTTTTCGTGAGGTCGTACGACCCTACAAGGCAAAATTGTTTTGCCTCCCAAATCAATGTTGTACAAAATGGGCAAACTTTATATGAAAATGAGGGTTTTGATGCCTTCTAAATCTAATCACAAGGTTTATTTGGCCTCAAAGAGCTCCAAAAAAAAAATTTTAACCCTATTTTCACAAAAAATAAATGAAAAATACCAAATCTATTCTATCAAACCCTTGTTCTCCTTTTTCTCCAAATACCAAACAAGTGACAACAAATTTGGCTCTAATATCATGAAGGATTTGAGCAATACACAATACAAATCCACAAAGCCTTAAGAATACCTACATGTAAAAACCTATCATAGAGAAGAAAAAGACAAGAAGAGACAAGTGTTTTCTCTAAAAATATGCAAATTGTATTCTCAGAAATGGAAAAGATTAGAGATAATTATAAAAGATCTGTCCTTATAAAAGGAGACTAAAACCTGAAAAAGGGTAACCTAAAAGGGAGAAGCCATTTAATAATTACTAACTAATTATTAAATATGAATACATAAATGCATGAAGTGAAATCTTAAGAAGGGAGAAAAGGTAGTTTAATAAATGAAATGAAATTAACCTTTTTCTCTAACAATAGAGGCTTGATGACAACAATGACAAAGAGATGGCACTCGAAGATGATTTCCTTTCACCTACTGATTGGAGAGGAAACTATGACTTTGGAAGATGTATGGTGCATCCTTTAGATTCCTATATATGGGGATTTGGTAGTGTATGACCCCTTGATAGAGTAGGCCACTCTACATCAGATATTCAGATGTGGGGATGCAGAGTTAGGAACTAGAGACTATGAGATCAAATGAGAGGTTCTAGTAGCTCAAAATGAGCACCTCATAGAAGTGATATGTTGGGTGGTGGGGGATTACTAATTCCAAATAAGAGAGGACATGGTTTCCTAGAGGCATAAGGTAGGTTATTGGAGTAGATGGTGATGGATGGGATGTTGTTTATATGGGCGCCATGCATGTTAGGGATGTTATATTATCACCTCAACCAAATTTCCTACGAAGGAGGATTGTCATTCAGTATTGGGGTCACACTACTATAGATCCTAGTATATGAGCACATAACACTATTCCTAGATCTAGTAGAGAGAGAGCTAGTGGAGGACATGCCATATATGTATAGCCATGGAGGAGCACTAGCGCAGGGACCTTTGGGATATACAATATACTTTAGACATCAACTAGACACCTTGACACAATTCATATGGAGGCCATATAGAGATTTTCCTAAATGGGAGGATGATGATATCCACCTACTATACTGCAGATAAGAGTAGTACTTTAATCTAGCATACTATCATTGGGTATTTGGTTATTGAGATGTTGATGCAATGGAGCCTAGCAAGATTGATCAAATGATGATCAACTGATCCAAAAACCCTCTTCATTGAAGTCCACCAACCAAATGTCTTGGCAAGATGATCAAAATGTGAAAGCACCAATCACAAGTGCCTCAAGGATGATGTTAGGTTATCACAACCCTGTATCCAAACTAGGAAAATCCTAATCACTAGGGAACCTCCATGAATAAGACAACTTATCACAAATTGCCCACAATACACAAATTGACTCAATTTAGTAAAACAACCCTAAACTTCATGAAATGACTAGGGGAGCCTCATACTCATGGAAAAGGCCTATTTAGGTCAATAATGGAATGGTCCAATGGTTAAAAGAAAACTATGAAACTTATGGCATGTGGTTGCTTTGTTAAGTCACTCAAAAAGGCTAACAGCCCAAAGAAAACTTAGAAGGAAATATTTCCACACAAATTATGGAAAAATTTACTATTTTGGACACCCTTTTGGGACTTATAATACATACTTAGGCACCAAGGTTTTATGATAGAAATAAAAATACTTTTGTTCACTTTCTCACCTGGGCAATTAGGGTAATTAAGCCTCCATTTACAAAGGGAGTAAATGTTCTAGGACTCCATCCTACAAAAAAATCATGGGAAAATTTGAGGGAAACCCCAAAAAAGTTACAAACTTTATTACAAGCCTTGATGCCAAGTTTAGTTGAAGTTGTGGGAGATGTATCATTTTCCTGGCATGCACATGGGACTTACATGCCTAGGGCATCAAATTTCTAATGGATCCATGCAAGTACATTGCTAAAACCACTTTCATCTTAAAGTAAATTAAAAATTCTAGGATTTCACCAATGGTCGTTAGGTTTCCATGGTGAAATCCTTCTCCATGCTTGAAAATCCTTCAAAACCCTAGCTTAGCAAGAAATCTGGACCTACTTGTGCAAAGATAACAATAACTTGAGTTAGGAAATAGATGGATGCTTCAAAATAGATGCATTGGAAAGATAATTCATCCACCTATCCAAAAATTTAAGCTTAAACACCATATGAATTAGTGCAAATCTATACAACGTAGCACAACAGGCTGATTGCAGTAAAAATAGGGTATTTTATTGATTTGAAAGTTGAAAGTACATTATATCTACCTATCACCCACCTAAAAGGGCTTATTATAGGCCTTCCAATGGTCATAAAAACATTTCAAACTTTTTATGGCCGTTGGGGAATTTTTTGCATTATTTTGCAAAAAGTTGCTAAAGTTGCTTGACAACTTTTTTAGCAATTTTTGCAAACTTGCAACTAGAACTAATAAAACTTAGTCCAAATGACCCAAATAGGTCCTAAACATGTTAAAACAAGAAATAAATTAAAATCATAAGATTATAGTCCCTTTGACCATGCTTGACCATAGTTAACCAAGGGCTTATAACATTGCCAATCTTGGTACTAGGTCTTACAATTTGGTCTAGATGCCTATTTGATTGATCTAACCTAATCTAGGTGCTCTTAGGACCTTGGTGATTCATCATTTATTGTAGGTGTTCCTACACTATACTCCCCTTGTCTTTGAAATCTTAAGTTCCTACTTGAGGGAAATTGCTCCACAAAAGTACCATGTTGTTTGATTTGGTCTTCTGTCATCCAAGGTGTATCAATATTGGGGAGCCCTTTCCACTTTACTAAGTACTACATGTACTTCTTGGTTCTTGTCTGCTTCAACAACGTGGAGTCCAAAATTTATTCTAATTCCATTGGTTCTCTTTGGGGTAGATCAGTTACATAGTCTTCATCATGGATTTCTACTTTCTCACCTTGTCAACTTATTGAATATATTATGCCTTTGTATGGGTTGAGGTCGGAAACATTGAAGACTAGAGAAATTTGCAAGGTATGGGGGAGAGAGATCTCATATGAATTTTCACCCATATTGTTGAGTATGTTGCATAGTCCAACTTTCTTCATCTAAAGTTTGGAATATCTACCCTTAGGTAGCCTCTCTTTTCTCAAATATGCCCAAACCTTGTCTCCAACTTTGAAATGGGTTCCCCTCTTTTCTTTTCAGCATGTTCCTTTTATTTCAAAGTAGATCTTTGCAATGCTTCTTTGACTTAGTTTTGTACTTTTGCAATAATTTCTGCCAATTCTTCTCCTTAAGCATTGATTTTGAGGTTAGATGGTAGTTCTACCAAATCCAATGGTCCCTTGGGATGAAGGCCATACACTGTTTGAAAAGGTATCTTTCCTGTTGACCTATTCATAGAGTCATTAAATGTAAATTTTGCTTGAGGCAAAAGTAGATCCCAAATTTGAGTATATTGTTTAGTTAGGCATCTTAGGATATTACCTAAGGATTTATTCACCATCTCAGTCAGCCCATCAATTTGTGGATGGTAGGCAGAATTGTAGGTTAGATTACTACCAAGTTTCTTGAAGAGTGTTATCCAAAGATGGCCTTGAAGCTTCACATCCTTGTTAGATACAATAGTTTATGGTAAACCATGGATCCTAACTACTTCCTTAAAGAAAAGATGTGCAATAATGGAAGCATCATTTATGCTTTTGCATGCTATAAAATGGACCATTTTGTTGAATCTATTTACTACCACAAAAACACCATCAAGACCTAGCTTTGTTCTAGGTAGTCCCATTAAAAAAAACCATTAAGATTGATTCCCAAGGTCTTGTGGGGATTGGTAAGGGTTGATATAACCCCTAATTTGTTGAAACACCTTTTGCTTGCTGGCAAATGGTACAAGTATCTATGAACTTCTTTACCTCATTGTTCATTCTTGGCCAATAATAGCTTCTTTTCACCCTATTTGTTATCTTGCAAAGGCTAAAGTGTCCTCCTAGACCACCACATTGTTTCTCCCTTATGATATTTTTCCTCATTAAGCATTTTGGGAATGCATAGTTGAGCTACTTTGAATAGGATTCTATTCTGAATAAGGTATTCAAAAAAATCAAAATGGTATTTTCCAACCATCTTTGTAAAAACTTGAAAAATATCTATAAAATTAGGATCATCGACATATAAATGCTTGAGGGAATCAATTCCCACACTCTAAAGTTGTACCTCCTCAACTAGACCAACCCTTCTACTAAGGGCATCAACAACTTTTTTTGCAACACCTTTCTTGTGTTTAATGTTGAAGGTGTAAGCCCACAACTACTCCATCCATTTGAGATGTATGACAGATAGTTTTTCCTTCATGTCTTAGGACTGCACCTATGGCCAAATTACCTGCATCAGTTTCCATAGTGAAGACCTTGTTTAAGTCAAGTAGAACCAAGATTGGGTACTGAGAGGCTTTGTTCTTCAAGTACTGAAATGCATCATTGGCTTCCTTTGTCCAAGAAAATTTAGTCTTCCTTCCTTCTTTGATGGTATCAAGCATGGTGTACACACATGATTAAAGTTTTTGAAAAAAATCTTATAGAAGGTGGAAAGACCATGGAAGCTTCTTAAATCACCTTGGTTCTTTGGTGGAGGCCAGTTGATGATTGCCTCAACCTTCTCAAGGTCCATTTTGAGGGTACCTTGTGAGATCAAAAAACCTAGGAACACAAGTTCCTTCTTCCTAAACAGACACTTTTCCAAGTTGATGACCAACTTGTGTTGATGAAGTCTTCTTAATACTTGTTCCACATGGTCAAGATGCTCCTCCTTGCTATGACTAAATATTAATATGTCATCAAGGTAAATAAAAAAAAACTTACTAATAAAATCAATGAAAATCTTATTCATAAGCCTCATAAATTACTAGGTGCATCATTTAACCTAAAGAGCATCACTAATCATTGAAACAAACCTTTAGTAGTTTTGAGTGTTGTCTTCCATTCATCACCTAGTTTTATTCTGATCTAATGGTATGTAGACTTCAATTCTATTTTAATGAAATAGAAAGCTCCTTCTAATTGATCCAATAGATCCTTAATTCTAGTCACCTTCATCAGATTGTGCCCCTTTTTGTTTATCCATTCTAGCTTCAAGTTCTCTCAACCTCTTTGTAAGAGCAGCATTGGTTGCTCTTTTTTCTCTCGTCAACTTTTCTAGTTCAATATTTGTTACCCTTGTAGGTATTTCTTCATCTTCTTTAGTAAGATCCATGGCTCTAATACTACTTGATGCAACGGAGCCTAGTGGGATTGATAAAATGATGATCAACTAGTCCAAAAACCATCTTCACTAAAGTCCACCTACCAAATGTCTTGGAAAGATGCTCAAAATGTGCAAACACCAATCACAAGTGCCTCAAGGATGGTATTAGGTTATCACAACCCTGCATCCAAACTAGGAAAACCTTAATCACTAGGGAACCCCCATGAACAAGGCAACTTATCCCAAGTTGCCTACAATACACAAATTGACTCAATTTAGTAAAACAACCCTAAACTTCATGAAATAACTAGGGGAGCCTCATACTCATGAAAAAGATCTATTTAGCTCAATAATGGAATGATCCAATGGTTAAAATCCAACTATGCAACTTCTAGCATATGGTTGCTTTGTTAAGTCACTCAAAAAGGCTAGTAGCCCTTTTTGATGAAAATAAAACTTAGAAGGAAATATCTCCACACAACTCAAGGAATAATTTATTTTTTTGGACACCCTTTTGGGACTTACAAAACATACTAAGGAACCAAGGTTTGATGACACAAATAAAAGGACTTTTGTTCAATTTCTCACCTAGGCAATTAGGGCAATTAGACCTCCATTTACAAACGGAGTACATGTTCTAGGATTCCATCCTACAAACCAATTATGGTAACATGTGATTGAAACTCTAGAAACTTTACAGACTTGATTTCAAGCCTTGATTCCAAGTTTGGTTGAAGTTGTGGGAGATGTTGTATCATTTTCCTAGCATGTGGATGGGACTTGCAAGCCTAGCGCATCAAATTTCTAATAGATCCCTAAAATTACATTCCTAAAACCACTTGCATATTAAATTACATTAAAAATTCTAGGATTTCACCAATGGCCATTAGATTTGAATGGTGAAATCCTTCTCTATGCTTGAAAATCCTTCAAAACCTTAGGTTAGCAAAAAATTCAGACCTACTTGTGCAAAGATAACAATAACTTGAGTTAGGAGATACATGGAGACTTTAAACCAGATGTTTTGGAAAGATAATTCATCCACCCATCCAAAAATTTAATTTTTAATACCATATGAATATGTACAAATCTGTACAATATAGGACAATAGGTTGATTGCAGTAAAAATAGTTTATTTTATTGATTTGAAAGTTGAAAGTATGTTAGCTCTACCTATCACCCACCTAAAAGGGATTATTATAGGCCTTAAAATGGTCATAAAAAAATTTAAAACTTATTATGGCCATTGGGGAAGTTTTTTCATTATTTTTCAAAAAGTTGCTAAAGTTGCTTGACAACTTTTTAGCAATTTTTGCAATTTTTGCAAACTTGCAACTAGAACTAATAAAACTTAGTCAAAATTACCCAAATGGGTCCTAAATATGTTAAAACAAAAAAATAAATAAAAATCCTAATATTCTAGGCCATTTGACCATGTTTGAGTATAGTTGACCAAGGGCTTATAACATTGCCAATCTTGGTACTAGGTCTTACAATTTGGTCTAGATGCATATTTGATTGATCTAACCTAATCTAGGTGTTCTTAGGACCTTGGTGATTCATCATTTATTATGGGTGCTCCTGTACTAGATTTATTTTCTAGAGATATTATAATGAAAACTTGGGGAGAAATTGAATTTTCTTATAGGACTTGCAGCATTTTCTCAGTCGAGAGAAGAGGTTAGGGAGTGAGGAGCACTCATTAGGACTCAAGTAGCATATGCACAACTAGAGGAATTACAACCCTGACTATAGGAAGTGGTAGGAGATGTGATGGATGTAGGTACAAAACTGACATATGATAGATGGTTTATACAACACTTAATAAGGCCTTTGATAGATCTGGCAGTGCCAGATGCAAAGGTTAGACCACAGACATAATAGGATAAAGGGGAGGAGGTTGAGGAGGATAGGTAAGATGGGGAGGTGGAGAGAGATGGAGAGGGAGGGAATGATGAGGATGAGGAGGGTGATGGTGATATGGATAAGGAGGGAGAAGATGATGAGGATGCGAAGGATGGAGATAGTGGGGGTTCATATGGAGGGGATGACAATGAGGATGGGAATGAGTTTGATAAGGATGAGGACATAGGTATGGATGCCCCAGTGATAGATATAGATGAAGGTCCTTTAGATGCCCCAGAGGAGATGCCAATGGCAACACAGATAGGTCACAAAGAGCTAGAGGTTCAAATGGTGGAGGTGATCAAAGGGATCTAGAGTAAGTTAGAGGAGTGTTAGATGACCCAGGACTGAGAGTGAGCAACATTTATAACAAAGATTGAGTAGTTGAGGGTAGAGAATGACCAAGCTACAATAGAGACGGATGAAGCTATAAACTCTCAAGATATAATAGTAAATAGGGCACAAAGAGCAACACGAGAGTCTTGAGACTTCATCAGTAGTATCAGGGATGTATCCATTCGAAAGGTATCCACAATGGTGGGTGAGGCATGTGTAGAGGCATAGTACTTAAGGAATCACTATGAGATTATAGTTCTTTAGGAGTGGAGGGTAGAGAGCCACCATGCATCAAGCTCACAGTCTTGGTGGACACATGGGACATAGAGCAGTAGAGGAGTGATATGATTGATGATATCACCACTGATTTGTGAGGGGTCATCATCAAGACCAAGTAGAGGATCCTAGGCTAGAGATAACATAGGATGACACAAATATGCACTTATATAGTGAGGCTTTTTTTATTTTTTTATTCTATCTTACATGGTTCACACCTACAAGAGGTTAGTTTTGATGTAAACCATGATCATGTATTCTAATACTCTTTTGAGACATTTATGATATGCACCTATGTTATGATGATGATATGAGATGTATTACACACATGCTTATTATGGATGCATTTATGTTTTTCTATGTGTAATTTATATGATGACATCATGCTTTGGTTTATCATATGTTATACTTAGAAAATGATATCTTTTTTTTGCCATATGATTTTCTCATAAAATGAATGCAAATGATGTGAATTCCACGTATATGTGTATTGTTTTGGGCTTTTTGGAATTTTGACATATGCAATAATGCAAGATGAAAATATTTTTGGTGTATCAAAGAACTAGACCATGGTGGTGGTGTATGAGAGGGATGTTAGAAGGCAAAGGAGATCATATGAGGACCAGTTAGTATGAGGCAAGGACTATTTTTCTTTCATAAAGTGCATTATATGTCAAAGGAGCTTTATTTTGATATAGAAAATAGAATGCAACACATTGTGGCATAAAGGGCTAGAGATAAAATGTAATCCTTTTGCTTAAAAAATCATGATGTAAACAAAGAATGACCAATCACTCCTCGAGCATATATACATGCCCCACACTCTAAAAGAGACATTCAATAGATAGAAAAGAAAAAGATGACAATGAACCATCCTGATCACTCTCATAGATAAATTTATATCATAAAGTGGCATAGTAACATGATCAAAGAAAAAAAACACTCATTAAATAACGTGAGACAAAAACTATTCTCATCCATTATTACTTTCTTTCAGTGTCTTTTTGGTTTTTAGAGTGTTTATTAGATCGATTATGTGGTAGGTTTGGTTTTTGGTTCGGTTGATAGGAATCACAGTAACAAGTTGAATTGATTGTTGGCTTACATTTCTCAGAGGATGTTTTAAGGTGTGGATTTTGTTGAAGCACACTCCTTCGAGTTTTGGTCTACAAATGTGCAAGTGCTAAAGCAAAAGGGTCATTATCCATAGTAAT
The DNA here is from genome assembly GCA_028749045.1 of Cupressus sempervirens. Classification (NCBI taxonomy): domain Eukaryota; kingdom Viridiplantae; phylum Streptophyta; class Pinopsida; order Cupressales; family Cupressaceae; genus Cupressus; species Cupressus sempervirens. The sequence goes on along the minus strand of CM053787.1, from coordinate 513,641,392 downwards.
TACTTATAAGGTTTATTACAAATTTTTAGTTGATTTTTTTCTTCAATTTTTAGGATTTTTTGAGGATATTTTATGTTTTTGTATTGATAATTTTTTAGGATATTTTATGATATTAGGTTTTATTTTAGGACTTTCTATGATTTTTAGGGATTTTTTTCAAGACTTTATATAGTTTTTAGGGCTTTTCTTAGGACATTACATTATTTTTATCAATTTTGTTAAGACATTATATAATTTTTAGGTGTTTTCTTAGGATCATATTTGAATTTTTATTTTTATTTTTAAGACATTATATGATTTTTAGGTTTTTTCTCAAGATCATGTTTGAATTTTTATCAAATTTTTTAGGATATTATATAATTTTTAGTCTTTTATCATGATCATATTTGAATTTTTAAGGTTTTTAAGGATCATAAAAGATTCACAAATGTTAACTCCAAGCCTATATGCAAATAATTCCAATGGATAATGTGTTCTTAGGGACATGCCCTGAATTCAATTTTAGACTTGTACACTATATAGGTAATATGCCTCTAGACAAGACACAAACCATGTACAGAGGCCAAAGATAGAGTATGTACAGACTAGTAACGCTTGGTTAAGATAACAAGAGGTATTAACTAGTTTGTAGGCCATTATCAAGGGCTATGGATGTCTTTCAGTATGAAGGATGTGATGAGGGAATGATAGGGGGGAAAAGCTAGGTGGAATCTTGATAGATGGAGGAGCAACAACTAATTACACATGTCACCTTTTTGCTAGGTTTTCACCACAATACTCGTGTTGCGAGTTTCCAAAAAAAATTGTCAGTACAAGGTTCTAGTTGGCATTTTAAAATTTGCTATGGATACAAAACACAAGGAAAAACATTGATTTATCATAGCCAGTAGATCTTAAAAGATCAACTCGTATCCCTTTATCACTTTATAAAGTTGCACGAGAAATAGCCAAAGCAAGAATGTGATGTAACAACATGTGGAGATGGTAGGGCCTCTTTACTTTTTCAAAGGATCCAAGATCAATAACCTGCACTTGTTCACAGCACTAATAGATTCAACCTTGTGAGAACGTGAGATTTTTACGTGTGGAGGACATGAAGAAGCATCTTAATGGACCTGTGTGCTCAATGGGACCTAGTGGACAAATGAAAATGTGATAGAATGACATGTGGCAATGGGACCAAAGGTGATGGCATCAACATTAGATAGGTGTCACAATTGTAGGAGATTTTGGAGGAACAAAGACAAAAGTAGCTCAAAGGCCCAAAATGTAACCGTGACCATCAGATCTTCCCGTATCTAATGGTGCACATAACTTCATGGGTGATAGGACAATTAGTAAGTTTCAAGTTACAAAGGAGCAAAAGTAAACTAGGCAATTAATTCAAAGATGGTTTCGCTACTTCGCAAGGGTTTAAAGGTGACCTTGGGTTAAGGTTGAAAATCTATGGATTAGGGTAGCAGTTATACAAGGTTAGTATTCACACCATCGCATAGGTCAAGTTTAATGTAAGATATTTGCGAAGGAGCGGGAAGGGTTAAGTCAAAGATGGTTTTTCTACTTCATAAGTATGTGTTTCTTTGCTAGTGAGCAATTTTTTATCATCTACAACCACTCCTTGGTGTTTCCCATGCATGATAAATGCAAAATATCTCTTTTCGCGGCCATGGTTATCCATCTACTCTCCAAAGCATTCATATATGCTACCTTCTATCACTTCTAGGGTGAATTTGCATGCAAAGATTATATTTTCCTTCTAGGGGCACACAAAATTTGATTTTTTTTCTAAGGGGGTTTTCATCATTTTGATGAGATAGTTTAATTAGTTTGCTAGGCCAATGATAAGACCTAATTTTCAGGTAGAGAAAGAAAATAAGAGACTTAAATGAAATTAGATGCACTGAATGACCCACCAAAAGGGAAATAAATGTTTTGGAAGTAGTTGGAGAGATTAAGGCTCTGTTAATGGGAACCAGTTGGAGAATTACACAACTAAAGGCAGTAGAAGACAAACATATTTAAATTAAAGACTCCTACAGTAAGTGTCACCTATCTATTTTGCAACTACTTTCCTATTTTGTTTAAATGTAGAGAATGTTTTAAGTGTAACATTATAGAAATATCTAGCCACTCATTTTTTGAGTAAGATTTTGACATGTGTCCTCCCATCTGAAGCTTGTTGTAATACTTCTCTATAAAATGATTTCCAAGATGTGGAGTAAGGGTTCTAATTCTTGGATATTTTTCTACTACTATGATACAAAAAAGTTGGTTATAGTTTGGAAGGTTTTCCATTGCTACGACCATTCTCAGTATTTCTCTTGTATGAGCAACAATTAATGAATTACAGAGATAGTTTAGTCTATTTGTCTATTTTATGAGTTATTTATATGCATCTTAAGTGTATTGTTTCAAAAAAATGAATACAAGGAACAACAAACTTCTTAGTTTCATTTTGATTCTCGTCTCCTTTCTCTATTGTCTACATTTTTTTGTAGTTTAGGATCAAAGAACTTAAACCCATTTGCATCCTCTTAAAGCAATGTGTCTTGTTAGGTATTGCTATCAAAACAAAGAGCCAAGTAAATTCTTACTTATCTTGACAGGGTTGCAAGTTTCATGAGAAGGATATTGTATGTGTATGAGTGTTTTTATGAACACTGATGTTTGATTCACAATGTGATAGGATAGATCTAGAGTCTTGATATATCAGATATATCATTGATATCCAAGGATGTGTGTTAGTAATTTGTGGAATTTAACAATAGATAAGGCACTAATCAGCTACAGGATTTATATGTTAGTTGTTCATACTTTGGTTTTGGTAATAATCAACACATTAATTAAAGTATTTTCCCTTTTATGTTGAAGAGCTAAAAGGATTTACCCACACTTATCTTGTCAAGTTCATAGTTCATATTATTAGCTATTTCATGTCTATTTTATTTGCACAAGTAATAGAAGATTTGGGGTTTCAATCTTCTTTATCTAGATTTAGTGTATGTTTTGGAAATTGTTACCATATGTATGAATCTGAGGTTCACCCACCTAGGTCTTGTAGAGCCTAAAGAAGGAGTATAACCTTATAGTTAGCCTTGGTGTCTGATAAGGTATGTTGAAAATGGGAATTAACTTTCCCTAGATATATGTGTTCCTATCATTGGGTTAATGAAACATTGTTAATTCGGAAGCCAACACAATAGTCACATACATGGCCTCACATTCAACCAACAAAGGTATCTCAACAAAAACCATAACAAATGGTGCAACAAGAACCAAAACAAGTGATGCAAAAACAACCCATGGTACAACAATCACAATCAATAACACAATAAGTACCACAACAAGGACCTTTCTATCTTCGAGGTGCCAACATACCTCCACCTCATAGCAACACATTGCCCAAGTCTTCAGACATAGAAATGTCAGAACTAAGTAGACATAGTTCTCACAATAGCAAATGATCTACTTGTAGACATAAAAGACTTGAAGAAAGGTTGAACACTCAACACTCTAATGAGGATTTACTACAATAGTTCAAACAATTAGCCAAATAAGTTGAGGCATTGGGAGTCCAGAAAAAATAAGTCCTATACATAGAAAGGGATTTATGTCCTAATCCCTTTGACAAAAGTTTGTATATGCCTCCATTTCCAAAATATTTTGAGACACCGTGATTTGAAAAATATTCAGTAAAAGGCAACCCAATTGACCACATTAGTGAATTTTGTGCCTCTTGTATTGAACTTAGTGAGGAGCCCACATATCTTATGGGACTATTCCCTTATTCTCTCGGTGGGCCCACACTTGAATCGTACTCCAAACTACCTGGTAATATTAAATCTTGGTCAAAATTAGCAGAAAAATTCATATCCCACTTTGCCTTCAACAAAACAAATGAGGTGAAACTATATGATCTATGCTCAATGAAACAAAAGATAGAACCATTCATAACATTCTTATTACGTTGGAGAAAACTTGTCAGTCAATTCTCACTAGATATTCCTGAAGAACAACAAGTTAATCTATGCATTGAAAACCTTGTCCCTGATTTAATGTATGAACTCAAGATCAAAAGTCTGAGCACCATTTCTAAGTGAATGAAAAAGGGAGCTAGCATTGAAGATGCCCTCATTGGAAAAGGCACCCTTAAAAAAAACAAGGAAAACACCAATACAAATTTGTCTAATGACAAGACAAATTTGTTTCTCCAAGAACAAGAATTTAACCAATGATGGTATTGTGGAAGCACGAATGATCAATGCGACACAACCTCAAATGACTCTTAAAGATGCAAACCCTACAAACTCAAAAACTCCCAACCAAATGCCACCTCAACAATAGAAAATTGAGGCCTTGACACATGACAGACCATAAAGATGCCCCAGAAGTAAAGATAGAAAAGTTACACCCATAGGGATACCACTTGAGACTACACTTCAACAATTACTACGCAATAATTTATTGTAGTTGCCTCTAGTTAAAGATGAACCATCAACTAAACCCCCTACATGTGATGACAACAAATTCTATGATTACCATTATACCAAAGGACACAAAACCACTTCATGTTTCCAACTTAAACATGAAATCCAAGACCTTATTGATGATAGTGTGATTATTGTCAATCAGTCACTACTAGCATCCAATTTTGAGTATACTATTTTCAAATATCCTTTGGGTAATCATGACAAAGGGAAAGCCTCTAGTTCAAACTCAAGCTTAGGGGATAATGTAAATTACACACACACTAGATATGACTACACCATTAATTTTTTTAATGAGTGCAACTCCCACATATCCACATTCACCTTAAAAGATGAAGACCCTCATTGTGTTGTCACCACATGTCGCACTTAGATTACCTTACCTAGAGCCCCAACTAGACCTAAAACCTCTACTAGACCCATGGCCCATGGTACACCTACTAATCCTATTTCTCCATATCATAGCCTTGTAGACTAGCTTGGAAAAACCCCTATGAATTTGTTGTGTGCATCACCCCTGCATCAAAAGATCCTTGACCAAGCCTTAAAAGAGTTAGTGGTCCCAGATAACATTGATGTTGCCCAGTTCTAGGCCATGGTTGGTAACCTATCCACATCACATCATATCACCTCTTCACCCCGCAATGTTCCTAAAGATATACCTAACCACAATGACCCCCTTCATCTTGAGGTTTTCATTCATAACGCTAAGGTCAAATGTGTCTCGATAGATGGAGGAGCAGGATTGGATAGTTGTACCCTTAAAGTTTTCAAGGGTCTAGGTTACTCTAAAGAATATGGGGATCCTTCTTGTAAAATCACAATAAAGGCCTATGATGATGGTGAACACTTCTCCAAGGGTGTTATCATATTACCCATAAGAGTTGGTCTAGCTACCAAGAATACATTATTCCAAGTCCTAGATATTAAAATGAATTGCAACATGATACTAGGGAATCCTTGGATTTATGCCATGAAAGAAGTGCCTTCTACATATCATCAATGTTTGAATTTTGCGTAAAATAATGTGGAGGTTACCATCCCTATTGATCCAAATCCTTTCTAGTTTTGTACTAATCTTAGAGATGCTACTACATACCAATTCCAACAAGCAATGAAGCACAACCCAAAGATTCCTCTAAATATGTGGACCAGCCTGATATACTCCTCAGTAAGGCCAAGGAAAAGTTGAAGATTGAAGACAAAGGGTGTGGACATGTTTTAATAAGATAATTTTATTTGTTCGGAATGATATATTTCACCCCAAAATGATATCCTTATATATTTGCCATGTTTAAAGGGATGTGTCTATTCTAATTCCCTTATTATAATTATTATTCATATGATTAATATATTATTGGTATTTAGTTTTTCATAAGGTTTTAATAATATATTAATTGTTATTATTTGTTTGATTATTAATTACCATAATATTATTTATTCTTTATCAAATAAGTATACATCATAGTATTTGATGTATTGCTATTTTATATTATATTTATTATTATATAAATATAATATCATTATTATATAAATATAATATCATTATTATATCAATATGTTGATATATAAAAATTATGTTATATTATGGTAACATATATAACCTTATATCATACTTAATGAATATATTATATTATTTATCATTATATATATAGTTAATAGTAATGTATTTTTTATATCTTTATTTGTCTCTCATAGGTGGAGAACACTATAATTAAGGTTCTAAGTGGGGGCCATAACAGTTCGCCCCTCTTGAGTTTGTTTGTCCTCAAGAAATTTGTAACTCAAGTTCATTCTTTTCCCTGCATATGTGTTAAGTACTTGCAAAGTTTGCATGTTAGCAACCAATGAAAGAACATGTGAATGAAGACACAAAGAAGACACATGAATGCATGAAGACATGATGCAAACATGATGTAGACACATGAATGCAGGAAGGCATGAAGAATACATGAAGAAAACACATTGATGCATGAAGACACAATGTAGACACATAGTATACATGTTAGATCCTTGCTTATAAATTTAAATAAGAAAAGGTAAGGAAATGTTTTACCACTTTGATCGTGAATGTTGTGCTCCTGTCTCCTATCTCAAAATCCAAAGTTCTTGAAAAACATATTTTAAACAACTTCTCTATAACTAGTACTATAATAGGGTGTATTATTCCATAGTGGATGGTAGATTTATTGCTGCTTGAGGTTGGACATGCTCAACTTGGGGCTCCTTTAGATTTTTAATCCATATTGGAATTCTTGTGCCCCAAGGCAACTGATTTACTCCTCCCCTTGTGTACAGTCCCTACCCACTAGGAACATGCTTAATTTTGATGTGGATGGTAGATTTATTGCTTCTCAAGGTTGGACACACTCAGCTTGGGGCTCCCTTAGATCTTTAATCCATATTGGGATTCTCTTGCCCCAACGCGACTAATTTACTCCTCCCCCTATGCACACTTCCTACCCACTAGGAACATGTATTATTTCATTATAGATGGAAGGTTTATTGATGCTCGAGTTTGGACACACTCAGCTTGGGGCTCCCTTAGATCTTAAAATCCATATTGGGATTCCTAGGCCCCAACACGACCACCCCCCGCTTAGAACCTTAATTATAGTTTTCTCCACCTACAAGAGATAGATAAATGATATAAAAAATACATTACTATTAACTATTGATATAATGATAAATAAATATAGTATATTCATTAAGTATGATATAAGGTTATATATGTTACCATAATATAACGTAATTTTTATATATCAACATATAGATATAATAATGATATTATATGAATATAATAATAAATATAATATAAAATAGTAATACATCAAATACTATGTTGTATACTTATTTGATAAAGAATAAATAATATTTATGGTAATTAATAATCAAACAAAGAATAACAATTAATATGTTATTAAAACCTTATGAAAACCTTAATAATAATATATAACAATTATGAAAAAATTAATAATAATAATATATCAATCATATAAATAATAATTATAATAAGGGCATTAGAATAGACACATCCCTTCAAACATGGAAAATATATAAGGATATCATTTTTGGGGTGAAATATATCATTCCTGACAAAAAAATTATCTTATTAAAACATGGATGGAGAAAGGGGTCATTACAGGACAATGCTTTATGTCTCAACTATTCTACATTAGGGAGTCAACACTTTCTCCCCAATCTTATGGTAAATCACAACTATTGCAAGCACAAAATTTTGAGATCAATACACAAAATGCCACTTCTACCAATTTCATTAGTGGAGGTGGCCTACATAAAGAATATGTCAATGAGAATACATTTGTCTGTATTGAGAAAGAAAAAGAAAAACAAGAACCCACTTTGATATCTCCTAAAAAGTATAGACTATCATGTAGAAATAAGGCTATGATGGATGTAGTGGTCTTGGATCTCAAAAACAAGGAATGATTGAACCTGTCACTATAAAAGGAAAACCTCCTAGTTTGGGGCTTGGAGTTAGGCCATTGTGAATAGGTCCTCCTACTGCTAAGGTACCCACATGTAAGATTGTGAATGTTTTTAATGATGAAAAGGCATCTGAGAATACCCAACCTAAAATTAATGATCTTGACAATCATTACGCACTTGACCATATCTTTGTTGACCCTAAAAGCCTACCCATGGAGAATAAACATCTTACTATAACTCCACCTATTTCTCAAACCAATCATACACCTTGGATCAATACATTATGGGATCCAAGTCCCCCAACTTCTAAGCATGACCCCAATAATACTGCTAAATCTAATACCCATATATATACCTCTGACCATAGCCCATTCAACATTGATGATGACATCCCCTCAAGTTATCCTAAACTGTTGGATTGGAACTAGCGTGGACCACCGATCTTCAATCAATTTGACAATGATGATGCTCTTATAAATGTCTTGGAACTCTATGAAGGGATTACAAATGACGGTCATAAAGAAGAAATTCCTCCTAAATTGAACATAGTGGCATATTTTAGGGAGTCAACTCCATCTTCTAGTTAGAAAACTAGAAACAAAGAAAAATAATAATAAGAATACGTCTCTTGATGAAAACTGAAAGATGCCATTAGACCATGAAAAAGAAAAAGCTAAGTAGCTCTTTTTGAACTCTCTCGATCAACCTTCATGTGGGAAGTCATGGTCTCAATCCTCCCAGTCCTTCCTTGTATCTAGCTACTTATACCCAAATCCTACTACCTAATTTGTCCAACGCCCAAAATCAAACCTCTATCTAGCAAGCCTTTGAACACATCATCATCAATGACATCCTATACAAAATATCCTTTAACCCAACTATTTTCAAATGCCTTGATTCACAAGAAGTAGACATTGTCTTACATACGATACACAATGGTATATCTCAAGGTCATTCTAGTGGTTTGATTTTAGCTAAAAATTGGGAATGAATCCTACATATTTATAGTCACTTATGGGTTCAGATGTTATCAGCTAGTAGCATCAACAACAGGTTCATTGCTAGCATTTGTTAGAAACATCCATGATTCCATCTAAAAGTCCTTTAAAAAAATTAAAAAATGGTAAAACGTCCTACAAAAATATTTTTAAAATTGTTGGCAAAAAGTCCTGAAAAAAGATACAAAAGAAATTTTAAAAAGTCATCAAAAAAAGGATGCCTTGATGAAAACCTAGCAAATATGCATGTTGGCACAAAAAATTGAGTAAAAACAGTGCTTTGGACAAGTACCATGGTGAAAACCTAGAAAATAGGTGCCATGTGTAATCAATTATTTTTCCTCCATTTATTAGGATTCCATCTATTTTTTCCCCCCTTTTGTAATTCCCTGATCACATCCTTCATATTGCAAGACATCCCTAGTCCTTGATCATGGCCCATGAACTAGTTAATATCGATTGTTATCTTACCCAAGCATCATCAGTCTGTACATGCTCTATATTTGGCCTGTGTACATAGTTTGTGTCTTGTCTGGGGGCATATTACCTACATAGTGCACGAGTTTGAAATTGAACTGGGGCATGTCCTCAAGCACATATTATGCATTGGAATTTTTCCATATCGGATTGGAGCTAACACTTGCAAATCCCTTATGATCCTAAAAAAATCCTAAAAATTCATATATGGTCCTAAAAAAACCCTACAAATTTAGATATGATCCTTAAAAAATCCTAAAACTTTATATATGATCCTTAAAAAACCCATCAAAATCATAAAACATCCTAAACAAATCCATAAAAATCATAAAATGTCCTGAAAAAATTGATAAAAATAATAAATTATCCTGAAGAAACCACTAAAAAATCATAAAATGTCCAAAAATAAACCCTAAAAATTATAAAATATCTTGAAAAAATGAGCAACACTAAAACATCAAATATCCTCAAAAACCCTAAAAATCAAAAAACCAACTGAAACTTTGCAATAAATCTTGTAAATAGTCACTGTGGATAATTACCCCTTTTGTTTAAACATATGCACCTTTGTAGACTAAAACTCATAGCACTGCACTTCAATGACACTCACACTATCTGAGCAATGTGAACTTTCATTCAATCCAACTTGTCACTATCAACCAAACCAACAATCAGACCTTGATCATCACAAATATGACACAAACCAAAAGACACTAAAAAAAAGCAAGTAATAATGGACAAGAATAGTTGTTGGCTCATGTTGTTTAGTGAGTGATTTATTTTTTCTTTGTTTTTCTTCAATCATGTTCCTATGCCACTTGATGATATAAACTTCTCTATGAGAGTGGCCAAGATGGTTCATGGTCATATTTTATTTTCTATCTATTAAATGTACCTTTGAGAGTATGGGGCACATATATATACATCAAGAAGGACAAGATAAATTTCTTTATACATCATGTTTGTTTATGTAAAAGGCTTGCACTTGCACTCTGGCCCTTTATGCCATGATGTGGTGCATTCCATTTTCTATATCAAAATAAAAATCCTTTGACATATAGTGCACTCTAAGAAAGAAAAATTCCTCACCTCATACTAACTGGTCTTCATCTCATCTCCTTTGTCTTCTAATCTCCATCCCATTCACCACCACCATAAATCATGTACTCAAATGCACCAAAATTAGCTTCATCCTCCATTCCTACATTCCTACATAATCATACATTATCTGTCAACCTTCTATGGCTTTCTACCGAGTCTAGCTTAAGTTTGACGTTAGGTTTGACCAAGTTTGAATTTTTTTAATCAATTTTGACTATGTTGACCTATGTTTTGACCTCTTTCTATGGTTGTGAACATGCACACCAAATTTTGGGCCATTTTGACTTCATTTGCATTGTTTTGACCCTTTGCCAAACCACCTGTTAAGTTTCTATCAAGTTTGACCTAGGTTTGACAAAGGTTGGAAATATTTGGCCATTTTTTACTAATTTTACCCATTTTTGACCTGTTTCTATGCATTTGAGTATGTACACAAAGTTTTGGGCCATTTTGAATCCAGTCGGACTAATTTCAGACCTCAGAGCATCTTGGGGCATAGTTGGGCTTCCCAACTACACATAGGGCATACTTGGTCATCCTAGGGTGCATGTGGTTATCTTAGGGTGCACTTGGCACAACCAAGTGTTCCTTATGCACACCTGGGTGAGTTTTAGGTGCACTTGGGGCAATTGGATGCCCATAACTGCTCCCAGGCCCCTGATTAACCCCTATTTTACGCTATGAACCCCATATCTTTTGTGTTTGAGCTCCAATTTGTGTTCCATCAGTTGCTATGGATTTATCTCTTTGTTGTCAAAAAATTGACCTATCATTTAAATTATTTGGTCAATTTATCAAGGGGTCACCCATAGATATCACCCCTACTGGGGCATACTTTTACAACTTTTTCATCAATAGTCTTTGACACAATGCTCTAAATCATATTGTATCAAAGAGGTGCAAAATGTAGATGCTCAAAAATGATTTGCATATATGGTTTAATCACATTTTCATACTAACTTGTCCCATTTTCTCATTTCACTAATTTTGATCTTTTAGCCAACTTGATTATCATTCAAGCATATTGCGATAGTATCCTTCATCACTTGTCTTCCCTTTCAAATCAATTTAAGATCGCTTCAAAACCGATTCCCATTTTACCCAAAATTTCTAGAATCAACCCAAAACCATTTCAACATCATTGAAATCACATCAAATCAACTTAAATTCATCCCAAATCAACCCGAAATCATCCCAAATCAACCCTAATCAACCTGAAATGTGTCAAATATCTCAAATCAATCATCATTACAAACCCTAGGTATTCTCATGTCCCTCAGTGCCTTAGAAAAATATTAAATCTTATCGTACCTATCAAATTTGACCTTAGTATTGTCATGTCCCTCAGCACTAGGTCAAATCTGTCATTTTTATCATCCGATCATTGACATTATTGAGTCTCTCAATGTCAAATTGTGCTATTATCTAATCAATTTAATAACATTGACAATGTCCATCGATGTTATTAGGATCAACCTTATCAATCAATTACAATCATGTGGCATTTACAATGTCTATTAAATTTCACATATTCTTAATCCATGTCATGTGGCATTGGCATGTTATCAATCCTAATCAGTCATTCAATTTGATCATGGCTTTGATCTACCCATCATCATCCTAATCAATCTACATAATCGTCACATTTCATCAAAAGATATTATCACATTTATTTCATCAAATTGACCAATCATTTACTAATTTATCCTATAGGATTAGATAACCCATAATCTAATCCTATGTCATTCCAATAATTTTTGTTCTACATTATTAATTATTCTTCCTACTAACCAATATTCTTAATTAATTGATTCATCTTCACAAACTATGGGAATTCTCAAATTTCCTAAGTCCTATTTTCCACTTCTAATTTTCATTTTACTAATTTCTATTTCTGTGGATATATGATTTTTTAATTCAAATATTCCACCTAGCCTTGACACATGGACATCATACGTCAAAAATATTCTCTCTACACTTGGCTAATATATACCATATTTGATATATTTTATTCCTTACATATGTCTATAATAAGCCTCCATCATCATAGATTCTTGGCCACAAGTGGCTTTGAGGTGTCATAAGCACGTCATAGATTCTCCTCCACTTTTAGCCATGTTGACTTTCAAGCATCATAGAATCCTACATTTGGCATATTGGGTGGCACATTTGTAGTGTCAAGTGTCCATCCTTTCATTTATGTCTCACCTCCCTCATGTTGGCTATAAATTGAGCCATCTTGCTCTCATTTTTTATCCTTAGAATCCTTAAGATCCATATCTCTTAGAAGCCATTATGCTCAAGACACATTTCTAATATTCCCAATAGCATCATCCCATCATAGTCATTTCCTTTCAATTGTATAGGCACTATAAACAATTGGAGCTACATCAAATGGAGAAGAAAGAAGGACATGGGAACTAGAATTGAAGAGGGAGTTTTGATTATATTTACTTTATTTATTTCAATTGGTTTTCATGGTAGATTAGAAGGGTTTAGTGTATTTTGATAGAGTTTTATAGTTGCTCATAGTATGCTAGGTTCTAACCTATTTTCCAGTCCTACAGGTAGATATTATACTTTTCACAGAGCTTGTCAACATCCTTGTTTTGAAATGAACTACCATGATCAATAATAATGGCAAGAGGGACTCCTTTGTGGCATATAATATAATTTTGGATAAACCTTGAAATCTACTTTCTAGTAGTGAAAGTCAAAGAGATGGCTTCAACCTACTTACGTATTTGGTCACTATGATAATAAACTTATGGTCTTTATAGGAATGACGAGTAATAGCTTCAATGAGGTTAAATGCCCACTATGAAAAAGGAGATGGAGAGATAACTGGCAGAATTTTTTGCATTGGTCCATGAATCAAATTACTATGTATCTGACACTTGTGCAAATTGTGAGCATCTTGTTCCATGGTGCGCCAATAATATCCATCTCTTACAAGTTTCTTAGCTAGACTCAAACCATTGAAATTATGTCCACATATAACTTCATGTACCTCATGTAAGGTATTTTTGATTTCTTGCAAATTAAGGCATATAAGAAGAGTTTGGTCAAAGGATATCTTGTAAATGATATCATCGATGATGATGTATCTAGTGATTTGATGGACAAAGGCTCAAATTTATTCTTGGATAAGTTAGGAGGTAAGATTTGGGCATGTAGGTGGTCATAAATGTCTTTGTACTAGGTTGAATTGGGACCAACAAGTTCACACACAAATTGGGATTGAGAGAGCTTGAATACAGGAATCAAGAGTTGTTCTTCTAAGAACTCATAATGTTCAACATTGTGTGGCATATAAATCATAGAAGTAATAATGACCACAATATTGGCTTGATTATTGTGTATCCTTGAGAGCTAATGAAAAGAGATAGTGACAAAGTAAGAATTGGGAAAATCTGCCATCTACTTTTAAGACATCAAATTATCATCTTTGGTCTTATAGTCATCATCGACTTGTCAAATAACTAACTGGGAATCACCATATACTTCTAGATGTTCTATATTATATTGGATGGCTAGCTTTAATATTGTTATCATTGCCTCATATTCTGCTATGTTGTTTGTACAATTAAATGCTATCCAATATGACTTAGGGATTATATTCCCTTGAGGTATGACAAACATAATGCCAACTCCTAAACTATTTCTTGTGTGTGAACCATCAAATCAAAGCTTCCATTCATTGTCTATGTCCATGTTAAAGATAACTTCATTTAGAAAATCTATTAACATGGGATGATCATCTAATACAACATGTAATGTCTTAGCTTTTGGGTTACAAATATGACAACAAGGCATGCTCATTCAATGAGTGAATAGTTCAATTCATATCCCACAAGTGTTTTGTTGATGTAATAAATGGCCTGCTCTCTCCCTTGTTCATCATTTTGTGCTAAGAGAGCTCCTAATTCCATTTCTATAGCTGATATGTATAGAATAAATGGTTTTCCTAGAATAGGAGCCATTAAAACTAGTGGATTCAGAAGATAGTCTTTGAGTTTTTAAAAGCAACTATCACATTGATTATTCCATTGAAAGGATACTCCTTTACTTGTTAGACATTGAAAGGAGTGACATTTATCTGCCAACTATGCAATGAATCTGTGGATAGACTAGAGCTTCCCTTATAGGCTTCTTAATGTTCTTAGATTGGTTGGAGGAGGCATTTCAAGTATTTCTTTTACTTTTTCAAGGTCAACCTCAATGACTCATTGAGAAACAATATATCCCAAGAATTTTCCAAAAAAAACTCCAAAGATACACTTTTTAGGATTCAATCTAAGCTTATAGCCTTGCATTTTGTTGAATATTATGTCTAACATGCCCAAGTGATATCGTCTTTTAGGGGATTTGCATAGTAGATCGTCTACATAGTCTTCCTATAAGAATTGATAAGATGGATAAGGAAGAGAAATGAAACTAAATTAATCCAAGCAAGACAAGTGAATAAAATTTACCATAAAATAAAAAAGATCCAAGATCATACACCCATGAAGAGTAATAAGGGAGACAAATTTTTGAAAGGGGAGAGCAAAGAATCCACTTGTGAGTATTATAAATGGAAGGAAAAAGCCCTAAGAAGAGAGATAAATAATAATAGAGAAAATAGCTCATTACAATATCATCAAGATGAGGTGTAGAAATTCTATATAGAATGAGAGAGAGGCATCTCTTTTATATAGATGAGAAAGGAATTGCATGTGGTTGTGTGTGTATCTCCCATTTCTATGAATGCCACATTCATAATAAGTGTGTACAAAGTGTTAAGATCCTCTTAAGGAGGAATACCTATTTTCCTTAATAAAGAAATTTACAAAAAATGGGTTGTCCTTACAGATGAACAATAGGACAAGAACATAATGTGTCCTGCACATGTGGACTAGAGGATAAACAACATAAATGATACCTTGGTTTATCCCATATAATAAATAAATACAACCAAGGAAAGATTAATAATTCTAACATCCCCCTTTAATATTTACTTGGGGAGATTACATAAAAGGTTATCAAACCCAATTGTAATAATACAACTTGATTTTTGAAATGTCTTCAATTGTGCAAGAGGTCTCTTATCAATGTGGGTACATTGTTGGAGACCCAAGAGAAGTGGATAGTCCTTAAAGTGTGTTACATCTTCAAGTGGATTTATGTGGCATAGGATATGTACAACAAATAATGATGTCTTGTATGTGCCTTGATGGATTACCTAAAACATAGAAACAAAAAACAAGGCAACTATCCATGAGGAGAATTTTATCTTATATTCAAGTTAGAAAATTTCTAAGTATAAGTAAACTCTCATAGAGTAAATTGGAATAGAGTGATAAATGTAAATGTAACCTGGTACCACAAAGAAATCAAGATAAATCATATTCTTTAAAGAACAAGTTTGATCGGAAAAGATGTTATCAAATCTCTCAAGAAGGGAATATACAAGGCATAAGTGACCATAAACAAGGCCAGCTAATGACCAACATCAACAATGCATCAATCACATGAACATAGATAGTCCACTAATAAGTCATTTCATTGCAAGTTAATGGGTGATCAATCCATAACCTGCATGACTCATGATTTAAGTAATGAAGTATGCAGAACCTTATATGTCATGATTTCAAAGATACCAAAGGGAAGGAGTCTGAGTATTAAGAACAATTTGACTTCAAATAAGAGTAAAGTGCGTTCAAGATGGGTCAAATTAATTGAAATTGGAAGGAAACTCCAAGAATAGCATCCTCTTCATAAGGGACAAAATGTAACATGGAGGGAAACTCCATATATGTCAACCTTCAAAGTAGGACCAATAGAACTAAATGTAGGGAAACTCCATATAATTCTCAGCCTTTCAAAGTGGAACACATACAACCAAATAGAGAGAACCACAATATAACTAAATGGTATAAACTTGATTTTGACTTTTAGACACAAAGACATGTTCATTAGATCTAAGAGTATCGAATTGAAACAACTTAGCTTCCTCTTGACGCAACAAATTTTGAAAAATACTATAAGTTAATTGAGTAGACAAAGTAGAAATAATGAGTTGAGAATGAACATTAGTAATAAATTTTTGAAATTGCCTAGGAAGACATTTCTTTAAAATAATAGTAATTAATCTAATATCAATGAGAGTAATTCCTAGACCAATTAGTTGAATTTTAATATAATCAAATTTAAGCAGAAATCCATCCATCTATTTAAAATTAGTATACCTTAAGTCTTCCAAATTATCTTTCAATTGAATCTTGTGTGATTTAGATGGTCTGTCATACATTTGTTTTAAAACATCCCAAGCTTCATGGGCAGTAGTGCAATGATCAATTAGAACATATAAATCTGGGTTAAGAGATATACCAATGAGGCCAAGGGCTTCGTCAATTGTAGTGTTCCATGCATCTTTCTCATCTTGTGTAGCTAAGGCACCAAGAACTATAAATGTGTTAGTTTTAGCAACTAAAAAATGCTAAAATAAAAAAATCAAGTCCAAAAATGTGTTTTTCAAGAATGATAGTTTGAGTTATTTAATTTAATCGTAGGAATTAAAGTCGATGTAATTACAAGATTGATGACCAAGAAAAATAACCTCCTTGATTAAATGAAAATAAAAAATTAAATTATTTGAAAAAATAAACCCTTCTTAGAAAAGATGAATTTGATGAAAATAAGTAAAAATGACACCCCTTTTAAAAACCTACTAGAAAAAAGACTCATATATTAAAGAAATTTCAAAAAACCTTTTAAGGAAAATCCTCTTGTAAAGATAAATTTATTTATTTTTAGAAAAAAGAAACTTCCTTTTTTTATAAAAATTTTAGTATAAAAAAAAGTATATCTAAAAGAAAATGTAAATAATCTATAATCTATTATATCCAAGCATAGTGCACCTCTGTGGTGCTATGCCTCAGAGGTGCACTATGCTTGGATATTACTTAGTCATGTATGACCCACTCAACAATTAAAATAAACATAGGCAACATAAAATAAACAAAGGCAGAGCTAAAGTATGAGTTGAGATGGAGTGCTAAAGGAAGAGATATGATAAAAGGAGTCTAGCTTTGAAAAGATAAAGAACCCACAAAAAGAGGGACATCATTGGAGGAGCTCCAAAGAAATGAGAGCTAAAAGCTTAAAACCAAAGTGTAAATATGAAATTAGATTTGTATGAACTGAAAAATAAAGAACAATATGAGTAGATAAGGACTTTTAATCCCGCAACAAAGCAAAAAAAATTGTTAATAAAAAAATTGATAAAATCTACAAAGAACAATGTTAGATTAATGAAAGTAGAAATTTTCTCTTTATTTTGGCAGCAAGCCTTCCAAAACAAGAGAAAAAAGGATTAGATGATAAAATAAATAACTCTTTGGTGGTAAACCTTCCAAAGAGGGTTAGAACAAAGAAACTCATAAAAAAATGCAACAACAAAAGAATGTAATGAAGTTAATGCTTCTCTTCTCCTTTCAACAAATAATCTCTGATGTGGTAACCTTCACACAAACTCAAAACAAGGATTAGGAAGCTCTGGTACCATGTAAGAATTGATAAGATGAATAAGGAAGAGAAATGAAACAAAATTAATCCAAGTAAGACAAGTGAAGAAAAGTTACCATAAAATAACCAAGATCCAAGATCATACCCCAATGAAGAGAAACAAAGGAGACAAAGAATATTGAAATGGTAAAGCAAAGAAAATCCCTTGTGAGTATTATGAATGGAAAGCAAAAGCCCTAAGGGGAGAGGGAGGGAGGGAGAGAGAGGGGGCGGGGGGGGGGGGGGGGGGGGCGAGAGAGAGAGGAGTGGAGAAAATATCTCATTACAATAACATCAAGATGATGTGTAGATATTCTATATAGAATGAGAGAGACGCATCTCTTTTATAGAGATGAGAAAGGACTTTCATGTGGTTGCATGTGTAACTCCCATTTCTATGAATGTCACATTCAAAATAAGTGTTTGCAAAGTGTCAATATCCTCTTAAGGAGGAATAACTATTTTCCTTAATAAAGGAATTACAAAAAATGAGTTCTCCTTACACATGGACAATAGGAAAAGAAAATGACACATCCTCCACATGTGGACTAGAGGAAAAATAACATAAGGGATACCTTGGTTTATCCCATATAATAAATAAATACAACCAAGGAAAGATTACTAATTCTAACATTTCCATTAAGATGTGTATATAATCATGGAAGATAATAGTCATCGCTCTTTGGTATGTTTCTCCAACATTTTTAAGGCCAAAAGGCATGATATTCCAACAATATGTTCCCCAAGAACATGTGAAAGCTATTTTATGTTGATCTTTAGGAGCTATTCTGATCTGATTATATCTTGAGAAGTCATTCATCAGTGATAACATATAATATCCAGCTATCATATCTATGATGATATCTATATTTGACAATGGAAAGTCATCTTTAGGACAATCTTTGTTGAGATCACAAAAATATACACATATTTAGATACCCCTAGAGTGTTTGCATACATGTACCATATAGATATCCACTCTACATAGTCAATGGATCTTATGAATCCCCCATCCAATAGTTTCTTCAAATTTTCTTTGTCAAGGAGAGCTACTTGGGGATGCATTTTTCCAAACTTCCACTTTATTAGTTTTGTTCCTAGTTTTAATGGTAAATGATGAAGAGATAGTTCAAGATCTAATTTTGACATGTCTGCATAAGACTAGGCAAAGTTGATCTCTCTCTCTAGAAAGAATATGACAAATTCATCCTTCTCTTATTTTGACAATGGGGCTACAAAGTATATGATTTTAGGATTGTTAGATGTTCCTAGATTTATTTATTCTATCATGTCAATAAGAAAGGCCAACTTTTCCTTGAGTGAGGGTATGCCCAATCTTCCATCCTTGGGTGCCTGAAAGAGGTTTTCGCCCTTGGATACATCATTTATTTTTACAATTTCATGGTCTAGTGGCACCTTTTAATTTTCACCATGAGACCTATTATTGTCATTTTTTCATTTTCTTTGTTTTCAACTTTGCAACTGGAAGATGGAGTTATCTCCCCAAAATATGCCATGATGTTCAAGTCAATGAAAAAGCTTGATTTTTGGTCACCTTTTGGTATGCCTTCATGAAGTTCAAATAATTTTGTAACTACTTCATCATTTTTTAATCGATCAAAGGTCGGTGGTCCTTGTTGGTCCCAATCAATGAGTTTAGGGTGGACTAGGGGAATGCCATCATTAGTGTTGAATAATCTTTGGTCAAAGGTAAAGACATGGGTATCACTATTATATGGATCATGGGATGCATATTTAAAAGCTAGAGTACTTGGATCCCAAATTATTTTGTTATAGGATTCAAAATGGGTTTGAGGACTAGGTCGAGTCCTAGGGACATGTTGATCTTCCACAGGTAGGTTGTCTGAATCAAAGATATGATCAAGTCCATAGGGGTTATTAGGATCATCTGTATTGGGTTCAGCCTCTTTGGTTGCAGGCTGGGTGTTCTCAACTGCCTTTTCATCATTTGAAGTGTTCACATTCTCACATAAGGATAACTTAGTACAAGGAGGGCCTAATAGGAATGTCTTAAATCCAAGCCCCAAACTATGAGGTCATCCTTGTGTAGCAGTAGCTTTAATTTTGACTTGTTTCTGAGGTCCAAGCCCACTACATCCATCATATCCCTTTTTCTACATAATGGTAAATCTAGGTCCATACTTTTTTGAGGATATTGGAGTAGGTTCTTGTCCTTTCTTAGCCTTCTCAATCCATGTGGATATGTTCTTATGAACATGCTCTTCATGCAAGTCACCTCCACTAGTGAAAGTCATGGAGGGCTTCTTCTATAGGATGAATTTTGATTGTTTGATCTTCATGAGTTGTGGTTTTCCATATGTGATGCAGGGAGGACTTAGATAAAAAGGGCCAAAGGCACACCCATCTATCAAAGCTACTTGCGAGAGTAAACACAGTGGAAAACAACACAAAGAACAATAACCAAAGGAGATAGAAGAGTCAAAATGCTTTTATAGAGTCATCAAATCATTACTATACATGCCTAGTTGTAAGGCCTTTTGAGTTATGGCCAACATTACCATTCAGACTTCAATCTTTAATGATAAATTTTGCATTCCAACTTTACTTATGGTCTTCCTAATCTATCCTCTCTATCCTAAGACTCTACCCAAGACCTCTTTAAATAATTACATAGCCACACATCAACCTATTACAAATACCAACTAAATAAACCCTTACATTAAATGCAAACCAAGCCACAAGTCATCTCTTAGAACATACACATCATGAAATTAAATAAGCAAGGTCAGCCCAAACTGGAACCAAACACAGACAACACGGTTAAAGAAGACCCAAAACAATACTAGCACACGGCAAGCTCAGCACATATATGAACTCAACAATCCATAGAGGACTTGACAACCAAAGAGAACTTTGCAAAAACTGTGAACTTGGCAACCAAAGAGACCTCGACAACAACTGCAAACTCAGAAACCAAAGAGAACTCGACAACAACTATGAACTTGAAAACCAAAGAGAACTCATGAACAACTCTGAACTCGGCAACTAAAGAGAACTTGACAATGCAAGGCATTACAACTCGATAACAACTAGCTTGACAAACATACAAGATAGCAATGCAACCCAAGATGCTCCTGCATTAGACAACCAAGGTTGAAAAAAATGATTCTCCTAAATCATTGAGATGTCATAACCTAAGCTAAATCCAACTCAAATTGGTAAATCCATGTAGTATCTTCAACTGGTCTATCTTTCCATTTCACCAAGTATTCATAGTAATATTTTCCTCTTGTTCTCTTACCAACTTTTTGATCCAATATCTATTCAACCTCTTCAATTTGCTTCTTAGGATAATTTTCTGATACAACAACTTTGTCATCTGGTTCATGATACTTATATAAATCAAAAATATTTAATATAGGAGATATATTCATGTCATTAGGTAACTCAACTTCATAACCAATAACAATTTCAAACTTTCTCAAGATCTCACAAGGCCCAAACTTCTTCATCTTACACTTTCTGTATGTTCCAATAGGGAATCTTCCTTTCTTCAAATGAACCATCACCTCATCACCAACTTCAAAAACATGATGTCTTCTAGACTTATCAACATTCTCCTTATACTTTAGATTACTTTGTTCCAACTTTAACTTCACTCCCTCATGCAAAGACTTCATAAAATCAGCAAATCCTTCTCGTGCAACACTTCTCTTCTCTTCACTAGCAATATCCATTAAATCTGATATCCCTTTAGGTTGCATTCCAATAACAATCACAAAAGGTGTTTTCCCTATACTCCTACTCATAAAACTATTATATGCAAACTCAACTTCTGCCAATACTAGCTCCCAATTACTTGGCTTATCTCGAACTAAACATCTCAACAAATTACCTAAGCTTCTATTCACAACCTTTGTCTATCCATATGTGTGTGGATGGAATGTACAACTAAACTTCAACTCATTACCCATCTTCTTCCACAAATTCTTCCAAAATTAACCAACAAACTTGCTGCTTATATCAGAAATAATGAGTAATTTTAGGAAATCTATCCACAACAACAAATATAGAATCATCCCCCTTCACTGTCTTAGGCAATCCAAGAAAAAAATTCATTTTGATGTCACTCCAAGGTTTCTCAAGAATAAAATAGGTGTATACAAACTAGTAATTTGACTTACTCCTTTTGCAACTTGATAAACTCCACAACTCTTTACAAACTTCTGAACATCCCTATACATTTGTGGCCTATAATACTTATCCTTCAACAAACTTAGTGTCTTATCAATTCCAAAATGTCCAACCTTTCCACCACTATGTTTTTCCTTAATCAAATTCAATTTCATAGAACTCCTAGGAAAACACAAATGAATTCCCTTAAACAACATACCTTCTTGAATAAAATATTAATCAAACTTGCTTGGTTGTTCTGTCAAACTAGATGCTCTGCACTCTCTCCACATCTCAAAAAAATTAGGATCAATATCAAACAACTCCTTCATCTCATCAAAACCAAGAACTTCAACCTTCATCTGGGTCAACAAAGAACATCTTCTACTCAATGCATCAACAACTTTATTAGTGACTCTACTCTTATGCTTCATCATAACTGTAAAACTCTACAAGTACTCAACCCACTTCATATGTCTCTGATTCAACTCATGTTGACTTCCCAAGTACTGTAAGGCTTTATAGTCAGTATACAACACAAACTCCTTAGGAATAAAATAATGTATCCACTTCTTCAATGCTTGAATAATAACCTAAAACTCTTGATCATACATAGAATACTTCCTTTTAGCATCATTCAACTTCTCACTAAAGAAAGCAATAGGTTTACCTTCTTAAATTGATACAACTCATATTGCACTACCACTTGTATTACATTCAACTTGAAATATCTTATTCAAGAAAAGCCAATATAGGTAACTCAATAACCATTTGCTTCAAAGTCTCAAAACTGTTATCAACTCCATGTGTCCACTTGAATTCTTTTTTAGCTCCTCTCATTGTCTCAGTCATAGAATTACAAATAGAACTAAAATTCCTTATAAACTTCCTATAAAAACTATCCAAACCATAAAATAATCTTACCTCACCCACATTCTCAGGTATAGGCCACTCCAAAATTGGTTTAACCTTCTCAGGGTCCATTTTCAAACCATCAGTTGAAATCACAAATCCTAAATACACAATCTCCTCATGCATAAAAGAACACTTCTTCAGATTAATCATCAACTTCTCTTCTTTCAATCTCTACAATACTTGTCTAACATGTTGAAGATGTTCTTCCTTAGTCTTACTAAATATTAGAATATCATCCAAATAAACAATCACAAACTTACCAAAAAATCTCTTCAAGACTTCATTCATCAAACTCATGAAAGTAACAATTACATTAGTCAAACCAAAAGGCATTACGAACCATTCATACAAACCACATTTTGTCTTGAAAGTAGTCTTCCATTCATCACCTTTTCTGATTCTAATCTAATGATAACCACTCTTTAAATCAATCTTGGTAAAATACTTTGCTCCACTCAAACAATCCATTATGGCATCCATCCTTAGAATTAGAAACCTATATTTCACTGTGATCCTATTGATAGCTTTGGAATCAATACACATTCTCCATTCTGTATTCTTCTAAGGTTCTAATACAACAGGTACATCACATGGACTCAAACTTTGTTTGATCAAAGCTTTCTACAACAACTCATGTACTTGTCTGTTAAGTTCTTCATTTTTAGTAGGTGTCAATCTATATGGAGCTTTATTCGGCAAAATAGATCCAGGAATCAGATCCATGCAATGACTTATACTTCTCATTGGAGGTAAACCATCAAGTATATCCTTTGCAACAATATCTTTATACTCATTCAATAATTTTGTTATTTCCACTAGCACTCAGTCAATACTACCAGATTCTATTGTCACTCAGTTACCACTAACTTATGTCACTTAGTCGCTACTGACTAACACTCAATTAACACTATTTTCTGATACTCAGTTGCTACTGACATAACTCAGTCTTATAGGAATTATGGTAAAACATATTTGCTTCTTCTTTATTTCCTTTTCAAATTATTTTCCATTAACCATGCAAATTCTCACAATAGTACAATTAACCTCATATGGACTTTCAATCAAAGCTAGCAATATTTTCTTTTCTCTCATTCACCCAAAGAGTATATTGATTCAACCTTCCATCATGTATAGCATACCTATCATATTTCTAAGTTCTACCCAACAAAATCTGATAGAAATCCATGGCATAATTTCACATAAAACTTCATCAAAATAATGCCCAATCTTGAACGTCACACAATACATTGTTCACTTACCAATATCTTATGCTTGTCTTTGATCCATGAAACGTGATAGGGTTTAGGATGCTTCAACCTCTACAATTGCAACTTTATAACCAACTCTTCTAATGCCAAATTTGTAGAACTTCTACTGTCAATGATCACTTGCCAACATTTTCTAGCCATCTTACATTTGGTCTTGAAAAGACTTCTCCTTAGGAAAGGTTCCTCATCACTTCCCTTATTACATAAGGTTCTTCTCACCATCATATTTTCTCCAGCCTCAGTCCACTTGGTGAACCGTAAATGTCTCCTTGAACCACATCATTTCTATTACCTTGCCCACTTTCAGAGGATCTACATTCAAAGGATTTGTGCCCTTCTTTACACATCTTAAACAATTACCATGAAAACCACCTCTAGAATAAGAATTAACTCTTCCTCAATAAGAACCAGTAACTCCTCAGTAAGAATTAGCACCCTTCCACTTGGTCTCACCTTTATCATCATTCTCTCATTTAGATTTTCCCTTATCTTGCACATAATTGTCATATCCATCACCTTCTCCATAAGATCTACCTTACCTCTCTCGAATATACAAAATCTACCTCATTGTCTTTGTTCATGGTTCTTCATCAAGATCTCCTCAACTTTCAAGGCATATTGGTATGCTTCCTCCACACTTTCCAATTTCAGCAAACTTATCTCATCTTGAATCCTAGATCTCAATCCATTTATGTACCTTGAAATTTTCTCAACATCATCATCCACATGTCCAGATCTAATGTAAAATCTATAAAATTCATTAGTATAATCTTTCACAGTGTTGGGACTCAAAATTGAAGCCTTGATTTTGAGTATCATTCTTAAAATCAAGTCAATTTGAGTCCCTATAAACACTTTTTCATGCATGTGTACCTGACTATCATTTTGAGGCCTATGAAGTGTTTCATGTTTCTAACACCTTGAATTTAGTATATGCATGTGTCCTATATTAATAAATTTCCATTTTGAGTCATTTCATGAAGCATCATTTTGGGCATTGTTCAAATTTACATTTTTGTCTATGTCAAACAATGACAAGGAGCCTAGTTTGCAATTGAATGTCTTGCACCCAATTAAGTTTCATGACTCGCCACTTTGGGAGTATTTAGTATGCATATCAAAAAACCTATGTTTCATATTTCAAGTCATTCCAATATGTTTTGACTAGGTTTTGAATCCCCTAAATTTAATTGTTTACTATTGTTGTGCTGATGCAAATTGTTCAGAATTTTAAGAAGCTCTATTTGACCAGTTATAACTTTGACCCAGTCGACCAAATTGAAGAGATTCATTTTGTATTGCATTATAGGAGTCTAAGACATACTATTTCCCACATTTTATCTATGAAAAATCCATTTGACTAGTTTTCAAACGCAATTCCAAATGCAAATTGTGAAATCTTACTAGTGTCTTAAAGTGCAAATAATTTGTAGCTCTGTTTGGGATGTCATAAATCTGAATCTGTGATAGATGAGACCAAATGGATTGTACCAATATGTTCTACTCTAAAAATACTTTAAGTGTGTCATTTTTCAAGTCTTGATGAATCCATCTGCACACTTTCTCGGGTTCATTTCATTTGTGAAAATCATTGTTCTGCCAATGTTCCTAGTTTTACAATTTTGAGAACCCAATTTCGAACGCTTGCCAAATTTTCATAGTTATTCATCATGAGCCCAAATCATATATTTATACTCTCCTCACAATAGTGAACTAATGCCCCATTTTTCATGCCCCTAAGTGTCCGTTTGACCTATTTTCAAAGCCAAAACCAAACACACTATTGTTTTCTGACATGTTTGTTTCCAGGCAGTTTCAAGTGAGCAACTTTGATGGTCAATATCTTTTGACCTAGATGTCATCATGAGGTAAAATATGATAGGGTACAAGAATGTGGAACAAAGAATTATAATGTCATATCTCAGGGCCTGATTGTCAGTTTTGGTCAATTTTTAAAGCCAGTCTTAGAGTCATCCTATCAAAAAGTCACAATTTGCAGAAAGTGGTAAAATAATATTTTAAGGGTGCATCAGTGATCAATTCTAAATATTATTAATGAAATTAATTCATTTGATCAATTTGAGATTTTAGGTGTTTTAGTTTGAATTTTTTTTTAGCCAAGCCCACTTCGAGGCTAGCTAATTCCATCAGACAGATAACGCTTTGGAGGTGGAAAGTATTGTCAAGTCCAAGTTTAGAATTGATTTATCATTTTAATATGTTCATCATATTTCCAATTAATGAATCAATGAACTAATATGAGATATATAAATTATGTGGCTCGACATGAGCATATTAGTATGATGATCAATACAAACAATCCACAAGTGACAACACATTGTACAGGTAGCAGTTTGTGATCAGAGTTTATTTAAGTATCATTTTTTGTTGTTGCTTTCAATGAAGATTCTGGTTGAACAATTTTATAGATTACAAATTTTCGTGGTAGATCCCAATTTGATATGAATAGTTTGTATTTGATAAGTTACTAGTATTTTTGTGAATTCAAACTATCTTATTATGTACTACCATATCAAGGGTTGTAAGTGCCACATCTTCCATTGATCATTATTAGCAATTAAATCTTTCAAATTCATCTTTAATAGCAACAATGAATCAGGATCAGCATTAGCATGTGATTACTAGATTGATGATTGATATTGCATTGCATAAAGGGAAGCATAGGCATGCCTGCATTGGCATGGGTTAGTTTAGCACTAGATAAGTGGATTGTATCAATGAATCAACATAGATATTATTGTTAGACCCCTTACAATTAATAGGCAAAAGCCATTTAATGAAGATCCATTTGGATCTTGACCAGTTATGGTTTCCCAACTGGTGATGGGTCAGCTACTCATAGGTGAACTAAATAAACCAAATAAATGTACTCAACAGACTAGACATTTGAAGGCTCTTAGTTATGTGCACATAGTAGACAACATACTTGTCTTGATTTGAAAACCTCAACTCTTAGGAAGGAGCTTCAAGTCACTGAATTGCAATACAAACTAAATTTTCGATGTAATTCTAAGAAGCACAATGGTAAGGGTAATTCTTTGGGTAACTCCTCTAATTTCAAGCCAAGAGAATCTTCCTTCTAATAATAAAAAGCATCTACATCCAAAGGAATCATTACTATCTATATTACAAGGGAGACCACGAATGTTATTACAAAGTATGAGGAAATACTCACTACATGCTATTATGAAAGCTATGATTATTTTTGTAGTAGTATTCAAGACAAGTAGCCATTTCAACTGCCTACCCTTGGATTTTGTTGTTTGGGCCTTAAACTCACATTATTTCCTTATGCTGAGATAGTTCCTTATTCAGACTTGGTAAGGAGTACACAAGCTGGACGAAACAAATATTTTTTTGAAGAAGGCTCTTGTCGAATATTTATAATACAGGGATCAAAAGAAAATGCAGACACTGTCATCTACAAATTTCTTCGCTGCTTGGGGTAAAGGAGAGTACCTATTTTATATTGCACTAAGCATATCTAGACAACAATTATTGTTAGGAAGGGTTTGGGTAAGATTTTTTTTTTCAAAAGGTAGAGATAGCGAGGTTGGGAATCATTTAATTAAGGGATCATGGTCCATGCATTCTACCTCCCTCATTCAGATAGGCTTTTGGATCGAGTGAACCAAGCTCGCCACAATCCCCAATGGAAAAGAATGTTCTTTCATCTCATCGCTACTCTCCACATTGTGTGCATTGGTAAGTCATTTTCTAGGAAATAATCCCATGGACAATATCCATTGCCATGTGGGATAATGCATTGTCCATTGAGATAAATTTAGAGGCCATAATTGGAAGATTGACTGCATTCGAGTGAGACAACTATGATAATTATGTTCCAGCTGCCAAGAACATTGAATCAGCATTTGAAGCTAAGCTTTCACTCAAGGAAAAAGGAAAAAAGATAAAGGATCCTCATCCAGATAGTGATGAAGAATTAGAACAAAGTTCAGACAGTGATCTTGAGGTGGTTGAAGCTCTGCTAGCAAGGAAATATTCAAGAAGCAAAGGGAAATACAAAGGTAAGGTTCCTCTAATCTAATTTTCTTGTGAAGAAATTGGACATATTGTTGCTAGGTGCCCAAATAAGAAGAACAAGGATGAGAAGAAAGGTCACAAGTGCAATGGCAAGAAAGACTTCAAATCATTCAAGGATAAAGGAAAGAAAACATGTTTCATGGCTAAAGATTCCAATGATTCTGATGATGAAGAAGAAGATGAAATTGTTTACATTGTTGTAAAGGATGAATCTAATAATGATGAAGAAATGACACTCATTTCTTATGTAAGAAAAAATGATACATGGACTATAGATAGTGGTTGTTCTCATCACATGACTGGTGATAAAACTAAGTTTGAACATTTTGAAGACTATGATGGTGGCAGTGTGAGATTTGGTAATAATGAACATTGTTGCATAAAAGGAAAAGGAAGAATCTCACTAACCAAAGAACTTGTATGTGATAATGCATATTGGGTAGAAGTACTAAAACACAATCTGTTGACTGTGGCGTAGCTACTTAATAATGGATTCAAAGTGGAATTCATGCATGGAAAAGCAAGACTGTTGGATGGCAAAGGAAAGTTGATTGGATCAGGCACTCAAACAAAAGGTAATTTGTT
This sequence comes from Cupressus sempervirens, assembly GCA_028749045.1. Taxonomy (NCBI): domain Eukaryota; kingdom Viridiplantae; phylum Streptophyta; class Pinopsida; order Cupressales; family Cupressaceae; genus Cupressus; species Cupressus sempervirens. The sequence continues at coordinate 513,612,343 of CM053787.1, read as the reverse complement.
TTATCTTGAACTTAGTGAATGTTCATATTTTATTACTCAAGTTGAAAAAAGTTGGTTATGACATAGAAGGTTGTGTCATGTGAACTTTGATAACTTGGTAAAAGTAAGTAAATTTAGGAAAGTAAGAGGCATTCTTAACATAAAGAAACCTGAGGTTGGTCTATGCAAGAATTGTTAGATTGGCAAGATGGGAAAGACTAGCTTTAAAAGCAAGAACTATCAGTCTGAAGAAATTTTAGAAATTGTGCATACTGATTTGTGTGGACCTATTAGCATTGAAAGATATACTAATGAAAAGTTCTTCATTCTTTTTGTTGATGATTACTCAAGAATGATGATTGTCATGTACCTAAGAGAGAAATCAGAAGCATTTGAAAAGTTCAATGGTATTTGGCCAGAGTAGAGAAGGAAATAGGTAAAAGACTAAAATGTTTGAAGTTAGATAGAGGTGGTGAATTCATTTCACATGAGTTTAATAACTTTTGCATTGAAAGGGGAATCAAAAGATAGGTATCAGCACCTAAAACTCTTGAACAAAATGGAATAGCTGAAAGAAGGAACAAATCTATCATGGACTATGCAAGAACCTTAATGATTGAAAAGAGCATTGCTATCAAATACTAGAAGGAAGCTATCAGCACTATAGTTCATACCTTGAACCGAGTACAGTTGAAGAAGGACTCGTGCAAAACCCCCTATGAGTTATGGTATGGCTACAAACCCAATGTAAGTTACCTAAAAGTATTTGGAAGCAAATGTTACATTTTGAAAGAATCTGGAAAAGGTAAATTTGATGTGAAGGGTGATGAAGGAATATTTTTGGGATATTCTTGCAAAAGTAAAGCATATGGATGTTTGAATTTGTCTACTCACAAAGTCATAGAAAGTGCACATGTAAAAGTTGATGAGTTTGCAGAAAGAACTGAAGAAGAAAGCAAAAGAGAACCTGAAGACTATAGGAGATTCATTTTAATTGAACTTGATACAGTGCCAAGCACATCTATCAATTAGAAATCTTCTACTCCAAAGTCTTCTGTAACTGAGTTGCAGGAAGTTCAAACCGAGCTAATGCCTACCGAGTTGCAAGGACCCGAGCTACAAACAAAAGCTACCAAATTAACAACTACCAAGCTTGAGCAACCAAAACCAAAAGTTGAAGGAAAAGATTGAACATCTCAAATCCAAGCCTGAATCTACTAAATCTAAAACTAATGATGATGACTATTGAAAGTTAAAGATAGAATACAAGATCTTGAAGCACAAATTGAAGATTAAAAGTCTAAATTTGACTTTGAGAATTGATCCTAGCAAAGTTGGGCTTGATTTAAAGACTAAAAATGCAGATATGAGAGCAAGTCTAGCAAAGAAGACATCTGAATTTGAAACATTGAAAGAAGATCATGAAGAACTTCATAAATGCAATACTATTATAAAAGGTGAATTAACTCAATGTAAGCAACAACTTGAGAAGCTTTATTCTAGTAGAGAAAAGCTTGATGATTCGATGTCAATGCAGAGACCTACTTATGATAAGATTGGTCTTGGTTATCTATTTAACATATCTAAAACCTGAGAGTAGATCAGATCTAAAAGAAAAGGGTAAATCTGATGATAAAATTGAATCTATTCAATCTTCTGATAAACTTAAAGAAGTTGGACAAGACAAGGAAGTTGAAATTTTGGATGAACCAAAGCAAGTGGAATAACCAAGTATGAAATTAGAGGTAAGTGTTTTTCATGTAATGAAATAGGTCATATGAAAAGAGATTGTACAAATAAGCCATTTAATCATGTTAAGGATTTTTATTGTCTTAATTGTCATGGTATGGGTTATAAAGCAATTGATTGTAGGAAACCTAAATATGATAATGATAGAAAAAATAGTAGAATGTCTAGAAATACTAACTCTATAGATAAAAGAAGATCTAATGAAAGAACATTGAGAGAAGGAAGACCTTATGAAGATAGAAGATAGATCATGTGTTATAAGTGTAGCAACTTTGGACACATAGCTCAGAATTGTCATGCACCTAATGATTAGAAGAATCCTAGAAGTAGAACACCAATATGTCAGTTATGCAACTACTTCAGACATATAGCAAAGTATTACAAAATGGATAGAAACTTTAGAGATAGAAGGAATGATAGACAAAACTTTAGAAACAAAAGGAATGATGGAAGAAACGTTAGAAATGACAAAAGGAACCCTAAAAGGAACTCTAGATCTAACAAAGACAATGAGGAACAAAGGGATGTAGTCAGTGAACTTTGAGAATAACTCAATAAGGCATTTGTAAAATGATTAGACATCTCAAAGGATAAGCTAGATGACTGTGACATAGGAAGATCAAAGTTAGTTATCGAGTTTGATTCAAAAAAGTTGAATTAAGTTTGTTCACGACATCAAAATTTGAAAACTTCATTCAAAGATTGAATTAGAGGTTGCAAAGCTAGGAAAAGGTGTATTGAGATAAGTTTAGATGATATCTAAGATCACTTGGAATTTAGAACTTATCTAAACAAGTTATAAAGGAATTAAGAGTTACTAGTATTATAGAGAAAGTTAATTCTATAGCAGAAGATGAAAACTATGCTTTTACAGAGAATTTCATGAAGCAAAGTCTTGTGGAGCTTTATCATGATGAAAAGAGGCTATGGAAAACCTCGGGTGGCATCTAAAGATCAAGTAGACAATCTTGAGTAGATATTTGATTTCAGATTGTAATTGACATCTTTTTCATGTTTACAAAATACTCAATTATCGAAAGCTCAAGTTGATGGAATAGATGGAGTACAAACTTGATTTTCACTTCATTGTGAATACATTTGAAGTAGAAAGCACTCAGAATCATAGCTTCAATCCAACTTTCATTGTCTAGTGCATATTTGACATTTCTAGGTTCAAAATGCATGTCAGGGTAGTGGGCTCTTCTTGCATACATGTATTTGATCTACCAACTCCAAACAGGGTTGAAACAACTCCTAACAGGGTTGAGGCTTCTAATAAGGCCTAGTCCTCTAACAAGGACTCAAGACACTATATGTACTTCATAAACTCCTAAGAGGGTCAATATCCTTAACAAGATCCTTTTGTTTAGTGAATCATCTTGTGGGTATCATCCCTACCAAGGCTTTCCCTTGGCCAAGATTTCCCTAGTTAAAAAATAATGGTTTTATGATTTCTCTATGTGCATGGTTATATTTGATGTTTAACATTGTTTGTTTACTTTCATTTTCAAGTTATAAAGTAATTAACAATATTCAATTGTGGGAAAAATTTTGTACAATACTGATTTAGGGCGCCCTCCCTGCCCCACTCAGTATTATCTATCTCTAACAATTGGTATTAGAGCCTAGTTACTCTGAAGAAGTTTAATAGCTTGAGTAATATCCCTATGAATATGGAACAATTAAAGAAAAAGCTTGAAGAAGCTCTTGAAGAAATTGACCTTCTTACAGAAGAAAGAGATATCCTGAAAGATAGGTATGAAGATGCAAAAGTCAACAATTGCAAACTGAAAAACAAGACTGATAATTTGAAATATGGAAAGGAATCAACTATGTCAACTAGTGACAATAATGAAGTAGGAAATCTCAATGAAATCTTTAAACATGAATTGAAAATTGTTGAACTTAAGTTGAGTCTTAAGAAAGATGGTAGTAATAGTGAACCTTATCTAAAAACTAAGAATGCAAACCTTAGATACCAGTTGAGTCAAGTAACATATGAGTTAGATACTCTCAAGATTGAGCATGCAAAACTAGAATAGTACAATATCATTGTAAAAAAAGAACTGACACAAGCTGAACAATAGTTAGAGAAACTTTATTCTAGTAGTGAGAATATTGATGAACAAATATTTCACCAAAGACCTTCTTATGACAAGACAAGACTTGGATATCTTATTAGAGAGAAATCAACCAAGAAAGTTAAAATCAGAAGAGAACCAGATCCAGTTATTGAATGCCCTAAAGAATCTTATTGGAGTAAGATAGAATCAAGCACAACTAGTGAAGTATCGAATGAAATTGAATTTGTTGATTTGTCAAGAAAACATAATGAACCTAAGAAAAAAGAGCAAGTTGATAAACCTAAGCAAGATGAACCACCCAAGGAGGTAAGACATGAGTCCAAAGGTAGATGTTTCATATGCAACAAAGTTAGTCATGTGAAAAGAGATTGCACTAGTAAGTATTTTAAACCTATTACTAATTTCTATTGTTATAATTATCATGTTTATGGACAAAAATCAATAGATTGTAAGAAACCTAAGTTTGATGGTAATATTGCAAATAGTTGAATATTTGGGAAAACTAACCATGTAGGTAACAAAAGAGTGAGATCACAAATCAGATCCAATGATGGAGAGAGATCTAATGGAGAAAAGAACCAGTTTGTGTGTTACAAGTGTAACAAATCTAGACACATTGCAAGAAATTGTAGAGAACTTGAAAGTTAGAATGGAACCAATTAGAGAAGAAATGCACTTGTATGTCAGTTATGTAATAACTTCAGACACACAGTGAAATATTGTAGAATGGACATAAGAAACTTTAATAGGAATCCTAACTACAGAAGGAACAACAACAAAAATGATAGAAGGAATGGAAATGGCAGTGATAATAGTCAGAAGGAAACAATTGAGGAACACGTTGACGAATTCAAAGAATCATTTATGAAAGCTAAGGATCCAGAAAGCTCTTATATAGTTTAGGAGGAACAATATTTCGATGCACTTGACAAGACATTAAAGTAAGCAATTATTTGTGACTCATCCTACCTAAATTAAGCATTTTCAGAAAAGACAAAGCATCGGTTGGTTAGAACTTATGTTAGAGAGCAAGTTAGAACTTTTGCAGTTAATAGGAGGTAAATGACATAGAAAGGAAGCTATGGTCAAGTGTGCAAGCTTAGATATGATCATAGTAAGCAAGAATTTAGAAAACAAGTTTACTGGTAAACATAAACAGTATTTGAATTTGTGGTAGATACGTGATGGCCTAATATTTCACTTACTTAAAATTTTGTGAAATCTTGTGAAAATTAGGAAGAAATTTTTTCTCATTTGCTTAGGTTTCTGAAAACTTTTCATTCCTAGGGCAATTGTCTTGTCTTTTATTTCATTGGAATTCATTCAAAATTGAATTGCTAATTATTAAATAGGGATATATGAAAAATCTAACTTATACATTTATATCCTTAAGTTTTTGAATCCATTGCCACGTTATATTTCATGCCCCTATTATTCTTTAAGTTGTTGTGTTGCGAAAGTCTTTCAATCGAAACATCACTCTGTTATGCTTACTTACCTTTTTGAAGGGTGTGGAGGTGCAAAATGATTTATCATCAATTCAGTGTGGCTTTGTAGTTGTTAGTGTTAACTATCAAGTTAAGGGTGTGAAAGAGTGATATAACAGAGATTGCATCATCACAGGTCAATTCAAGTCACGATGATGCGAAAGAAAGGCAACAGTTAGTTTCAAATAGTAATTGCAGTATCATTGGGCTAAAAGACTTGTCAGAGTTTATAGTTGCAAGGATGTGAAAGAGAAATTCAAGTCACAATGGTGCGAAAGAAAGGTAACAGTTAGTTTCAAATAGTAATCGCAATATCATTGGGCTAAAAGACTTGTCAGAGTTTATAGTTGCAAGGATGTGAAAGACAATGTTGGTTATATTTTAAGCTTATCACATGCTCACAAGTGGTTAAGAGAAAACTTAGTTTAAAGTGGCAAGGTTGTGAAATCTTATAATTGCGCCTTCGCAAGGTTAAGAAAAGAGTTAAGTATTACAACTACAATGTTGTGATGACATGAAAAGGTTAATATTAAGAAAATGTCACATTGTCATAGGTTAGTAAGCATTGAATGGATTTCAAGTCGCGATGTTGCGATAAAAGGAAATAGTTAGAAACTCGTATGGTCATCACAAGATTGCAAGAGGCTAAACAGTTAAGAAAGTTTCAAGTTGCGAAGGCACGAAAATGTGACATGTGGCAAGGAGGCCATAATCGTGTCTTATGCCTAAGTGTGAAAGTACAAAATAGTTTTGGAGAAAGTCTCTAAAATGATGACACCTATCCATGTGGGCCCCTCTTTGGTTTCCAAGCAATATAAAATAATGCATGGTCATAGCTATTAGATCTTAGAAGATCGATGCTCATTGTATTCTCTCTTTATAAAGATGCATGAAGATTAGCTAAAGTGAGAAAGAGATGTATCAACACGTGTATCAGTGGGCCTAAAGTTAAAGATAGTAGAAGTCAAGTTCATGACTCTCGCATGGTTTCAAAAATAGTTAGAATGTTAAGTTGCAATATTGCAAAATGAAATAACAATTAGCCAAAAATGCTCAGAGCAACATTGCACAATTGAAGCAAACATTATGTCTGATGTATGTGAAGGAGTGATAAGATTAAGATCAGAAGCATCGTAGCATCGCAAGTGACAAAAATGACAAGTCTGAAGCCATGGCGAAGATGTGAAATAGTGAAAAAGAGCTCATCACCAGATTGCAGTGGTCAGAGAGATAAAGTGTTAGATAGTTGTGAAGCAATGAACAAAGGGAATCGCAATGTCATAGACTAGACTTAGCAGTTAAAGAAAAGAGGAGCAAAGTTGTGAAATGCTAGAAATAACTATTTTCGCATGGTCACATACGGAGACAAGGAAAGAAAGGAAATCATGGCGAAGCAGCGACAAACAGGTCATCACATCATCACAACTTTTGGTTTTAA